>CM019703.1:40060875-40598375 GCA_009760885.1 Achatina immaculata
CTCACTGCCACTACTCATTATCCCGGTCTCAGTGCTTCTTCTGTCCTTAGTCCCTCACTCCATCATCTCCAGTGACTAGACATCATCATCATCATCATCATCATCATCATCATCGTCATCATCATCATCATCATCCTTTAAACGACACTTCGTACTCCTCCCTATGACACTTTAAACAGTTCTACATGACACTTCATGCACCCAACACATGAAACTTTATCAGCCTACACATGACACTTCATGCAATAATACATGACACTTCACGCGTCCCTACATGACACTTCTCTCAACTTTACATGACACTTCAAGCCGCCATATGTAAACTTCAATCAGCCTTAAGTGACACTTCATGCAGCAATACATTACATTTCATGCAGCCCTACATGACACTTCACGCTTCTCTACAGGACACTTCAAATAACCTTACAGGACACCTCACATAACCTTACAGGACACTTCATGCTACCCTTCAGAACATTTCTAAAACCTTAGTTTGACATGACCTCTGTTATTAATGCTATATCAAATCTTTGCTGTTCTTAGCCCACTCTCTCTTGATAATGGCCTCAAAATAATTCACAAAAAGTTAATTTTGCTGTTTTGTCCTGATATCATGTTCATGAGATACTTGCCCGGAGATGTTGATGTTCTGTTCTGATACCATGTTCATATGAGATAACTGACCCAAGAATGTTGCCGGTGTGTTCTGATATCATGTTCATGAGATACTTGCCTTGGGATGTTACTGTTGTGTTCTGATATTATGTTCATGAGATACTTGGCTTAGGATGTTACTGTTGTGTTCTGATATCATGTTCATGAGATACTTGCCTTGGGATGTTACTGTTTTGTTCTGATATCTTGTTCATGAGATACTTGCCTTGGGATGTTACTATTGTGTTCTGATATCATGTTCATGAGATACTTGGCTTGGGATGTTACTATTGTGTTCTGATATCATGTTCATGAGATACTTGCCTTAGGATGTTACTATTGTGTTCTGATATCTTGTTCATGAGATACTTGCCTTGGGATGTTACTATTGTGTTCTGATATCATGTTCATGAGATACTTGCCTTGGGATGTTACTATTGTGTTCTGATATCATGTTCATGAGATACTTGCCTTGGGATGTTACTATTGTGTTCTGATATCATGTTCATGAGATACTTGCCTTAGGATGTTACTATTGTGTTCTGATATCATGTTCATGAGATACTTGCCTTGGGATGTTACTGTTGTGTTCTGATATCATGTTCATGAGATACTTGCCTTGGGATGTTACTATTGTGTTCTGATATCATGTTCATGAGATACTTTTCCTGGGGATGTTACTGTTGTGTTCTGATATAATGAGGTATTTGTCCCGGTAAGTTGGTGCTCTCAGATCATTCATTTCTAATCAGGTCAAGAGACAAAGTTCACGGGGTATGTACTATTTGCTGTAGTATGTTGTTGTTGTTGTTGCTGTTGTTGTTGATTTTGTTGCTGCTGTTGTTGTTGCTGCTGCTGTTGCTGCTGTTGTTGTTGTTGCTGTTGTTTTTGTTGCTGTTGCTGTTGTTGTTGTTGCTGTTGCTGTTGTTGATGGTGTTGTTGCTGTTGTTTCTGTTGTTGTTGCTGTTGTTGTTGTTGATGTTGTTGTTGTTGTTGCTATTGCTGTTGTTGTTGTTGCTGCTGCTGTTGTTGTTGCTGTTGTTGTTGTTGATGTTGTTGTTGTTAATGTTGTTGTTGTTGATGTTGTTGTTGTTGTTGCTGTTTGTTGTAGTATGTCAGGGTGAAGACGCCCGTTCTGGCAGTCAGCGGCCTATAGCTGGCCAAGACCCTGTCCCACCTCTCCGTGGTGCTCCCGGTATCAGGCCTAGCCTAGTAAAGGGGCAGATATCGCCATACTCCCCATGGTGGTGGAGTCTGCTAAAGAAGCATTGCACACTCCCTACTTTTTGGCTGTACTCCGGGACTGAAATAGTATCTGCCATAACCCGCCCCCACGCCGATACGATGCTGCGCCTCAACACGTTCACAGCATCAGCTGCAAAGAACAAGAGCTCGCAGTTACATACAGTTCGTACAAGTACAAGATGTTTTAATATGTTGTTGTTACGTGCTGTAATATTTTGTTGTTGTTGCTTGTTTTAGTACGCTGTTTTTCTTGCTTGTTGTAATATGTTGTTGTTGTAATATGTTGTTGTTGCTGTTGTTGTTGCTGTTGTTGTTTGCTGTAGTATGGTATTGGTTTTTTTCAAAATACAATAAAACATACCACGAGCTACAACCAGCAACTGTAGTAGTAGTAGTAGTAGTAATAGTAGTAGTAGTAGTAGTGGTAGTAGTAGTAGTAGTAGTAGTGGTGGTAGTAGTAGTAGTAGTAGTAGTAGTAGTAGTAGTAGTGGTAATAGTAGTAGTAGTAGTAGTAGTGGTAGTAGTAGTAGTGGTAGTAGTAGTAGTGGTAGTAGTAGTAGTAGTAGTAGTAGTAGTAGTAGTAGTAGTAGTAGTAGTAGTAGTAGTAGTAAAAGAAACAGTAATACTAGTAAAAGATGAACGAGAAGAAGACGACGGCAAAAGAGAGTAAGAAATTTAAAAGTTACAAAGAAATAATCTTCATCAGGTAAGATTCTGTATAAAGCCAACACCTACAGGAATACAGGAAGTGATAAATAAGACTTACACAAGAATACAGGACGTAGTAAATAAGACTTACACAAGAATACAGGACGTAGTAAATAAGACTTACACAAGAATACAGGACGTGGTAAATAAGACTTACACAAGAATACAGGACGTGGTAAATAAGACTTACACAAGAATACAGGACGTGGTAAATAAGACTTACACAAGAATACAGGACGTAGTAAATAAGACTTACACAAGAATACAGGACGTAGTAAATAAGACTTACACAAGAATACAGGACGTAGTAAATAAGACTTACACAAGAATACAGGACGTAGTAAATAAGACTTACACAAGAATACAGGACGTGGTAAATAAGACTTACACAAGAATAAAGCAAGAGATTAATAACATCTACACATATTATCAGCCCGTGATAAATGCCTACTTATAGTCTACTCTTGCAGACAGAACAAATTTGCTGTACAACCATTTGAAGATTTTTTTCACGTTCTGTTGTATAAAAATGTGATTTCTTTTTCTATCTTCTCTTTGCTACTCCCGGGCCTTTAGGCGCGTGCAGGCACACACACACACACGTACACACATAAGCACACGCACAACCACACATACACACACACATAAGCACACGCACATAAGCGAGCGCAGATACACACATGTACACACAAGTACTCGCAAATACACACATGTACACACAAGTACGCGCAGATACACACATGTACACACAAGTACGCTCAGATACACACAAGTACACAGAAATAAGCGCAAATATGCTTGGTAAAACCATACTTTGCAGGTATTGTAAGGTTCTTGAAAACAAGTGATGGATGTGAATTATTATGTTGCCTCACTTCATATGTTCGCTTCACTCACATGTTCCTTCACTTCACATGTTCACCTCATTTCACATGTTCATTTTAGTTCACATGTTCGACTCATTTCACATTTCCCTCACTTCACATGTTCGTCTTAGTTCACATGTTCGCCCCACTTCACATGTTCGTCTTAGTTCACATATTCCCTCACTTCACATTTTCCTCACTTCATATGTTCACCTTTGACATGTTTCTCACATTTCACGTTTTTCTCACTTCACATGTTCCCCTCATTTCACATGTTTGTCTTACTTCACACGTTCTCCTTACTTCACATGTTCGCCTCATTTCACATGTTCGTCTTAGTTCACATGTTCGACTCACATCACATGATCCACTTTCTTCACATGTTCCCTTCACTTCACATGTTCCTCTCACTTCACATGTTCCCCTCACTTCACATGTTTCTCTCACTTCACATGTTCCCCCACTTCACATTCTTCCCCACTTCACATGTGCCCCCCACTTCACATGTTACCCTCACTTCACATGTTCCCCTCACTTCACATATTCCCTCACTTCACACATTCCCCTCACTTCACATGTTCCACTCACTTCACATGTTCCCCTCACTTCACACATTCCCCTCACTTTACATGTTCCTCTCACTTCACACATTCCGCTCACTTTACATGTTCCCCTCACTTCACATATTCTCTCATTTCACACATTCACCTCACTTTACATGTTTCCTCACTTCACACATTCCCCTCACTTCACATGTTCCACTCACTTCACATGTTCCCCTCACTTCACACATTCCCCTCACTTCACATGTTCCACTCACTTCACATGTTCCCCTCACTTCACACATTCCCCTCACTTCACATGTTCCCCTCACTTCACATGTTCCACTCATTTCACATGTTCCCCTCACTTCACACATTCCCCTCACTTCACATGTTCCCTTCACTTCACATATTCCCTCACTTCACACATTCCCCTCACTTTACATGTTTCCTCACTTCACATGTTCCCCTCACTTCACATGTTCTGACACTCTCTCATTAACTTCTCACGACCAGAAAATCTCCTAATTCAAGTTATGTCAGCAGGTGCCACAGGTAAACAGTAAGATGAATATTCATTAAATTCACAGCAGATACAATTTGTAAAGTGCCAGGTCCCTTCTCTTAGCCGTGATGAGGTAGATGACACTTACCTGACTGCTCTTATGTTCATAGACATCACCAATATGTTAGGAAACAAAGCGCAAGCGATTGTTGGTATGATAAAATAATAAATAGAGTGACTGAAAGACGATAAGACATATATACCCCAGACAAGACAGTCCCTACATACTATATAAGTGTTAGATAACTAAAATCTACATATCAAAACCCTTCCTGCATACTGGGCAGACAGCCAGCTCTTGATATCTAAAACAAGACAGCACCAGTAAAGTGTGTAAGTATGGGGTCAGGATAACTGTCAGTATATGAGAAGTGCCGGCTTGTCAAAGAGAAGAATGATGTGTCTGTTTTTGTGTTTTTTTTAGTATATCTTGTGTCTGGTATCTGAATAGTTGCAAGGGGTATTGTTTTTGTTTTTAGTCCATCTTTTGTCTGGTATAGTTGCATGGTGTGTCTAATTTTGTTTTTTAGTCCATCTTTTGTCTGGTATCTGAATAGTTGCATGGTGTGTCTGTTTTACTTTGTCCATCTTTTTTTCTGGTATCTGATTATGTGCATGGTGTATATGTTGTTTGTCCCTCTTTTGTCTGATGTGATAATAATTGTCTGGTGTTTCTGTTGTTTGTCCCTCTTCTGTCTGATGTGGAAATATTTGTCTAATGTGTCTTTCGTTTGTCCTTCTTTTGTCTGTTTTTGGAATGTTTCCAACTCATCTCATGTTTAATAACTCAGTTTTCTGTCTGCAGTTGTCAGCTTTGATCTTCCTGGATTGTATGTCTCAATCAGTAGCTTTCTGTCAAATTTTGCTACACGCGAATTTTCCAATGTTAGTTGTATGTGCGCATCAAGCTTTTGTGATGTTTGTAAAATTAGAAAATCAAGTTCAGAAATTCTCTCACATGCAGATCTCCAAACATTGTACTGAAAGTAGAGGGATGCATAGTTGAGTTTTACAGAAAGAAGGAGTGAGGAAAGTAGGTAGCAAGAAACATGATCACATGCAAATGAAGGACATATAACACTCCAATATTTTGGCAAAAGCTTTTTTCAAGAATCACATAAAAAACAACACAACAGGTAAAAAAATATAGGCTCAGCTTTTTTACCTCCTCCTAGTAACAAAGTCAGACACAGAATGCCTAAACAAAGTCAGACACAGAATGCCTAAACAAAGTCAGACACAGAATGCCTAAACAAAGTCAGACACAGAATGCCTAAACAAAGTCAGACACAGAATGCCTACAGAAAGTCAGGCACACAGCCTGAACACTCTGTTCACACAGAATACATTCGACTAACCCGGAAAACCTCGACGTATTTTTAGATACCCGTGTATCACCGCCGGGTGAGAGGTAGTTGCCCATCTAGTCCAGCGTTGGACTTTCTCAACGGAAAAACAGCGTGATTAGGATACTCATACATCCTCGCCGGATGAGAGGTGGTTGCCTATCTAGACTGCCCTGATCCAGTGTCTCCGACTTCAGCATTTTGTGGTCGTGGCCGCTACTCTTCCTAGTTGTGGCTAGGATGGAGCTTTTATCCAGGAAGAGAATCCTCGCCACTAGTGACTTCCACCCCTGGGTTGAGCCGGTTTAAGCATATTATCCCAGTATGGGCGTGTTTAGGACGTGACCGACTTCTAATGCGGAGATACCGTGACATGCGTAGCCTTCAAGTTTCACCCCTGGTTTAAGTCGGTTTAGGCATATTTCACCAGTGTGGGTGTATTCCGGACGTGGCCGGCCTCTAGAGCAGAGGCGCCGTGGTATGATTAGCTCTCGCAGCGATACTACTGGACATACCGATTACGCTTCACTGAATTCTTTTCATCACCTTTTCACATCGGCGCCACACAGCAACTTAATTACTTTTCCGCATTTTCTTCCTCGGCAGGGAGGAGCTTCACTCCACGCGCGGTATCCGAAGAAACTCGCCAGCAGTGTCTTAACCTCTGGGTTAAGCCGTTTCAGGCATTTCGCCCAATATGAGTGCACTTAGGACGTGGCCGACCTCCAGACCAGAGGTGCCGTGATTTGGCTACTGTTTACTTCGCTTATTCCTTTCTTTCACCTTTTCCACAGTGGTGCCGCGCAGCAACCCTATTTGCACATTTCTTCACTGGCCGAGAGGAGCCCCACTCCACGCACGGCAGCTGAAGAATCTCACCAGCAGCGGTAGATGAGCTACTAAACATGACTCTCATCTACCCGAAGCGTCTGGCTTTCAGGCGCCAGATATTAGCCTTCGCCCCTTCTCCTGTCAGTTTAAACATTTCTACCACGAGAAGGCCAGGAGCTGGACCTGACTGTCAAAGGTTATTTGAGTCGCACGCCGTTGGAGTGGAGAGTGTATCCTCCACCCCAGCTCCGGCATATAACAGTCCTCAGAACTTTAATTCATTCTAATTTCTTATGATTTTAAATCAGTGTTACCTCTGATGTATTTCACTTATTTCTATCTTTACCCTATATTCCATTTCTTTCTATCTTTTCCTCTATTTCACTTCTTTCAGTCTTTTCATCCATTTTTCTTTGTTCCAATTTCTCATCACTTTCGGTCAGTCTAACATGTTAAGTGTCATTATTTATTGATAATAAATTGTGTATTTTTGTAAGTTTCTTTTCTGAGTTACGCATCTGTCGCATGATAAGTGTTCTTGTTTTCATTAAGAAAAAAAAATCAGTTTAGAAAATAAACTGATGTCAGTGTAGTAGGCAGCCAGGCCAGCGAGAGATGAGAAAGCTAAGATGTAGGAAGATGAAATGATGGAACTGTCAGAAATTTCCCTTTTCTGAACGCGCGCCAGGAACTTTATCCATTACAAGCCAAAATTATGTTTTTATTTCAGGATTTTTTTTTACACTCGAGGCCGACAATTAATTTATCTAAAAATTCTAGAATCTAATCATTCATTTTTCATAATTTCATATAATAGCTTATCTATTTTGTGAATTAATCATAGTCATGAATTTCAAATTTCCCATGTATTTTTTTCTTTCTTGTGGTAATTATTTGGAAGAGAAAATGTCGCTTTCTGGAGATCAAACAAAATGATTTACGTTTGTCAGGACAGAAGTAATTTTCTCATATCTATTCAACGTTCTACAGCATCGCAACTTCTTCACACAAAACTCTTCATACAACACAAATTCTTCACAGAACATAGCTTCAAAAATGAAGGCAAAATAAATCCAACTATTTCTGGAAATAATGGCATCATAGTGTCACATAAGATCAACATAAACGTTAACCTCAGCTACAAAAGCGAAAACTAAACATTAATCCCAGAAAAGACGTAATTATACATACTGTGTATTCTGTACAAATTCACCTCACATGGAAACTATCAAAGCATCAATACACCACCCTCAAACCACCAACACACCAACCTCAAACCACCAACGCACCACCCTCAAACACCACCATCAAACCAACAAATCAGCATCATTTAATCACCGGAATGCCACCTTCAAACCACCAACAAACCACGATAAAAAAATCAGCAAGCCATCAACACACCATCAATAAACATCAAATCACCAACACACTACCAAATCTTCAACACACCATTTTGTGGGCAACGCTAAAAATCGTGAGTTGTTGTCACTGTAAAAGTATGCTTCTGTGTCGAGTGTATCTACTGGTTTTCTATTCTTTTCAGCGAAGATCAGTAATTTACATTATGTTATTTGGCATTAATCACGTTTATTTTTTAAAGTCATACTGTGAAAGTTATCTCTGGCATGTTGTCCGTTGTGTATAAATGTCACAGTTATAAAAAACAAGATGGGTCAGACATAAGCTTCCTTAGTACATTGCTCATAGTGTATATATAAGACTAAGATGATGGGTTAGACATGTGCTTTTGATCTTCAGGAAGTAAAGAACACGCTCACAGAAGAAGCAAAAATTAGACTCTCATCAGACAAGATCGCAACAGTCAATCAAAACATAGACTCTCATCAGACAAGATCGCAACAGTCAGTCAAAACATAGACTCTCATCAGACAAGATCGCAACAGTCAATCAAAACATAGACTCTCATCAGACAAGATCGCAACAGTCAATCAAAACATAGACTCTCATCAGACAGGATCGCAACAGTCAATCAAAACATAGACTCTCATCAGACAGGATCACAACAGTCAATCAAAACATAGACTCTCATCAGACAAGATCACAACTTTCAGTGAAAACATCATCATGTAGCATGAGCGATCACGCTGATTAAATTTTGTGTATTCTCCAGACATTTTCTCTATTTCCTGCTTAGCTTTTAGTTTTCCTGTGATTGATCATTTTTTGTATTACGTGTATTTCTGTATTATGTGTATTTTTGTATTATGTGTATTTTTGTATTATGTGTATTTCTGTATTATGTGTATTTGTGTATATATTGTATTTTTGTATTATGTGTATTTCTGTATTATGTGTATTTGTGTATATATTGTATGTTTGTATTATGTGTATTTGTGTATATATTGTATTTCTGTATTATGTGTATTTGTGTATATATTGTATGTTTGTATTATGTGTATTTGTGTATTATGTGTATTTGTGTATATATTGTATGTTTGTATTTTGTGTATTTCTGTATTATGTGTATTTGTGTATATATTGTATTTTTGTATTATGTGTATTTTTGTGACTTGTCCATGACTCTCCCTATCTGAAATTTCTGTCTTCTCATGCCTTCTCCTGTAACTGTCCGGATCTCTAACTTTTGTCTTCTCATGTCTTGTCCCGTGATTGTCAGGATTTCTGACCTCTGTCTTCTCATTTCTTGTCCCGTGATTGTCAGGATTTCTGACCTCTGTCTTCTCATGTCTTGTCCCGTGATTGTCAGGATTTCTGACCTCTGTCTTTTAATGTCTTGTCCCGTGATTGTCAAGTTCTCTAACTTTTGTCTTCTCATATCTTGTCCCGTGATTGTAAAGTTCTCTAACTTTTGTCTTCTCATATCTTGTCCCGTGATTGTAAAGTTCTCTAACTTTTGTCTTCTCATGTCTTGTTCTGTGACAATCAGAGCCTAAAAGTTCTGACTTTTTACCAGATATCCAAGAGCTGTGATGTTGTTCTAGCAGCAGTCAGTGACTCGTGTTAGGAAACATTTTCACATTCCGAGATACCATGGCCAGTTTTCCTTTCATCATTAGTTTCACACTACAATATCCCTACTACTGTTGATATTAGGCTACAATATCTCTGTTACTTCTGGAATCAAACTAAAATATATATCCCTAGTACTGTTGGCATCAGACAATAATATCTCTATTATTATGGACATCATAGACATTTATCCCTGCTACTGTTGACATCAGACTACAATATCCCTACTACTGTCAACATTAAATAACAATATCCCTATTACTGTTGACATTAGACAACAATATCCTTATTATCGTTGACATCAGATGACAATATCTCTATAACTACTGACATTAGGCGACAACATTACTTACTGTTGACATCAGATGACAATATCCCTACTACTGTTGACATCAATATCCCTACTATAATTGATGTAAGATGATGCACACTACACTTCTATCAGAATACACCACAGAAACACAGACGTTTACGTGAAGCCAGAATTAACTGCAGTGGCCCTAACAACTGGTCATTTTTAACTTAATATGTCAGACTGGAATCTAAAGCGACAACGAGATCACATGACTAGTTCTATCACATTCTTGAAATCGCCAGCAGAAATAGAAATAGTTCTACATCACTGTTTTCCAGCCTTCTTCCGGGAGCGCCCTCTTTTCTCATAGGGCCACATACTCAAGTGCCGCCTCCTTTCTACTACTCGTATGTTTACCTATTAAACTAGGATATGCATTACACAATACAAACTTCAGGTAACAAACCTGTTTCTTTAACAATATACGGGAGTACATTTATAACTTACCTACTGCACTATATTCTCACTTTGAATGTGATGGATGCGTGTCATGTAGGGACACAAGTTTATCAATATCAGGTAGGAAGGTGTTAAGAAGGAAGGTACGAAAATTATAGCCTTTACCTAAAGAAAGAAGGTATTACTGCCCTGGTCTAAAAAAAGTATTTCTGTCCTCATCGAAGAAGGAAGGTAATACTGCATTCATCTTAGAAGGAAAGTATTACTGTCATCACTTAAGAAGGAATGCTTTACTGTATTCATCTCAGAAGAAAGGTAGTACTATCCTCGTCCAAAAAACGAAGGTATTACTGTCTTAGTCTAAGACGAAATGTATTACTGCCCTCATCTAAGAAAGAAGGTATTACTGCTCTCGTCAAAGAAAGAAGGTATTAATGCTCTCATCTAAGAAAGAAGGTATTACTGCTCTCATCTAAGAAAGAAGGTATTACTGTCTTAGTCTAAGAAGAACTATATTATTGCTCTCGTCTAAAAAAAGAAATTATTACTGACCTCATCTAAGAAAGAAGGTATTACCGCTCTCGTCTAGGACAAAAAGTATTACTGCCATCATCTAGTAAAGAAGTGATTAGTGCTATAGTGTAAGAAAGAAGGTATTACTGCTCTCGTCTAAGAAAGAAGGTATTACTGCTCTTGTCTAAGAAAGAAGGTATTAATGCTCTCATCTAAGAAAGAAGGTATTACTATTCTCGTCTAAGAAAGAAGGTATTACTGCTCTCATCTAAGAAAGAAGGTATTAATGCTCTCATCTAAGAAAGAAGGTATTACTATTCTCGTCTAAAAAAGAAGGTATTACTGACCTCATCTAAGAAAGAAGGTATTACCGCTCTCGTTTAGGACAAAAAGTATTACTGCCGTCATCTAGTAAAGAAGTGATTAGTGCTATCGTGTAAGAAAGAAGGTATTACTGCTCTCGTCCAAGAAAGAAGGTATTACTGATCTCGTCAAGAAAGAATGTATCATTGTTCTCGTCTTAAAAATAATGCATTACTGCTCTCGTCTAAGACAAAAGGTATAACTGCCTTTATCTAAGAAAGAAGGTACTACTGCTCTGATCTATTAAGGAAGGTATTACTGCTTTTCTTCAAGAAGGAAGGTATTATTGCTCTCGACCAAGAAACAAGGTTTTTTTGGTCTCGTCTAAGAAGGAATGTATTACTGCTCTCGTCTAAGAAAGAAGGTATTACTGCTCTCGTCTAAGAAAGAAGGCATCACCCCTGTCGTCTAAGAAAGAAGGTATTACTGCTCTCGTCTAAGAAAGAAGGAATCACCTCTGTCGTCTAAGAAAGAAGGTATTACTGCTCTCGTCTAAGAAAGAAGGTATTACTGCTCTCGTCTAAGAAAGAAGGCATCACCCCTGTCGTCTAAGAAAGAAGGTATTACTGCTCTCGTCTAAGAAAGAAGGAATCACCCCTGTCGTCTAAGAAAGAAGGTATTACTGCTCTCGTCTAAGAAAGAAGGTATTACTGCTCTCGTCTAAGAAAGAAGGCATCACCCCTGTCGTCTAAGAAAGAAGGTATTACTGCTCTCGTCTAAGAAAGAAGGAATCACCTCTGTCGTCTAAGAAAGAAGGTATTACTGCTCTCGTCTAAGAAAGAAGGTATTACTGCTCTCGTCTAAGAAAGAAGGAATCACCCCTGTCGTCTAAGAAAGAAGGTATTACTGCTCTCGTCTAAGAAAGAAGGAATCACCCCTGTCGTCTAAGAAAGAAAGTATTGCTGCTCTCGACCAAGAAACAAGGTTTTTATGGTCTCGTCTAAGAAAAAAACGTATTACTGTTCTCGTTTAAGAAAGAAGGTAATACTGCCAACATCTAAGAAAGAAGGTATTATGCTCTCGTATAAGAAAAAAGATATTACTACCCTCGTATAAGAAAGAAAGCATTGCTACCCTCGTCTAAGAAAGATGGTACTACTACCCTAGTCTAAGAAAGAAAATATTGCTGCACTCGTCTAAGAAAGAAAGTATTGCTGCCCTCGTCTAAGAAAGATGGTATTGCTGCCTTCGCCTAAGAAAGAAAGTATTGGTGCCCTCGTCTAAGAAAGAAAGTATTGCTGCCCTCGTCTAAATAAGAACGTATTGGTGCCCTCGTCTAAGAAAGAAAATATTGCTGCCCTCGTCTAAGAAAGAAAGTATTACTGCCCTCGTCTAAGAAAGATGGTACTGCTGCCCTCGTATGCAGCTTCGATTTCACTCATTGCTCCCGTACTAACCATTTTCTTCCACTGCTTCCCTGTCACCCTTTTTTCTTCATTGTCCACCTGCTAACCATATTCTTCCACTGTCCAATTGCTAACCATATTCTTCCACTGTCCACCTGCTAACCATATTCTTCCACTGTCTACCTGCTAACCATATTCTTCCACTGTCCATCTGCTAACCATATTCTTCCACTGTCCACCTGTTAACCATATTCTTCCACTGTCTACCTGTTAACCATATTCTTCCACTGTCCACCTGCTAACCATATTCTTCCAATGTCTATCTGCTAACCATATTCTTCCACTGTCCACCTGCTAACTATATTCTTCCACTGTCCACCTGCTAACCATATTCTTCCACTGCCACCCTAATGATATATTTTCTTTAACTGCCACACTAACCTCTACAGCCCCTTTTCCTCCACTACCCCGGTACTGACCGATTTCTTCATTTGCACTTACTGACCACCAGTTGGGTATTTTCTTCCACTGTCCCCAAAAACTGATCCTTTTCTTAAACTGCCCCCACCTACTGATCCTTTTCTTCCATTGCACCATCTACTGATCCTATTTTTAAACTACCCCCACCTACTGATCATTTTCTTCATTTGACCCTACCTACTGATTCTTTTCTTCCACTGCCCCACCTACTAATCCTTTTCTTAAACTATCCCCATCTACTGATCCTTTTCTTCAACTACACCCACCTACTGATCTTTTTCTTAAATTGCCCGCACCTACTGATCCATTTCTTAAACTACCCCCACCTACTGATCCTTTTCTTAAATTACATCCCACCTACTGATCCTTTTCTTCCATTGCCAACACCTACTGATCCTTTTCATAAACTATCCCCACCTACTGATCCTTTTCTTAAACTGCCAATACCTACTGATCCTTTTCTTAAACTGCCCCCACTTACTGATCCTTTTCTTAAATTACTTCCCACCTACTGATTCTTTTCTTAAACTGCCACCACCTACTGATTCTTTTCTTAAACGGCCACCACATACTGATCCTTTTCTTAAACTGCCACCACCTACTGATTCTTCTCTTAAACTGCCACCACCTACTGATCCTTTTCTTAAATTATATCCCAATTACTGATTCTTTTCATAAACTGCCACCACCTACTGATTCTTTTCTTAAATTGCCACCACATACTGATCCTTTTCTTAAACTGCCACCACCTACTGATTGTTTTCTTAAACTGCCACCACATACTGATCCTTTTCTTAAACTGCCACCACATACTGATCCTTTTCTTAAACTGCCTCCATCTACTGATCCTTTTCTTAAACTGCCCATACCTACTGATCCTTTTCTAACACTGTCCCCACCTAAGGATCTTTTTCTTTCATTGCCCCCACCTACTGATTCTTTTCTTAAACTGCCCTCACTACATGATCATTTTCTTAAACTGCCACCACCTACTGATTCTTTTCTTAAACTGCCCCCACCTACTAATCCTTTTCTTAAACTGCCCCCACCTACTGATCCTTTTCTTAAACTGCCCTCACTACATGATCCTTTTCTTAAACTGCCCCCACCTACTGATTCTTTTCTTAAACTGCTCTCACTACATTATCTTTTTCTTAAACTGTCCCCACCTACTGATTCTTTTCTTAAACTGCTCTCACTACATTATCTTTTTCTTAAACTGCCCCCACCTACTGATTCTTTTCTTAAACTGCTCTCACTACATTATCTTTTTCTTAAACTGTCCCCACCTACTGATTCTTTTCTTAAACTGCCCCACCATACTGATTCTTTTCTTAAACTGCCCCCACCTACTGATCCTTTTCTTCAATTGCCCCCACCTACTGATTCTTTTCTTAAACTGCGCCCACCTACTGATCATTTTCTTAAACTGCCCCCAACTACTGATCCTTTTCTTAAACTGACCCCACCTACTGATCCTGTTCTTAAACTGCCCTCACTTAATGATCCTTTTCTAAAACTAACCCCACCTACTGATCCTTTTCTTCCATTGCCTTCACCTACTAATCTTTTTCTTCCATTGCCTTCACCTACTGATCTTTTTCTTCCATTGCCCTCACCTACTGATCCTTTTCTAAAACTGTCCCCACCTACTGATACTTTTCTTCCATTGCCCACACCTACTGATCCTTCTCTAAAACTGTCCCCACCTACTGATCCTTTTCTTCCATTGCCCACACCTATTGATCCTTTACTAAAACTGTCCCCACCTACTGATCCTTTTCTTCCATTGCCTCCACCTACTGATCTTTTTCTTCCATTGCCCTCACCTACTGATCCTGTTCTAAAACTGTCCCCATCTACTGATCCTTTTCTTCAATTGCCCACACCTACTTATCCTTTTCTAAAACTGTCCCCATCTACTGATCCTTTTCTTCAATTGCCCACACCTACTTATCCTTTTCTAAAACTGTCCCCATCTACTGATCCTTTTCTTCAATTGCCCACACCTACTTATCCTTTTCTAAAACTGTCCCCATCTACTGATCCTTTTCTTCAATTGCCCACACCTTCTTATCCTTTTCTAAAACTGTCCCCATCTACTGATCCTTTTCTTCAATTGCCCACACCTACTTATCCTTTTCTAAAACTGTCCCCATCTACTGATCCTTTTCTTCAATTGCCCACACCTACTTATCCGTTTCTTAAACTGCCCGCACCTTCTGACTCATTTCTTCCACTACCCCCACCTACTAACTTTTTTCTTCCACTACCCCCACCTACTAACTTTTTTCTTCCACTACCCCCACCTACTAACTTTTTTCTTCCACTACCCCCACCTACTAACTTTTTTCTTCCACTATCCACACCTACTAACTTTTTTCTTCCATTACCCCACCAACTAACTTTTTTCTTCCACTATCCACACCTACTAACCTTTTTCTTCCACTACCGCCAAATACTGACTTTTTCTTCCACTACCCCCACCTACTAACTTTTTTTCTTCCACTACCGCCAAATACTAACTTTTTTCTTCCACTACCCCCAACTACTAACTTTTTTTCTTCCACTACCCCCAACTACTGACTTTTTTCTTCCACTACCCCCACCTACTGACTTTTTTCTTCCACTACCCCCACCTACTGACTTTTTTCTTCCACTACCCCCACCTACTAACTTTTTTCTTCCACTACCCCCACCTACTAACTTTTTTCTTCCACTACCCGCACCTACTAACTTTTCTATTCAACTACCCCCACCTACTAACGTTTTTCTTCCACTACCCGCACCTACTAACTTTTTTCTTCCATTACCCCCATCTACTAACTTTTTTCTTCCATTACCCCCATCTACTAACTTTTTTCTTCCATTACCCCCATCTACTAACTTTTTTCGTCCACTACCCAAACCTACTAACTTTTTACCTCCACTACCCCCACCTACTAACTTTTCTATTCCACTATCCCCACCTACTAACTCTTTTCTTCCACTACCCCCACCAACTAACTTTTTTCTTCCACTACCCCCACCTACTAACTTTTTTCTTCCACTACCCCCACCTACTAACTTTTTTCTTCCACTACCCCCACCTACTAACTTTTATATTCCACTACCCCCACCTACTGACTTTTTTCTTCCACCACCCCCACCTTATGACTCTTTTCTTCCACTAACCTCAATTACTGACTCTTTTCATCCAATATCCCCCACCTTCTGACTCTTTTCTTCCACTAATCCAAACCTAGTGACTCTTTTCTTCCACTGTCCTCACCTACTGATCCTTTTCTTCCATTGCACCAAACTACTGATCCTTTTCTTAAACTACCCTAACATACTTATAGTTTTCTTAAACTGCCCCCACCTACTGATACTTTTCTTCAATTGCCTTCACCTACTGATCCTTTTCTTAAACTGCCCTCCCTTCCCAATACGTTTCCTAAACTGCCCCAACCTACTGATCCTTTTCTTCCATTGCCCCCACCTACTGATTCATTTCTTTTACTACCCCCACCTACTGATCCTTTCCTTAAACTGCCCCCACCTACTGATCCTTTTCTTCCATTGCCCCCCACCTACTGATCCTTTTCTTCCATTGCCTCACCTACTGATCCTTTTCTTCAACTGCCATCACTTATTGATCCTTTTCTTAAACTGCCCTACCTACTGATCCTTTTCTTTCATTGCCCAATCTACTGATCCTTTTCTTAAACTGCCACCACCTACTGATAGTTTTCTTCCACTGCCACCACCTGCTGATCCTTTACTTTCATTGCCCCCACATCTGATCCTTTTCTTAAACTGCAAACACCTACTGATATTTTTCTTCCAATGCGACCACATACTGATCCTTTTCTTAAACTGCCCCCATCTACTGATAGTTTTCTTCCATTGTCACCACCTGCTGATCCTTAACTTTCATTTCCCCCACCTACTGATCCTTTTCTTAAACTGTCCCCACCTACTGAGCCTTTTCATTCATTGCCCCCACCTACTGATCCTTTTCTTAAACTGCCCCCACCTACTGATAGTTTTCTTCCACTGCCACCACCTACTGATCCTTATCTTTCATTTCCCCCACCTACTGATCCTTTTCTTAAACTACCCCCACCTACTGATAGTTTTCTTCCCTTGCCACCACATTTTGATCCTTTGCTTAAACTGCCCTACCTACTGATCCTTTTCTTTCATTGCCCCCACCTACTGATTGTTTTCTTAAACTGCCACCACTTACTGATAATTTTCTTCCATTGCCCCCACCTACTGATCATTTTCTTTAACTGCCCCCACCTACTGATCCTTTTCTCAAACTGCCCCCCTACTGATCCTTTTCTTAAACTGTCCTCTCCTACTGATCCTTTTCGTTCATTTCCCTCACCTACTGATTCTTTTCTTAAACTGCCCCCACCTACTGATAGTTTTCTTCCATTGCCCCCACCTACTGATCATTTTCTTAAACTGCCCTCACCTACTGATCCTTTTCTTAAACTGCCACCACCTACTGATATTTTTCTTAAACTGCCCCCACCTACTGATATTTTTCTTAAACTGCCCCCAAATACTGATCCTTTTATTCCATTCCCCCACCTACTGATCCTTTTCTTAAACTGCCCCCACCTACTGATCCTTTTCTTAAACTGCCCCCACCTACTGATCCTTTTCTTAAACTGCGACCAAATACGGATCCTTTTATTCCATTACCCACACCTGCTGATCCTTTTCTAAAACTGCCCCCACCCACTGATCCGTTTCTTCCATTCCCCCCCCCCCCCCACTGATCCTTTTCTTTCATTGCCCCCACCTACTGATCCTTTTCTTTCATTGCCCCCACCTAGTAATCCTTTTCTTCCATTGTCCCCACCTACTGATCCTTTTCTTCCATTGCCCACACCTACTGATCCTTTTCTTAAACTGCCCCCACCCACTGATCCGTTTCTTAAACTGCCCTCACTTACTTATCCTTTTCTTAAACTGCCCCCACCTACTGATCCTTTTCTGTAACTGCCCCCACCTACTGATCCACCTTTTCTTCCACTACCCCCATCTACTAACTTTTTTCTTCCACTGCCCCCAACTACTGAGTTTTTTCTTAAATTACCCCCACCTACTGACTTTTCTTTTCCACTACCCCCACCTACTGAGTTTGTTCTTCCACTATCCCCCCCCCCGCCACCTAGTGATACTTTTCGTCCACTACCCTCCCCCCCCCCCCACGTTCTGTCTCTTTTCTTCCACTAACACCCACCTTCTGACTCTTTTTTCCACTAACCCCAGTTACTGACTCTTTTCTTCCACTACCCCCACCTACTGACTCTTTTCTTCCACTACCCCCACCAACTAGCCATTTTCTTCCACTGCCCCCACTACTTTTTTTTCTTCCAGTGCCCTCTACTACTACTTTTCTTCCACTGCCCCCTACTACCCCTTTTCTTTTCTGCCCTCTACTGCCCCTTTACTTTCACTGCCCTCTACTGCCCCTTTACTTTCACTGCCCTCTACTGCCCCTTTACTTTCACTGCCCTCTACTACCCCTTTTTCTTCCACTGCCCTCTTTCCCCCCCCCCCCCCCCCCCAACTGATCCTGTTCTTTCACAGCCGCCTATTAATCCTCTACTTGATTTTTTTCTTCCACTACCTTCAACTACCGATAGTTCTATTCGAATGCTTCCCACCTTATCCTTTTTTTCCACTGCCCCCCCCCTCTTTGATTATTTTCTTCTATTGCCTCCCAATGATTATTTTCTTCCACTACCCCCTAATAAAACTTCTTCCACTCTCTCTCTGAACCTTAAGTGCCCAGGGCACATGGGGCTTCCGCAAGGGTTTTCCACAAATGCCTGTCCTTCGCCTTTTTTCTGCTCTTGCCCAGGTGAGCCCTCTATTGCTCAACATCCTTTCTGTTGTTCTTCTCCATGTCTCTATTGGTCTACCCTTACTTCTGCTCCCCTGTGGTGTCCATCTTAGTGCTATTTTTGGTAGTGAGTTGTCAGTCATTCGGAGCACATGTCCCAACCATCGCCAGCGTCCGTCCTCAATAATTGTTGTCAGTGGTTTCATCTGCATTTCTGCTAATAAGATGTTATTTCTTATGGTGTTTGGCTAAAATATTTTTCTAATTCTTCGTAAACATTTAGTCTGGAAAGAATTCAACTTGTTTTCTATGGTTTTGGTGATTTTCCAGCATTCACTTCCATAGAGTAGTACACTTAGAACATTACTCTTAAATATCCTGATTTTCATATTTATTTATTTCTTCCACTACCCCTAATAAAACTTTTCTCCCACTACCCCTAATAAAACTTTTCTTCCACTACCCCCTAATAAAACTTTTCTTTCATTACCCCCTAAAAAAAACTTTTCTTCCACTACACCCTAATAAAACTTTTCTTCCACTACACCCTAATAAAACTTTTCTTCCACTACCCCCTATTAAAACATTTCTTCCACTGCCTTTAATAAAACTGTTCTCCCACTGCCCCAAACTGTAACTTTTTCTTCCACTACCCCCTAATAAAACTTTTCTTACAATACCCCCTATTAAAACTTTTCTCCCACTTCCCCAAAACTATAACTTTTCTTCCACTAACCCCTAATAAAACATTTCTTCCACTGCCTTTAATAAAACTTTGCTCCCACTGCCTCAAACTAAAACTTTTCTTCCACTACCCACTACTAAAACTTTTCTTCCACTACCCACTACTAAAACTTTTCTTCTACTACCCACTGCTAAAACTTTTCTTCCACTACCCACTACTAAACCTTTCTTCTACTACCCACTACTAAAACTTTTCTTCCACTACCCACTACTAAACCTTTCTTCTACTACCCACTACTAAAACTTTTCTTCTACTACCCACTGCTAAAACTTTTCTTCCACTACCCCCAATTAAAACTTTTCTTCCACTACCCACTACTAAACTTTTCTTCCACTACCCACTACTAAAACTTTTCTTCCACTACCCACTACTAAAACTTTTCTTCCACTACCCACTACTGAAACTTTTCTTCCACTACCCCCTATTAAAAAATACTGCCTCTTAAGAACAGGTTCCTCTTCAACAAAGCCAAGTTAGTACATCAAATTCTTTCAAGGCATGCCCCGCCTTATCTATGGAACCTGTTTAAATTTAGCCCAAAGTGCAGCCAACGCTTGAACAACATATGTCTTCCAAAACCTAGACTTGATCTTTACAAGAAAAGCTTTAGTTATTCTGCTGCTCATCTTTGGAATACCCTCCCATCCTATATAAAAAATATAAATTATACTCCTTCCTACAACTACAAGCTTTCCCAATATCTATTTGATGTTGACTACATGCCTCCATGAATTATAAAACTTAAAAGTTATTTTAAACTGTTCTTACAGACACCGAATACAATTAATTGTTTTCTGAATAGTCCCACAAATTTTGTTTAGTAGATAGTCATTTATAATGTATGTAGTTACTTGTGTACTGAGTGAATGTTTAAGAGCGAAACGTAAATGTTATATTTTATTTTATGTCTCTCAGCTTCAATGTTAGTTATGTTTGTTATATGAACAGCATATTTGTAGAATGTCTGGAATAGAGTGAAAGATGTATGATAAAGGGCAGAATGTCAGACGGGCCTGCGTGCCCAATTCTTAACCCTTTTGAAATAAAGATCAATCAGTCAATCAATGTTTGTTTATCTTGTTCTATATGTGATGTGATATAAAGAATCTGTGGAGAGGAGCAGACAGAACCACAAAAATAAGATTTTTAAGGGCATGCATCTTTCCTATCGCAACATATGCCTGTGAGACCTGGACACTTAACAAAACAGCTGAGAAGCACATAAATGCCTTTGAATGTAAATGCTATAGACGAGTTCTCCAAATATCGTGGACACAAAAAAGAACAAATATATCTATACTACAAGAGCTTAATATTGAAGAAGGCTGGCTAGTAAAGAGGATTAAAGAGAGAAAACTTAAATATTTTGGCCACATTAAACGTCATGATAATTTAGAGAAGACCGTATTGGAAGGATACATAATGGGAAAAAGAAAAAGAGGAAGACCGAAACGAAGATGGCTGCAAGACATCGTTGATGATCTGGAAATGGATGCAGCAGCAGCAGGCCATCTTGCTCACAACCGAGAGGCCTACAGGAGTGCTGTTTGGGAGGCAAAGTTCCGCAAGGGACATGCAAAGGAATGATGAATGATATGTGATGTTAATTTATCTGATATGAGAGAGGCGTGGAGACGAGACAACCAACAGAAATAAGACAGATAAATACAATCCAAATTCTTAGTACACGTTATAAAGCCAGGCATGCTAGAGTACATTCTGACATGAGGAGAGATAGACGGCAGAAGAGTTTGAAGTAGACACACACACACACACACACACAGAGAGAGAGAGAGAGAGAGAGAGAGAGAGAGAGAATGCTAGGTGGACTATTATTACAAGGACAAATAACACTAGCACAGCTTATAATCAGTACTCGGAGCAGGGGGTTGTGGGAAAGCATGATAGCCAACGCCAGTCGGCAGGCAATAGATAGATAGATAGATAGATAGATAGATAGATAGATAGATTTGATGTTAGTTTATCTTGTTGTATGTCTGATGTTAGTTTATCTTGTTGAATGTCTGATGTAATGTATGTATAGTGTTATTTTTGTTATGTATCTGAAATGTAATTTCTGTTATGTATATGTTCAGTCGCATTTCTGTTATGTATGTATAGTCGTATTTCTGTTATGTATGTATAGTCGTATTTCTGTTATGTATGTATAGTCGTATTTCTGTTATGTATGTATAGTCGTATTTCTGTTATGTATAGTCGTATTTCTGTTATTTATTGTATCTAGTTAAGTTTTATTCTCTGGTCAGTTGAAGAGATGTGAATAATGACAGTCTTCTGGCAGGGTCAGTTGAAGAGATATGAATAATGACAGTCTTCTGGCAGGGTCAGTTGAAGAGATATGAATAATGACAGTCTTCTGACAGGATCAGTTGAAGAGATATGAATAATGACAGTCTTCTGACAGGATCAGTTGAAGAGATATGAATAATGACAGTCTTCTGGCAGGGTCAGTTGAAGAGATATGAATAATGACAGTCTTCTGGCAGGGTCAGTTGAAGAGATATGAATAATGACAGTCTTCTGGCAGTGTCAGTTGAAGAGATGTGAATAATGACAGTCTTCTGACAGGATCCTTTATGTAGGAAAAAAATCACAAAACTTGTACCTATGTATATTTTTAGCAAAGTATACAAAGCTAAAGAAAGTATAGAAAGCTAAAGAAAGTATAGAAAGCTAAAGAAAGTATACAAAGCTAAAGAAAGTATACAAAGCTAAAGAAAGTATACAAAGCTAAAGAAAGTATACAAAGCTAAAGAAAGTATACAAAGCTAAAGAAAGTATACAGATGTACTGAACTGAAAATGCTGCCAAGATATGGTACACTCCAAGTGGCAGTCTTCACAACAATGACAATGTCACGTCTAAGCTGACATGAGCGCTATCTCGTTTAATCATTGCTACTAGTTACATGTAAACTTACGTTTTGTTCATATCAAAAGTCTCAAACAGCAACATGACAACTTTGCCAACAGCTGGAGATCACCATACCATCACCTGCCTCTTGGCCTGTCGCTGCAGTATCAAGCGCAGAATGTCATTCACAAACAAGATAGTTCTCTCAAAGTGCTCACCTGGCCCGGGCCCTTAAATGAGCCTGTAAATTGGTCACCAGCAGAGCAGAGACTGATATGATATTCTAGAAGTGACAGGTTTGCAAACTGTCGGGTCAGTCAAGCGTAGCATTTCCTCATTTTGTCAGATGACACCTTTTCTCGTGTTTCACGTGCTAGACACACAAAATGGCACATCTCCTACTGTTTTGTATTGAATAAAGTGTCAGCCCAGATTTCTCTACTGTACCACACGTCACGTGACTGATTCAACAAGCAAAAGTGACCAGCGGTTGGTCAGTTCTGCGCCTGCTGAGCTCACCGGAAGAAGTGAAACTGTTTCTTGTGTTTTCCCCTTATTATGTTCTTTCCCGTTATTATGTTCTTTCCCGTTATTATGTTTTTTTCCGTCATTATGTTGTTGCAATCTCGGTTTTCATTTGCATATTAATATTTTTGTTGGGGTAATAATTGCAGCTAGTGTCTGCAGGCAGTCATAATTATGTTGCTGTAGTAAGAGAAGCAAGGCCACGTCTTGTGTTGGGCGAAATAAGCAGTGCTACGTATATCAGCTGGGGGTTACATCTATTTATAGTTTTGTTCATTTTGATGAGAATCGAATTCCAGATCTCAAAAGTCAGCATCTAAATCAAAACAGCGGACAGCCTGTTGTGGGTGCGTACTCGTGGTTTGGAATATGGACAAATTTGTCACAACAAGAAGACTAGTTTGTCGAACATATTTGTTTTCTCTTTATTAAATACATAAAAATGTTGACCACAAGCTAGGAGACATTCTGTCACAATGCTATCAATTTCTCCAATACTACTCCTATAAAGTGCTTCATATGCTCAGTGAAGGGTATACCAGGTGGGTAAGAGGCGCCTTAAAACCTCTTGCTCCCGCTGCCTTGCGGGTAGGACAGGGAGTCCAAAGGCTAGCGGAGAGTCCGTACACAAATCGACAGAGATCAACGGGAAACCACTGTTGTAGCTCCCAAGAACAATTATGCTTATTCAGAGTAACAGATTTGTCATGAACGACGTTAATGGATGTTCCTCTGGAACAGCCTCGTCCGGTAGGGCAGCTCACGAGCCACAGGTGAGGCCAGATCGTCATCAAGCTACTGGTGGCAAAACTAACAAGTTCAAAATAGCAACATGGAATGTTAGAACTTTATTCCAGGCTGGAAAATTAGAAAATGTAAAGATGGAAATGGCAAAGATGAAGATCAACATATTAGGAATGAGTGAGGTAAGATGGACAGGTGCAGGGAAGATATACTCTGATAAATATACAATAATATATTCAGGAAGTGAGAAACATGAACGAGGAGTAGGAATAATATTTGACGAACAAACAGCAAGGACAATTGTAGGATATTTGAAGATCTCGGACCGAGTCCTGCTAGCCCAACTGAAAGGACGACCAATAAACATAAATATTATACATCTGAAAGTTCTGAAGAAGATGTACAGATATTTTATAATGACATAGAGACAGCCCTAAAACACACAAAGTCACATGAAGTTACTATAGTGATGGACGATTTTAATGCCGAGTTGGTAAAAGAAGAACTTCAGACATCGTTGGTGACTATGGACTGGGGGAGAGGAATGATAAAGGTAGTAAATTAATTGAATGGGCAAGAATACACAGCATGGTTGTAGGAAACACCTGGTTTAAATAACATCCCCGAAGACTGGCAACATGGTGCAGCCCAGACAAAAAGACTTTTAACCAGATATACAACGTATTAATCACCAAACGATTCCGCAATGCATTACTGACAACAAAAACCATGCCAGGAGCCGACTGCAATAGTGACCATGACCTACTCTGTGAGAAAATTAGAATAAAGCTAAAGAAAGCAGGCAGAAAAGTGAGAAACATCAAACTGAATACAGAACTCCTTAAAAATTACCAAGAACTGCGAGAACAATACAAAGTTTTTATAACAAACAGATACAATGCAATAGCAAAGATAAACAGTATAGATGAACAATGGACAATGGTAAGAGAGAAATTCCAACCATCAAATTGTTAAGGAGATAATACCACCGAAAACACAAGCCTTCAAGAATAAACAGATGACAGATGGCATCGTGGGACTGATGGACAAGAGAAGGAGGAGTAAAAATAACCAAGAAAATATAGCAAGATAAATACAGAAATAAGACACAAATGTATAGAAGCAAAGGAAGTGTTCATAAATTAACAGTGCAGACAGATAGAGGACTCTCATAATAAAGACAGCAAAAATATGCACAAACATATTAGTGAACTCACAGGCAGGAAAACAAAATATACCACAGGATGCCTGAAATCGAAAGAAGGTAAAATGTTAGTAGGAAAAGAAGACATTGTGGACAGGTGGACAGAGTATATCGGTGAGCTATATGGAGGAGAAAGACCAGAATTAACACCAGATACTAAAGCTGTGATGGACCACCAATACTTGAAGATGAAATCATAGATGCCATCAAACACATGAAGAAAGAAAAAGCGACTGGGCCTGATAATATAACAATAGAAGAAATAGAGGCACTAGAGCAGATAGGAATAAAAATAATAACCAAGTTACTGAATGACATTTACAACAGTGGTTATATGCCCAGTGACTTGCTTAAATCCATGTTTATAGCACTACCAAAGAAACCAAGTGCAAAGGAATGTGATGACCACCGGACTATCAGCCTTTCATGTCACATAGCAAAGCTAGTTCTGAGAATTATTATGAGAATAACAAGGAAAAAGATAAAAATGGAAATAGCAGATGAACACTTCGAATTTGTTGAAGGCAAGGGAATACACAATGCCATTTATGCTTTACGAACACTAACAGAAAGAGCTTTAGAAGTACAGAAGGATCTCTACTTATGCTTCACTGATTACAACAAGACATTCGACAAGGTGAAACATAATGAAATTATTAAAATGCTTGAAGACATCAATATAGACGCAAGGATCTGAGGATTGTAAAACATCTATACTGGCAGCAAGAAGCAGCAATTCGAGTTGAAAATAGAACTGGAAAACATCAACCTATAAAACAAGGGGTGCTACAAGGATGTGTACTATCTCCAGACCTTTTTTCTCTGTATAGCGAGAATATTCTAAGAACAATCATCACAGAACCAGGCATAAAAATTGGAGGATACAATATTAACAACCTTCAGTATGCTGAGGACACAGTACTGATAGCTGAGAACCAACAAGACCTGCAAAATCTCTTGGATAAAGTCGCCAAAGAAAGTTAACAGAAATCCCTTATTTTAAACATAAAAAAGACAGAGACTATGGTTATATCTAAGAAACAGAATACACCAACATGCAGTATAAAATTAAACGGAACTATTCTAAAGCAGGTGCAGAAATTCAAATACCTTGGAGCAGTAATAACTTCAGATGGGAAATGCAGAACAGAAATTAGGAACAGAATAGGCCAAGCAAAGACGTATTTCGAAGAATGAGAAACATATTATGTAACAGATCCTTATCAATGAATGAAATGCTATAATTAACCTATCTTGTTATATGGAAGTGAATCATGGACAATAGGCAAGTCTGCACAAAAATCATTGGAAGCAGCAGAAATGTGGTTTATTAGAAGAATGTTGCGAATTCCTTGGACGGCAAAAATAACTAATGAAGAATGTATGAGAAGAGCTGGAGAGACAAAAAATCTTGTCAAAAAATAAGAGAGAGACAATGTACTTTCATAGGACATGCAATGAGAAGAGGGGATATTGAAAATATTTTAACAAAACAGGAAAAATAGAATGAAGAAGATCAAGAGGAAGACCAAGAGAAATGATACTGGACAGTCTGACGGGATGGTGTGAGAGGAGATCAACAACTGAACTGATGGCCTGCATGAAGGATCGTCTATTCTGGAGAAGCATAACAGCCAACGCCAGTCAGCACGGCACCTGATGATGATGATATACCATGCCATACTGTCTCCTCCATTTCTATACATCTCCCGTACACATATCAACTCGCTAATAGCAAATGTACACACGATAATTTGATACTCTCTATACGTATACAAAGCTGTTTTATGTTTCTATATGTTACATAATGCCTGAACACAAGCCTGTTTTATGTTCCTATATGTTTACATAATGCCTGAACACAAGGCTGTTTTATGTTCCTATATGTTTACATAATGCCTGAACACAAGGCTGTTTTATGCTTCTGTATGTTACATATTGTTGTTGCTTATCTGTTAGTTGACAAATGAGTCCCTATGTTATTTTCTTTCATTTTCTGTCCCAGCAAATAACGAACTGAAAAAAATAACACGAAGAAAAAGCATACAGATTAATGTTAATGTTTCATTATTATAGTAACATATTAGACTAGATTATTATACTGCTAATATGTTAACTTACTGCTAATATGTTAACTTTACTATTATGATTATGTCAGAATAACGATATAAGAGAACATTGAATATAACGTATGACATTTTGATGACTTATTCCTTGGCTATCCCAGCATCCTCATCTGCAGACTAGTATTGTTCAGTTTAAGCTTACATAACTCTGGTATTGTTCAGTTTAAGCGCACATAACTCTGGTATTGTTCAGTTTAAGCTCACATAACTCTGGTATTGTTCAGTTTAAGCTCACATAACTCTGGTATTCTTTGGTTGAAGCTCACTTAATTCTGATATTATTCAGTTTAAGCGCACATAACTCTGGTATATATTGGTTTAAGCTCACTTAACTCCGGTATTGTCTGATTTAAGCTCATATAACTCTGTTAGTGTTCAGTATAAGCTCATATACATCTGGTATTGTTCAGTTTAAGATCACATAGCTCTGGTACTGTTTGGTTTAAACTCACATAACTTTTATATTGTGTAGCATAAGCTCACATATTTCTGGCATTATTCAGTTTAAACTCACATAAATCTGGTCATATTTGGTTTAAGATCACTTAACTCTGGTATCGTTTGGTTTAAGCTCACATAACTCCGGTACTGTTTAGTTTAAGCTCACATGCATCGGTTATTTTTTGGTTTAAACTCATATAACTTAAGTTTTGTTCAGTTTAAACTCACATACATCTGCTATTGTTCAGTTTAAGCTCGCATAACTCTAGTATTGGTGAGTTTAAGCTCGTATAAATCTGGTAATCTTCAGTGTAAGCTCACATAACTCTGGTAATCTTCAGTGTAAGCTCACATAACTCTGGTAATCTTCAGTGTAAGCTCGCATAACTCTAGTATTGGTGAGTTTAAGCTCGTATAAATATGGTATTGTTTGTTTAAAGCTCACATAACTCTGGTATTGTTCGGTTTAAGCTCACACAACTCTGACATTTTTAGGTTTAAGCTCACATATCTCAAATATTGTGTGGTTTAAGCTAACATAACTCTGTATTTGTTTGATTTCGGGTCATATATATCTTTCCGAGATAGTAGTTAGAATAGTGACGACCTTTTGACAAAGTAGTCAGAATATTGATTTCTGTCTGAGACAGTAGTTAGAACATTGGCTTCTATCTGACGTAGTATCCAAAATATTGGCTTCTGTCTGACGTAGTAGTTAGAATACTGGCTTCTGTTTGACATAGTAGCTAGAATATTGGCTCCTGTCTTACAAAGTAGTTAGGATATTGGCTTCTGTCTGATATAGTATTTGATTAGTGGCTTCTATCTGACATAGTAGCTAAAATATTGGCTTCTATCTGACATAGTAGTTAGAATATTGGCTTCTGTCTGACATAGTAGCTAGAATAGTGATTTATATCTGGCACAGTAGTTAGAATATTGGCTTCTATCTGACATAGTAGCTAAAATATTGGCTTCTGTGTGACTTAGTAGTTAGAACATTGGCTTCTGTCTGACATAATAGCTAAAATATTGGCTTCTATCTGACATAGTAGTTAGAATATTGACTTCTATCTGACATAGTAGCTAAAATATTGGCTTCTGTCTGACATGGTAGCTATAATATTGACTTATATCTGGCACAGTAGTTAGAATATTGGCTTCTATCTGACATAGTGTTAGAATATTGACTTCTATCTGACATAGTAGTTAGAATATTGGATTCTATGTGACTTAGTAGTTAGAATATTGGCTTTTGTTTGACATAGAAGCAAGAGTATTGACTCCTGTCTGACATTGTAGTTAGAATATTGGCTTCTGGCCGGCTAGCATAGTGGTTAGAGCACTCGTCTAGCAACCAAATGGTCGAGGGTTCGAATCCCCAGCTGAGCGGGATTTTTTTTTCCGACCAATACGGCCCTGAGGTCGACCCAGCCTCGTAAAATGGGTACCAGAGAAAATCTGGGAAGTAAAGGCAGCGAGGAAAGGAACTGGTCACCCTACCTCATACGCTGATGACCCAGCATAATGAGGTCTCTAACGCTTCACCCCCTACGGCATTTGAAATGCTATGGGACTATCTTTACTTTTACTGACATAGTAGTTAGAATATTGGCTTCTGTCTGACATAGTAGTTAGAATATTGACTCCTGTCTGACATAGTAGTTAGAATATTGGCTTCTGTCTGACATAGTAGTTAGAATACTGGCTTCTGTCTGACATAGTAGTTAGAATATTGACTCCTGTCTGACATAGTAGTTAGAATATTGGCGTCTGTCTGACATAGTAATTAGAATATTAGCTTCAGCAGGAAATGACACCAGATAAATTGGCTACACAGGCCAGAGATATCACAAAAGAATGGATGGATTACTGCAGGCACACTAGAAATGATAAAACACTGTTGAGAAATGAAGACGCAATGGAAAGTGACAAACAACAACAAAGAGGAATATTAATCTTTAACAAAAGCAGTATGAAGAAACATAAGAAAAGACAAAAAACAATACATACAAGATTGTTGTGAAAGAATAGAAGGACATCAGAAGTGTGGAAGAGATAGTGAAATGTTTAAAGAAATGATGACATTGATGAGAAATGTCACACCTAAGCTAAATGTAATTTGTGATGAGATGGGGAATACCTTGACAGAGACAGAGGAAATTCTAGAAAGATGGAAGGAATATTACAAAAGAATGTATGAAACAACCGACTGTGAAGGTGAAAATCAAAGTGTGAATTATTATTGGAGGAGAAAGAACCTGAACTGACAATGGAAGAAGTTTTATGGGCAATAAAGAATTTGAAAAATGGTAAATCACCAGGATGTGATGAGATAACAGCTGAATTTATTAAAGCAGGAGGAAAGGAATGTGCAACAATCTATCATGCACTATGTAAAAAGATAAGGCATTCAGGTATTTGGCCAAAAGAATGGAAAAGAACTGTATTCATATCACTGCCAAAAAAGGGTAACCTGAAATTATGCACCAACTACAGAACTGTTGCCCTGATTAGTCATGCCAGTAAAATTCTGTTAAAAATCATAATGGGTAGACTTCGTAAGAAACTAGAAGATGAAGTCAATATGGTCCAAGCTGGTTTCAGGCGAGGAAGAGGATCAAGAGATAATTCAATATAAGATTAATAATAGAGAAATGCAGAGTTTAATATGAATCTATATTTATCCTTTATAGACTACTCAAAGGCATTTGATTGTGTACAACACCAGAAACTTTGGGAATTAACGAAAAAAATGGGATTTCCAAAACAATTGATACAATTAACATCACTGCTGTATCTAGACCAACAAGCAGTAGTAAGAATAAATGGTGAAACAACAACTTGGTTTGACATAAAACAAGGGGTCCGTCAGGGGTGCATATTGTCGACTTACTTATTTAACTTGTATACTGAAAACATAATGAGGAATGTTAGAGAAGATGTACACAAAGAATATTATGATGCCATAACAATTGGAGGTTATGAAATACCAGAGATTAGATATGCTGATGACACAGTATTACTGTCCACAACACAAAAAAGGAATGGAAAAACTAATTATATCAGTCCGTAAGAACAGTGAAGAGCAAAAACTCTTATCTTCATGCGAAGAAAACTAAATTGATGACAACTGACAAAATAAACAAGGCAGCTGAAATGTGTGTCAGTGAGGAAAAACTGGAGGACGTTTTGAATATCTTGGATCACTGCTAACTAATAATGAAGATACAATAAGGGAAATTAAAAGGAGGACATCTATCGCTCTTCAGAAAGCAAAACAACTAGAGAATCTGTGGAGAGGAGCAGACAGAACTACAAAAATAAGTTTTTTAAGGGCATGCATCTTTCCCATCGCAGCATATGCCTGTGAGACATGGACACTTAACAAAACAGATGAGAAATACATAAATGCCTTTGAATATAAATGCTACAGAAGAGTTCTTCAAATATCATGGGCACAAAAAATAACAAATATATCTATACTTACACTACAAGAAATTAATATTGAAGAAGGTTGGCTAGTAAAGAGGATTAAAAAAGAAAACGTTAATATTTTGGATACATTAAAAGGCATGATAATTTAGATAAGACAGTCTTGGAAGGATACACAATGGGAAAAGAAAGAGAGGAAGAGCAAGGCGAAGATGGCTGCAAGAGATCTTTGATGATCTGCAAATGGATGCATCAGCAGCAGGGCATCTTTCTTACAACCGAGAGGCCTACAGGAGAGCTGTTAGGGAGGCAAAGTTCCGCAAGGGACATGAAAATGAAATGAATGAATGAATTAGCTTCTATCTGATATTTAATATCTTACATCTTTCCCGTGCCGTTAAACGTCACATAGGGCTCGCATGTTAGTTCGCCAGAATTTCCTGTCTTCAGCGAATTTTTCAATCTCGTCAAGGGATGTTATGCCCACTGAAATGGTCTCTTAACAATGTCCTCTTTAGAGTTTCACGAGCTCGACCTCCTTTTCTTCGGCCTGTTATGTTCCACTTGATAGCTTGTTTGGGGATCATCTGATTGTTCCTTCTCGTCACATGACCGACATATATCCATCTTCTTTCTTCTGATCAGCATGAGACAGGTTGTTGTTTTTTTATCTCTGCGTTATTCTTGATTTCGTTCCACTTTTTACCGAGTATTTTCCTGAGGCATTTTTTCAAAAGAGTCTAATTTCTTGTCTATTTCTTTAGTTGTTTTCCAGCTTTCACATGCATAAATGAGGGTGGATATTACATTTGAATTGAATAATTTTAACTTGGTTTTTGTGCTTATAACTTTTGAATGCCATATGTTCTCGAGGTTCTTGAAGGTCAATGCTACTTTTGTAATTCAAATTCTAACTTCCTTTCTGGTGTCACCATCCTGGTCTATGTAGCTGCCAAGGTATTCAAATTGATTGACTTCTTCAATATCTGTCCTTTCTACATTTATTTTTCCATTTTGATTAATGGAAAGTTTCATTCTTTTTGTTTTGTCCTTGTTAATTTCAAGTCCTATTTTGCTAGCCAGTGAAGACAGGATATCTGTTTTTTCTTGCACCAATTTCACATTGTTACTGATAAGAGTTATGTCATCTGCAAAATCAAGATCTTCTTGTTGGGTTTCATGTACCCAGTCAATGCCAGTTTTACCTGTGCAGCATTTTTTCATTATGAAGTATAAGGCAATTCCAATAAGCAAATGAGACAGTATACTTCCTTGTTTCACACCTGTTTCAATCTGGAACTATTCACTCATCCCTTCTTCTGTCTTGACTGCACAAATATATCCGTTGTAGAGGTCCTTACTGATGTTGACAATTTTAAGTGGCATTCCATATATTCTTAAAATTCTCCACAATGAGTCTCTGTGTATGCTATCAAATGCCTTTTTAAAGTCTATGAAATTCAGGATTAATGGTCTTTGCTTTTCAATATGTTCTTCAAGTATTATTCTGAGAGTAAAGATCTGGTCGAGACAGCTTCTCCCTTTTCAAAATCCTGCTTGTTCTTCTCTCATTGCAGTATCCACTATATTTTGAATTCTATTCAGAATAACTTTGCAAAATACTTTTGACACAGTTGATTGCAATGTTTCTCCTCTCCAGTTACTGCAATTGGTAAGGGTTGCCTTTTTGGGGGCTATTTTAACAATGATTCCTTTTTTCCATTTAAAAGGGACGTTTTCCTCTTTTCAGATTTGATTAAACATTCTCTGTAATTGGCTCATGTTGTCGCTGTTAATAGTTTTTAACATTTCGGGTGTTATTTCATCTTCACCTACAGCTTTGTTGTTAGCCATTAGATTCACTGCTGTTTTAATTTCATTCAGTGTAACTTCATCTAAGTTGACATTTAGTTGTGGGACTGGTAAATCGGTTTCAAGATATATTAATTCATTTGGGTATGGTCGATTAAGTATTTATTAGAAGTGTTTGGCCCATTTTTGCTTTTGGTCTTTACTTGATGTTAATAGGTTGCCTGTTTTGCTAAAAACTGGTCATTCTCTGGATATAATAGCACTTGTTACCTTCTTCTGTATGTTATAAAGAGTTTTGCTGTCTCCTGTTTTTGCTACATTTCCTGCTTTCCTGTCTGACACAGCAGTTAGAATATTGGCTTATGTATGACCTAGTAGTTAGAATATTACCTTAATCTGACATAATAGTTAGAATATTGGCTTCTGTCTGATATAGTAGTTAGAATATTAGTTTATATCTGACATAGTAGTTAGAATATTGGCTTCTGTCTGATATTGTAGTTAGAATATTAGTTTATATCTGACATAGTAGTTAGAATATTGGCTTCTGACTGATATAGTAGTTAGAATATTAGTTTATATCTGACATAGTAGTTAGAATATTGGCTTCTGACTGATATAGTAGTTAGAATATTAGTTTATATCTGACATAGTAGTTAGAATATTGGCTTCTGACTGATATAGTAGTTAGAATATTAGCTTATATCTGATATAGTAGTTAGAATATTGGCTTCTGACTGATATAGTAGTTAGAATATTGGCTTTTGACTGATATAGTAGTTAGAATACTGGCTTCTCTTTGACATAGTAGCTAGAATAGCGTGGTCTATCTGACATAGTATCTAGAACATTGGCTTCTGTCTGACATGTTAGTTAGAATATTGGCTTCTGTTTGTGATGATAACTAAAATAGTGACGTCTGTCTGAGAGACAAGAGAAACTGGCGACTGCAATAAAACCACATACCAGAGAGATGGTGGCAGAGTGGGTGTGGTCAGTGAGACTGGACCAGGAGTTGTAGTGATCATAACTATCAGATAGGAACTGACGGACGGACAGACAGACGGACATGCAGACTGATGGATGGATGGATGGATGGATGGATGGACAGATAATAATATGGATGTGCTCATTCTAGATTGTTGAATTTCCTTGTAAAGTGTGTGCAGTAGAAGATTTCTAAAGGTAAAAATGTCTGTACGAGTATATCTTGTAGTTGTATATCATGTGGGAGTATATCCTGTGAGAGTATATCCTGTGAGAGTATATCCTGTGGGAGTATATCCTATGGGAGTATATCCTATGGGAGTATATCCTATGAGAGTATATCCTGTAAGAGTGTATCCTGTAAGAGTATATCCTGTAGGAGTGTATCCTGTGAGATTTTTTTTTTATTTTGGCCTTGAATATATTTGAAGCGTTTACTCTGGAACTATTGGAATGTCGGATCTTGAAGACTTACTCAAGCTGAGAAAAGATAAAATGCTGAGAGAGAGAGAGAAAGAGAGAGAGAGAGAGAGAGGAGAGATAGAGAGGAGAGAGAGAGAAAGAGAGATAGAGAGAGAGAATGAGAGAGACCAGAGAGACTGAATTGAAAAAACAAGAACAGTTCCTGAAAGGAAATATGCTTGAACGTAAATGTTCCGGAACGAGAACTGGAGAAGAAAACACTTATTTAAAAAAAATTGCTCAAACCAGGCGGAAAAAGCAGGTAGACGAAGATGATTCTGTGAAAAGAATGACATGCAGCAACACGTGCCTGCTGAAAGAAGCCACATCTTTCTCACATGCCATGACAAGCAGGTGGGGTGGAGGGGTGGGCTGGAGGGGGGGGGGGGTGGGGTGGAGGGTACATGACACAGCAAGTCAGTGGGTTCATGAAAGTTAATCCTTGCACTGAGACAACTCTTCACGCCACGGCTGACAACATATTTTTTGTTTGATCGATAAAGCGGCTCCTTTCAGTGTTTACGTCTTACTAGTCTTAATATAGATCTTGGAAATGTTGAGAACATAACACTTGGCTTGAATGTTGAGATATACAGACTTTTGACAACATAAGGCTAGAGACAGCTAGAATGCTGAGATATACAGACAAGTGAACACATAAGACTAGAGACAGCTAGAATGCTGAGATATACAGACAAGTGACAACATAAGACTAGAGACAGCTAGAATGCTGAGATATACAGAGAAGTGAACACATAAGACTATAGACAGCTGGGATGTTGAGATATACAGACAAGTGACAACATAAGACTAGAGACAGCTAGAATGCTGAGATATACAGACAAGTGACAACATAAGACTAGAGACAGCTGAAATACTGACTGTACAAGAGAATCCTTTTATAACGGAGAGTTAACTTTATGACGCAGAGTTAACTTTATGACTTTGCTCAACTTCATATTTTCACAGCTTGAAAGTGCCACAGTAAGCAAATGCTCTGGTCAGACTAAAGTTCTGGTCTTGTCTTTGAGACAGACGAAAGACCTGAGTGATGGAGACAGACAAATATCTTCTGTCGCCTTTAATCTGTCAATCTGCCACAGAGACAAGTCGGCGTGTTTGAACCTGGAGAATGTACAAAGTTCACTTCTGCTACATTTTAGCTCTAGCAAGCAAAACACCAAAGAAAACAAACTACCAGAAATATAAGCGTGCAAAAATCATTCAGTCATATTTGGCAGAGTCAACTTACTTAAAAATCATACATTCTTTTGACAAGGCTCAGCTATCTAAACATTATACAGTCTTGTCTGATAAAATTCAGCTATCTAAACATTATACAGTCTTGTCTGATAAAATTCAGCTATCTAAACATTATGTAGTCTTGTCTGACAAGGCTCAGCTATCTAAACATTATGTAGTCTTGTCTGACAAGGCTCAGCTATCTAAACATTATACAGTCTTGTCTGATAAAATTCAGCTATTTAAACATTATGTAGTCTTGTCTGACAAGGCTCAGCTATCTAAACATTATACAGTCTTGTCTGACAAGGCTCAGCTATCTAAACATTATACAGTCTTGTCTGATAAAATTCAGCTATCTAAACATTATGTAGTCTTGTCTGACAAGGCTCAGCTATCTAAACATTATGTAGTCTTGTCTGACAAAATCAAGATACCTAAACATTAACGTTATCTTAGGTGACAAAGTCCAGCGATCTAAATATTATACAAACCTGTGTGAAACAGTCAAGCTAATAAGTTATCATATAGTCATCTCTGACAACAAAAGAAAAATATACAAACATCAAACATGTCATATGTGATGGTAAAATGATGTCATACAAACACCATACAGTCATATGTGATGGTAAAATGATGTCATACAAACACCATACAGTGATCTATTACAAAAACGTCATGTCATACAAAATCATACTGTCAGTTACTACTAAAAGTCAAGTCATGCAAACATCATAGAGCCAGCGATGATAACAACAAGTATTACAAACATTATAAAGTCATCAATGCAAAGAAAATAAAGTAATACAAATCAAATTACAGTCATCTGTATCAAAAAGTCAAGTCAAACAAACATGTTACAGTATCTGCACCAAAAAGTCAAGTCATACAAACTGTGTTCATTTATGACATGAAAAACTCATATAATATAAACGTCCATCATTTTAAATAAGAAACGTCATCACATGTGGGAACTGTACGGAAGACTTGCCATCGTCGACTGTGTTGATGGAGCTAGGGGAGGGAGAACACATGAGCCCCGTAAGGAATGAGACCGATTCCATCAAGTTCGATTTGTTCAAGATATGCTTACACATACGTAAAATTCCTCGAAGTAACATCCTTGAGCATCAATATACCGTTGCCAGCGGTTCTGCCACGCGTCGTAGCTCGCCTGGAAGTCTTGAACAGGGATCTCCTTCAAAGCACTCGTCACGGCAACTTACACGCCATTAACAGTCCCAAAATGGTGGCCTTTCAAGCTTGATTTGAGCCGGGGAAACAAAAAGAAGTCAACTGGGCCCAAGTCAGGGCTGTAGGGAGGTTGACACAACGTTGCCGCGGTTTGTTTCGCCAGAAACTCTCTCACTAGCAGCGAAGCTTGGCTCGGCGCATTGTGGTGGTGAAGAACCAAGATGCTGGTGATCTCAAGGCAGACAAGAGACTCTGTTCTTTAGCAGTTTAAGCACTTCCACTTAAAATGCTGCGATAGCCATTTGTCCCTGTGGTACAAACTCCACATGGACACCATCTTTAGAGTAAAAAAAGACAATGAGCATCGATTTCATTCTCAGTTTACACATTCGAGGCTTCTTTGGTCGAGGAGACTGGGTAGTGTGGCACTCAGAGCTCTGTCTTTTCGTCTCCGGATCGTACTCAAAGACCCACGTTTCATCACTGGTTATCACTTTTTATCACTATACTTTGTCTAACTACTAGCAGTTCAATCTATACCTTGTGTGAATACTAGCAATTCAAACTATACCTTGTCTGACTACTAGCAATTCAAACTGTACCTTGTCCGATCACCAGAAATTCAAACTATACCTTGTCTAACCACAAAGTAATTCAAACTATACCTTGTCTGACCATTAGCAATTCAAATTGTACCTTGTTCAACCACCAGAAATTCAAACTGTACCTAACCTTACTACTAGCAATTCAAGGTGTGCCTATGACGTGCAAGTTCAGAATATAGAGGAGAGTGTTTCTCAAGCAGTCTAATGTTGTCCCTGAGGCCCTTTCATTTCTCATTACAAAATTTAAAAAAAATATCTGGCACTTAACTAGACGTAAATCTGGTATAAAATATCCTGGTATATGATACTTAACCAGACATAAATGTGGTATAATATTTAGTGGTATATGACACTTAACCAGACATAAATCTGGTATAAAACATCGTGGTGTCTAGTCGCAGATACTCAGAACCTAATAATGCAGGAACTCTTTGACCTATAGTTGTCTTTGGGCGTTACATGTGCCCATCAGTATATGTTTCACTTTGTGAGAAGAGATCTACAGAGATCTGGCTATCTTACGTGTGCCTATCAGTATATGTTTCACTTTGTGACAAGAGATCTACAGAGATCTGGCTATCTTACGTGTGCCTATCAGTATATGTTTCACTATGTGAGAAGAGATCTACAGAGATCTGGCTATCTTACGTGTGCCTATCAGTATATGTTTCACTATGTGAGAAGAGATCTACAGAGATCTGGCTATCTTACGTGTGCCTATCAGTATATGTTTCACTATGTGAGAAGAGATCTACAGAGATCTGGCTATCTTACGTGCTTTGTCTAACACAATAGAACATTTACAAAAATATAGACACATGCTGTGCATATATGTCACTGACAGATGCTGTGCATATATGTCACTGACAGATGCTGTGCATATATGTCACTGACAGATGCTGTGCATATATGTCACTGACAGATGCTGTGCATATATGTCACTGACAGGTGCTGTGCATGTCTGTCACTGACAGATGCTGTGCATATATGCCACTGACAGACCATGTTAAAATCTGACATTAACAGATGACTGATAAGAAAAGAAACAAGACAGACAGACGACCTAAAGAGGAGATGATATCCCCTCAGAGACAATATTTCACACAGGCCTGCACGGGCCCCACACGCTTACTTGGGTCTGGAATATCCAGATGAGACTGATATCATGTGCAAGCTTCAAAGGTTCAGGAACAAGAGACAAAGCATCAATCTTCAACAAGCCTGGTATATGCTGGCAGGTCAAACCAAGACTTTCAGACATTACTGGAAGTTGTGCCAGACGGGACTTAAGGAAAACCCAGTAAAGTTTAGCGGGCAATCCACGATCAAGACAGAATTAGATTTAAGCCGGACATTCCACCTTCTTGGCAGAAATAAAGTGATTTTAGATATTCGACGATCATGGAAAAAACCAGAGACAGACTACAGCAAGTGTGATTAGGCTAGAAATATAGTATGCTACAAATCTGTATACGTGATGGAAAGAAATACAGAGGAAAAAGCACTTCAGACATAACAGTAGACAAAACACTTTATACATGAGAGAAAGAATTATAGTAAAAAGCACTTTATACACGAGAGAAAGAATTATAGTAAGAAAAGCACTTTATACACGAGAGAAAGAATTATAGTAAGAAAAGCACTTTATACATGAGAGAAAGAATTATAGCAGGCATATCACTTTATACATGAGAGAAAGAATTATAGCAGTCATATCACTTTATACATGAGAGAAAGAATTATAGTAGACAAAACACTTAATACATGAGACAAAGAATTATAGCAGGTATATCAGTTTCTACATGAGAGAAAGAATTATAGTATACAAAGCACTTTATAAAGAATTATAGTAAGCAAAGTACTTTATACATGAGAGAAATATTTTAGTAGTAAAGCACTTTATACGTGAGAGAAATATTGTGGTAGGCAAAGCACTTTATACGTGAGAGAAATAACTATAGTGGACAAAGCACTTTATATATGAGAGAAAAAAGTATAGTAAGCAAAGACCTTTATACGTGATGGAAAGAATTTAGTCGGTACATCATCTTATACATGAGAGAAATAACTATAGTAAGCAAAGCACTTTATACACGAGAGAAATAACTATAGTAAGCAAAACACCTTATCTTATATCTTATATCCTTCCCGTGCCGTTAAACGTCACATAGGGCTCGCAAAGTAGTTCGCCAATTTTTCCTGTCTTAGGCGAGTCTTTCAACCTCATCAAGGGATTTTATGCTGTTAATTTGGCCTCTCTTAACAATGACCTCTTCAGAGTTTCACGTGGTCTGCCTCTTTTTCTTTGGCCTGTTGTGTTCCACTTGATATCTTGTTTTGGGATTCTCTGATCATTTCTTCTCATCAAGTGACCAACATATGTCCATCTCCTTTTCCTGATCACCCATGAGATTGGTTGTTGTTCAGTCATCTGTCTTATCTCTGCATTATTCTTAAATTCGTTTCACTTGATGCCGAGTATTTTCCTTAGCCATTTGTTTTCAAAAGAGTCTAATTTCCTGTTTATTTCTTTAGTTGTTTTCCAGCTTTCGCATTCATAAATAAGGGTGGATATTACACTTGAATAGTCTTAACTTGGTTTTTGTGCTTATAACTTTTGAATTCCATATATTCTCAAGGTTCTTGAAGATCGATGCTGCTTTTTTAATTCTGATTCTAACTTCCTTTCTAGTGTCACCATCCTGGTCTATGTAACTGCCAAGGTATGCAAATTGATTGACTTCTTCAATATCTGTCCCTTCTATGTGTATTTTTCCATTTTGATTAAGGGGAATTTTCATTATTTTTGTTTTGTTCTTGTTAATTTCAAGTCCTATTTTGCTAGCCAGTGAAGACAGGCTATCTGTTTTTTCTTGCATGGAATTCACATTATTACTGATAAGAGTTATGTCATCAGCAAAATCAAGATCTTCTACAGAAGAGAAATAACTATAGTAAGCCAAGGACTTTATACATGAGAGAAAGAAGTTAGTAGGCAAAGCACCTTATACATGAGAGAAATATGTATAGTAGGCAAAGCACTTTATACATGATAGGAAGAATTATAGCGGGCAAATAAGTATGAATCTGTATGTGAATCTATACTTTATCTCCTCTCTCTATTTCTTCGTCCTGTATGTTTTTGCATGATTAAGGCTCACTCCGAAACGTTACAACTTTGTAATCGTTAAGTAATAAAGCTGCTCCTAATTTTTCCTGTTTTATACATTCCAGTATCACAGCTTTATTGCAGTGCTTCGTGTATAGTTGTATACTTAAACACTAATTACTGTATAGCAGGCAAAGTACTTTATACATGAGAGAATGAATTAAAATAAGCAAAGCACTTTATACATGAGAGAAATAATTATAATAAGCAAAGCACTTTATATTTGAGAGGAAGAATTATAGTAAGCAGAGGAAGATTTATAGTATGCAAAGCACTTTATACATGATAGAAAAAAATTATAGTGGGCAAAGCACTTGATACATGAGGGTAATACTTATAGTAGGCAAAGCATTTTATACATGAGAGAAAAAAAATTATAGTAGGCAAAGCACTATATACATGAGGAAAATAATAATTGGGAGCGAAGCACTTTATACATGACATAAGTAATTATAGTAGATAAATCACTTTATACATGACATAAATAATTATAGTAGGCAAAGCACTATATACATGAGGGAAATAATAATAGAAAGGAAAGAACATTATACACGAAAGAAGTAATTATGGTAAACAAAGCACTTTATACGTGAAAGAATAATAATAGGAAGCAAAGCACTTTATACATGAGAGAAATAATAATAGTGGGTAAAGCACTTTATACATCAGAGAAATAATTGTAGTAAGAAACGCACTAAATAGTTGAAAATAACTATAGTAGGCAATTAAGAAATAATTATAGTAAGCAAATTTCGCTGCGCGTGAGGGAAATAATTGTAGTAAGCAAATCACTTCATACATTAGAGAAATAATTATAGCCTGCAAGTTACTTTATACTTTAGAGAAAGAATTATAGTAAGCAAAGCACTTTATACAAAGGATTAAGAACTATAACAAGCAAAGCACTTTATACATTAGGGAAAGAATTATAGTAGCCACATCACATTATACATGAGAAAAAGAATTATAGTAAGCACAGCATTTTATACATGAGAGAAAAAAATTATATTAGGCAAAGCACTTTATACGTGAGATAAAGAATTGTAGTAGGCAAAGCACTTTATACGTGAGAGAAAGAATTATAGAAAAAATCAAAACCTTACCGCTAATCTTGGACACCAGTAGGACACGGAATCGCTTAGCTATGAAAGGACAGAGAACTATACAATTGGCCACCTTGCATCCAAGGTAAATTACACATACATGCTATGTTCTGATATTTTATTTTGTACAAGTCTGGATTCCATGTTCTGCACTTTATTTTGTACAAGTCTGGATTCCATGTTCTGATATTTTATTTTGTACAAGTCTGGATTCCATGTTCTGATACTTTATTTTTTACAAGTCTGGATTCCATGTTCTGATATTTTATTTTTTACAAGTCTGGATTCCATGTTCTGATATTTTATTTTGTACAAGTCTGGATTCCATGTTCTGATATTTTATTTTTTACAAGTCTGGATTCCATGTTCTGATATTTTTTTTGTACAAGTCTGGATTCCATGTTCTGATACTTTATTTTTTACAAGTCTGGATTCCATGTTCTGATATTTTATTTTTTACAAGTCTGGATTCCATGTTCTGATATTTTATTTTGTACAAGTCTGGATTCCATGTTCTGATATTTTATTTTTACAAGTCTGGATTCCATGTTCTGATATTTTATTTTGTACAAGTCTGGATTCCATGTTCTGATATTTTATTTTGTACAAGTCTGGATTCCATGTTCTGATATTTTATTTTGTACAAGTCTGGATTCCATGTTCTGATACTTTACAAGTCTGGAGGCCATGTTCTGCACTTTATTTTGTACAAGTCTGGATTCCATGTTCTGATACTTTATTTTGCACAAGATCATAAACTCCTGGACCCTTGGTTACTAACCGTCAGATCATGATCTCTTTGACCTTTGGTTACTAAACGTCAGATCATCATCTCCTGGACCTTACAGGTAATTTTAGATATCCGTGTAGCTTATATTTTAGTCAGGTGTAACTAGACGATCAGAACTCGACGTGCTACGAAGTCATATTCACTACAGAGACATTCTACAAGGTCACGCTCATTAGAATGACAACCTTAAAAGGTCATGACAAGTAGAATATGTTATATGATCATGATCAATAGAATCTGTTATATGACCACCGGAAACAGAATGAGCAGCTATAAGGTCACGCAGCAAGAAGAACAAAAGTGAAGATACAGCAGCGTGCATGTGAGGAACATCCTCTACAACCGTGCCTCAACCTACAACAGTAACCTTGTTCTTTGATTTATCGTGCCATATATTATAAAGCTGAACCTACAAGAGTAACTTTGTTATATGATGAATTGTGTCATATATTATAAATCTGAACCTACAAGAGTAACTTTGTTATTTGATGAATCGTATCATATATTATAAAGCTGAACCTACAAGAATAACTTTATTATTTGATGAATCGTATCATATATTATAAAGCTGAACCTACAAGAGTAACTTTGTTATTTGATGAATCGTATCATATATTATAAAGCTGAACCTACAAGAGTAACCTTGTTCTTTTCCGAATAGTATCATATATTATAAAGCTGAACCTACAAGAGTAACTTTGTTCTTTTATGAATCGTGTCATATATTCTAAAGCTGAAACTAAAAGAGTAACTTTGTTATTTGATGAATCGTATCATATATTCTAAAGCTGAACCTAGAAGAGTAACTTTGTTCTTTTATGAATCGTGTCATATATTCTAAAGCTGAAACTAAAAGAGTAACTTTGTTCTTTTATGAATCGTATCATATATTCTAAAGCTGAACCTACAAGAGTAACTTTGTTCTTTTATGAATCGTGTCATATATTCTAAAGCTAAAACTAAAAGAGTAACTTTGTTATGTGATGAATAGTATCATATATTATAAAGCTGAACCTACAAGAGTAACTTTGTTCTTTTATGAATCGTGTCATATATTCTAAAGCTGAACCTACAAGAGTAACTTTGTTCTTTTATGAATCGTATCATATATTCTAAAGCTGAACCTACAAGAGTAACTTTGTTCTTTTATGAATCGTGTCATATATTCTAAAGCTAAAACTAAAAGAGTAACTTTGTTATGTGATGAATAGTATCATATATTATAAAGCTGAACCTACAAGAGTAACTTTGTTCTTTTATGAATCGTATCATATATTCTAAAGCTAAAACTAAAAGAGTAACTTTGTTATGTGATGAATAGTATCATATATTATAAAGCTGAACCTACAAGAGTAACTTTGTTCTTTTATGAATCGTGTCATATATTCTAAAGCTAAAACTAAAAGAGTAACTTTGTTATGTGATGAATAGTATCATATTATAAAGCTGAACCTACAAGAGTAACTTTGTTCTTTTATGAATCGTGTCATATATTCTAAAGCTGAACCTACAAGAGTAACTTTGTTCTTTTATGAATCGTATCATATATTCTAAAGCTGAACCTACAAGAGTAACTTTGTTCTTTTATGAATCGTGTCATATATTCTAAAGCTAAAACTAAAAGAGTAACTTTGTTATGTGATGAATAGTATCATATATTATAAAGCTGAACCTACAAGAGTAACTTTGTTCTTTTATGAATCGTATCATATATTCTAAAGCTAAAACTAAAAGAGTAACTTTGTTATGTGATGAATAGTATCATATATTATAAAGCTGAACCTACAAGAGTAACTTTGTTCTTTTATGAATCGTGTCATATATTCTAAAGCTAAAACTAAAAGAGTAACTTTGTTATGTGATGAATAGTATCATATATTATAAAGCTGAACCTACAAGAGTAACTTTGTTCTTTTATGAATCGTATCATATATTCTAAAGCTAAAACTAAAAGAGTAACTTTGTTATGTGATGAATAGTATCATATATTATAAAGCTGAACCTACAAGAGTAACTTTGTTCTTTTATGAATCGTATCATATATTCTAAAGCTAAAACTAAAAGTGTACCTTTGTTATTTGATGAATAATGTCATCTATTTTAAAGCTGAACCTACAGCAAGTGTAACTTTGTCCTTTGATGAATCGTATTATATATTCTGAAGCTGAACCTAAAAGTGTAACTTTGTTTTTTGATGAATCGTGCCATATATACTGAAAGTGTAACTATAATGCTATTCATGGCGAAATTAAAATGTATCCACAGTCGCTTGACTGTTCACAATGATAGAATTATTTATTTATAATTTAATTTATTGTTCATTTTTGGTTGATGTAAATTGTTTTGTTTCATACTTTTTATCACTTGCTGTTATCAAAGACAAGTAATCGCCTCTCATACTCAGCCTGTAATACACAGACATTTACTGAACACTCAGCTAGCTAGGTACAACAGGTAACAAGTGTTTCCTTTACAAGTACGGAATGATGGAAGATAAAAGAACACGATGAGCTCAGTGTCACGAAAGAAAGAAAAAAGCCAGGATGAAGTGGCGTGATAGAAAGCTGACAGAAGGTCTTCTTCTCACAATTTAGACCTTTTAAAAACCTCTTCTTGGTCCCTCTAATCAATGTTCTCCTAACGTCTGTTCTCTCACACCATGTCTTGGTGCTCTAGGCAGAGTGACGTGTCACATCATGTCTTGGTGCTCTAGGCAGAGTGACATGTCACATCATGTCTTGGTGCTCTAGGCAGAGTGACATGTCACATCATGTCCTGGTGTTTGAATCTTGCTGACTAGTGGACCAGAGAGTGATGGAAACTGGCGGGCAGCTTATGTTGGGTCCACGACCTCCAATAATTCACCATAAACTGCTCCAGTCAGACATGCTGGGCTAGGAGATCATCAAGGCACTATCTACAGAGAGTATGGGTTCAAGTCCAGGTAGCTAAGCAACACGTGTCGTCTGTTCACAGAAATAGTTGGAAAGAGAAGATCAGACCAGTTTGTGACTTGTTCACTATTAAACAACGTCCTTGACCTATCTTCCGCTGTTATAAACCACTTCCCTGGTGTTGTAGCTGTCAAGTGTCCGAGTCCTGCCGACATTTTTCTTCTACCAATGAGACAGCTTTTCATTATTAAGTCATGTGACTGGTTTATTTAGGTCGAGATGACACTCCCTCAGCCTCTCCTGAGAGGATGGATTAAAAATGCACAACTGGAACTATTAGGTTTTTCTTCTTGCCTTTCATAACCATTTTATTGTTCCTACTTTACAACTTGTTGTTTCAGCATTTATTCTTACTACAACTTGTTGTTTCAGCATTTATTCTTACTACTACTTGTTGTTTCAGCATTTATTCTTACTACAACTTGTTGTTTCAGCATTTATTCTTACTACATCTTGTTGTTTCAGCATTTATTCTTACTACAACTTGTTGTTTCAGCATTTATTCTTACTACAACTTGTTGTTTCAGCATTTATTCTTACTACATCTTGTTGTTTCAGCATTTATTCTTACTACAACTTGTTGTTTCAGCATTTATTCTTACTACAACTTGTTGTTTCAGCATTTATTCTTACTACTACTTGTTGTTTCAGCATTTATTCTTACTACTGCTTGTTGTTTCAACATTTATTCTTACTACAACTTGTTGTTTCAGCATTTATTCTTACTACTACTTGTTGTTTCAGCATTTATTCTTACTACAACTTGTTGTTTCAGCATTTATTCTTACTGCTGCTTGTTGTTTCACCATTTATTCTTACTACTACTTGTTGTTTCAGCATTTATTCTTACTACTACTTGTTGTTTCAGCATTTATTCTTACTGCTGCTTGTTGTTTCACCATTTATTCTTACTACTACTTGTTGTTTCAGCATTTATTCTTACTACTACTTGTTGTTTCAGCATTTATTCTTACTACTACTTGTTGTTTCAGCATTTATTCTTACTGCTGCTTGTTGTTTCACCATTTATTCTTATTACTACTTGTTGTTTCAGCATTTATTCTTACTGCTGCTTGTTGTTTCAGCATTTATTCTTACTACAACTTGTTGTTTCAGCATTTATTCTTACTGCTGCTTGTTGTTTCACCATTTATTCTTACTACTACTTGTTGTTTCAGCATTTATTCTTACTACTACTTGTTGTTTCACCATTTATTCTTACTGCTGCTTGTTGTTTCACCATTTATTCTTACTACTACTTGTTGTTTCAGCATTTATTCTTACTGCTGCTTGTTGTTTCACCATTTATTCTTACTACTACTTGTTGTTTCACCATTTATTCTTACTGCTGCTTGTTGTTTCACCATTTATTCTTACTACTACTTGTTGTTTCAGCATTTATTCTTACTACTACTTGTTGTTTCAGCATTTATTCTTACTACTACTTGTTGTTTCAGCATTTATTCTTACTGCTGCTTGTTGTTTCAGCATTTATTCTTACTACTACTTGTTGTTTCACCATTTATTCTTACTACTACTTGTTGTTTCACCATTTATTCTTACTACTACTTGTTGTTTCACCATTTATTCTTACTACAACTTGTTGTTTCAGCATTTATTCTTACTACTACTTGTTGTTTCAGCATTTATTCTTACTACTACTTGTTGTTTCAGCATTTATTCTTACTGCTGCTTGTTGTTTCAGCATTTATTCTTACTGCTGCTTGTTGTTTCAGCATTTATTCTTACTGCTGCTTGTTGTTTCACCATTTATTCTTACTACTACTTGTTGTTTCACCATTTATTCTTACTACTTGTTGTTTCACCATTTATTCTTACTACTACTTGTTGTTTCAGCATTTATTCTTACTGCTGCTTGTTGTTTCACCATTTATTCTTACTACTACTTGTTGTTTCACCATTTATTCTTACTACTACTTGTTGTTTCAGCATTTATTCTTACTACTACTTGTTGTTTCAGCATTTATTCTTACTACTACTTGTTGTTTCAGCATTTATTCTTACTGCTGCTTGTTGTTTCACCATTTATTCTTACTACTACTTGTTGTTTCACCATTTATTCTTACTACTACTTGTTGTTTCAGCATTTATTCTTACTGCTGCTTGTTGTTTCAGCATTTATTCTTACTACAACTTGTTGTTTCACCATTTATTCTTACTACTACTTGTTGTTTCAGCATTTATTCTTACTACTACTTGTTGTTTCAGCATTTATTCTTACTACAACTTGTTGTTTCAGCATTTATTCTTACTACTACTTGTTGTTTCAGCATTTATTCTTACTACTACTTGTTGTTTCAGCATTTATTCTTACTACAACTTGTTGTTTCAGCATTTATTCTTACTGCTGCTTGTTGTTTCACCATTTATTCTTACTGCTGCTTGTTGTTTCACCATTTATTCTTACTACTACTTGTTGTTTCACCATTTATTCTTACTACTACTTGTTGTTTCACCATTTATTCTTACTACTACTTGTTGTTTCAGCATTTATTCTTACTACTACTTGTTGTTTCAGCATTTATTCTTACTGCTGCTTGTTGTTTCACCATTTATTCTTACTGCTGCTTGTTGGTCTAGATACAGCAGCGATGTTAATTGTATCAAATGTGTTGGAAATCCCATTTTTTCCATTATTTCCCAAAGTTTCTGGTGTTGTACACAATCAAATGCTTTAGTGTAGTCTATAAAGGATAAATATAGATTCACATTAAACTCTGCATTTCTCTATTATTAATCTTAGATTGAATATATGATCTCTTGATCCTCTTCTTTGCCTGAAACCAGCTTGGACCATATTCTATTATCTTACGAAGTCTACCCATTATGATTTTTAACAGAATTTTATTGGCATGACTAATCAGGGCAACAGTTCTGTAGTTTGTGCATAATTTCAGGTTACCCTTTTTTGGCAGTGGTATGAATACAGTTCTTTTCCATTCTTTTGGCCAAACACCTGAATGCCATATCTTTTTACATAGTGCATGATAAGATTGTTGCACATTCCTTTCCTCCTGCTTTAATAAGTTCAGCTGTTATCTCATCACAACTTGTTGTTTCACCATTTATTCTTACTACTACTTGTTGTTTCAGCATTTATTCTTACTACTACTTGTTGTTTCAGCATTTATTCTTACTACAACTTGTTGTTTCAGCATTTATTCTTACTACTACTTGTTGTTTCAGCATTTATTCTTACTACTACTTGTTGTTTCAGCATTTATTCTTACTACAACTTGTTGTTTCAGCATTTATTCTTACTGCTGCTTGTTGTTTCACCATTTATTCTTACTGCTGCTTGTTGTTTCACCATTTATTCTTACTACTACTTGTTGTTTCACCATTTATTCTTACTACTACTTGTTGTTTCACCATTTATTCTTACTACTACTTGTTGTTTCACCATTTATTCTTACTACTACTTGTTGTTTCAGCATTTATTCTTACTGCTGCTTGTTGTTTCACCATTTATTCTTACTGCTGCTTGTTGGTCTAGATACAGCAGCGATGTTAATTGTATCAAATGTGTTGGAAATCCCATTTTTTCCATTATTTCCCAAAGTTTCTGGTGTTGTACACAATCAAATGCTTTAGTGTAGTCTATAAAGGATAAATATAGATTCACATTAAACTCTGCATTTCTCTATTATTAATCTTAGATTGAATATATGATCTCTTGATCCTCTTCTTTGCCTGAAACCAGCTTGGACCATATTCTATTATCTTACGAAGTCTACCCATTATGATTTTTAACAGAATTTTATTGGCATGACTAATCAGGGCAACAGTTCTGTAGTTTGTGCATAATTTCAGGTTACCCTTTTTTGGCAGTGGTATGAATACAGTTCTTTTCCATTCTTTTGGCCAAACACCTGAATGCCATATCTTTTTACATAGTGCATGATAAGATTGTTGCACATTCCTTTCCTCCTGCTTTAATAAGTTCAGCTGTTATCTCATCACATCCTGATGATTTACCATTTTTCAGATTCCTTATTGCCCATAAAATTTCTTCTATTGTCAGTTCAGGTTCTTTCTCCTCCAATAATAATTCACACTGTTGATTTCTGCTTCCACAGTCGGTTGTTTCATACATTCTTTTGCAATATTCCTTCCATCTTTCCAGAATTTCCTCTGTCTCTGTTACGGTATTCCCCATCTCATCACAAATTACATTTAGCTTAGGTGTGACATTTCTCGTCAATGTCTTCATTTCTTTAAACAATTCACTATCTCTTCCACACTTCTGATGTTCTTCTATTCTTTCACAAAAATCTTGTATGTATTGTTTTTTTGTCTTTTCTTATGTTTCTTCGTACTTCTTTTTTTAAAGTTTTATATTTATCTTTGTTGTTGTTTGTCACTTTCCATTGCGTCTTCATTTCTCTACATTGTTTTATCAGTTCTAGTGCACCTGCTGTGATCCATCCATTCTTTTGTGTTTTCTTTACTGGAACCATGTCTTTAGCTATTGTTACTAAGATATCTTTGGCCTGCATAGCCAATTCATCTGGTGTCATCTCCTCCTGTACAGCCATCAGGATTTCAAAACAGTTTTTCACTTCTATACCGTATTGCGCTGGTATATTTGTAAGGTCAAAGCGGAATGGTCTTGATCCCGTAAATGTCTTTATCTTCATGTCTGCTATTAATAACTCATGGTCCGTGTCACAATCAGCACCTGGTACAGTTTTTGCTGATGTTATACTTGACCTCCACCTTCTCTGCACTAAAATGTAATCTATTTGATTCCTGGTTTTCCCATCAGGTGATGTCCATGTGTAAAGTCTTCTTGGGTGTTGTTTAAAAAGTGTGTTAGCGATCATTAGCTCATTTTCCATGCAAAACGCCATTAGATTGTCACCTGCCTCATTTCTATGTCCTATGGTGAAACAACAAGTTGGTTTGACATAAAACAAAGGGTCCGTCAGGGATGCATATTGTCACCCTACTTATTTAACTTGTATACTGAAAATATAATGAGGAATGTTAGAGAAGATGTATCATTCATTCATTCATTTGCATGTCCCTTGCGGAACTTTGCTTCCCAAACAGCACTCCTGTAGGCCTCTCGGTTGTGAGCAAGATGGCCTGCTGCTGATGCATCCATTTCCAGATCGTCAACGATGTCTTGCAGCCATCTTCGTTTCGGTCTTCCTCTTTTTCTTTTTCCCATTATGTATCCTTGCAATACGGTCTTCTCTAAATTATCATGACGTTTAATGTGTCCAAAATATTTAAGTTTTCTCTCTTTAATCCTCTTTACTAGCCAGCCTTCTTCAATACTAAGCTCTTGTAGTATAGATATATTTGTTCATTTTTTGTGTCCACGATATTTGGAGAACTCTTCTGTAGCATTTACATTCAAAGGCATTTATGTGTTTCTCAGCTGTTTTGTTAAGTGTCCAGGTCTCACAGGCATATGTTGCGATGGGAAAGATGCATGCCCTTAAAAATCTTATTTTTGTGGTTCTGTCTGCTCCTCTCTACAGATTCTTTATTTGTTTCACTTTCTGAAGAGCAATAGATGTCCTCCTTTTAATTTCCCTCATTGTATCTCCATTATTAGTTAGTAGTGATCCAAGATATTCAAAACTCTCCACTTCTTCCAGTTTTTCCTCTTTGATACATATTTCAGTTGCCTTGTTTGTTTTGTCAGTTGTCATCACTTTAGTTTTCTTTGCATTAAGATAGAGGTTCTGCTCTTCGCTGTTCTTGCGGACTGACATAATTAGTTTTTCCATTCCTTTTTGTGTTGTGGACAGCAATACTGTGTCATCAGCATATCTAATCTCTGGTATTTCATAACCTCTAACTGTTATGGCATCATAATATTCTTTGTCTATATCTTCTCTAACATAGACAAAGAATATTACGATGGAAGAAGTGGAGAGTTTTGAATACCTTGGATCGCTACTAACTAATAATGGAGATACAATGAGGGAAATTAAAAGGAGAAGAACATCTATCGCTCTTCAGAAAGTAAAACAAATAAAGAATCTGTGGAGAGGAGAAGACAGAACCACAAAAATAATATTTTTAAGGGCATGCATCTTTCCCATAGCAACATATGCCTGTGAGACCTGGACACTTAACAAAACAGCTGAGAAACACATAAATGCCTTTGAATGTAAATGCTACAGAAGAGTTCTCCAAATATCGTGGACACAAAAAAGAACAAATATATCTATACTACAAGAGCTTAATATTGAAGAAGGCTGGCTAGTGAAGAGGATTAAAGAGAGAAAACTTAAATATTTTGGACACATTAAACGTCATGATAATTTAGAGAAGACCGTATTGGAAGGATACATAATGGGAAAAAGAAAAAGAGGAAGACCAAGACGAAGATGGCTGCAAGACATCGTTGACGATCTGGAAATGGATGCAACAGCAGCAGGCCATCTTGCTCACAACCGAGAGGCCTACAGGAGTGCTGTTTGGGAGGCAAAGTTCCGCAAGGGACATGCAAATGAATGAATGAACTTTACTACTTACTAGCTTTTCTTTCTTCCTTACTTTCTTTCTGTGCATATTTTGGTAAAAATCACATTAAACCTCTCACTAAATCTGCTCTACTAGCACCAGAAGAATTGTACCATACACTCAATCTAACTCTGCTCTGCTAGCACCAGCAGAACTGTACCATACACTCAGTCTAACTCTTTTCTACTAGCAATAGAAGAACAGTACCATAAACTCCGTCTAACTTTGCTTTACTAGCAGTAACAGAACTGTACTATACACCAGTCGAATTCTACTCTACAGCACTAGAAGAAAAGTACCATACACTCAGTCTAACTCTGCTCTACTAGCAGTAGAAGAATAGTACCATATAATCCGTCTAACTCTGCTCTACTAGCACAAGAAGAACTCTCTCTCTCTCTCTCTCTCTCTCTCTCTCTCTCTCTCTCTCTCTTAACCTTACGTGCCCAGGGCACATGGGGCTTCCGCGAGGGTTTTCCACAAATGCCTGCCCTTTGCCTTTTTTTCTGCATTTGCCCATGTGAGCCCTCTATTGCTCAACATCCTCTCTGCTGTTCTTCTCCATGTCTCTTTTGGTCTTCCCTTACTTCTGTTCCCCTGTGGTGTCCATCTTAGTGCTATTTTTGTAGTGAGTTGTCAGTCATTTGGACCACATATCCCAACCATCGCCAGCGTCTTTCCTCAATAATTGCTGTCAATAGCTTCATAGAAGAACTATGCCATGGTCTAAATCTGCTGTACTCACCATCATCATCAGGTGCCGTGCCGACTGGTCTTGGCTCTCATGCTTCTCCAGAGTACACGATCCCTCATGCAAGCCATTACCTCTTTCAGTGATCTCCTCTCACACCATCTCGTCAGACTGTCCAGTATCATTTCTTTCCGTCTTCCCCTGGCTCTTCCTCCCTCTATTTTTCCTGTTGTTATAATGTTTTCAATACCCCCTCTTCTCATTGAATGTCCTTTAAAAGTACACTTTTTTTACAAGATTTTTTTTATCTCTCCAGCTCTTCTCATACATTCTTCATTAGTTATTTTTGGTGTCCAGGTAATTCGCAACATTCTTCTAATAAACCACATTTCTACTGCTTCCAATGATTTTTGCACAGACCTGCTTTGTCCTTGATTCACTTCCATATAACAAGATAGGTTCAATATAGCATTTTATGACTCGTTTTCTAACAATCATTGATAAGGATGTGTTGGCTAATATGTTTCCTATTCTCTGAAATGCAGTCTTTGCTTGGCCTATTCTGTTCCTAATTTCTGTTTTGCATTTCCCATCTGAAGTTATTACTATTCCAATGTATTTGAATTTCTGCACCTGTTTTAGAACAGTTCCGTTTAACTTTATACTGCATGCTGGTGGATTCTGTTTCTTAGATATAACCATAGTCTCTGTTCAAAGTAAGGCCTTTCTGTTCACTTTCTTTGGCGACTTTATCCAAGAGATTTTGCAGGTCTTGTTGTTTCTCAGCTATCAGTACTGCGTCGTCAGCATACCGAAGGTTGTTAATATTGTATCCTCTAATTTTTATGCCTGGTTCTGTGATGATTGTTCTTAGAATATTCTCGCTGTACAGAGAAAAAAGGTCTGGAGATAGTACACATCCTTGTCGCACCCCTTGTTTTATAGGTTGATATTTTCTAGTTCTAATTTCAACTCGAATTGCTGCTTCTTGCTGCCAGTATAGATGGTTTACAATCCTCAGGTCTTTGCCGTCTGTATTGATGCTTTAAGCATTTTAATAATCTCATAATATTTGACCTTGTCGAATGCCTTGGTGTAGTCAATGAAACATAAGTAGAGATCCTTCTGTACTTCTAAAGCTCTTTCTGTTAGTGTTCGTAGAGCATAAATGGCATTGTGTGTTCCATTTCCTTCAACAAGTTCGAATCTACAACAAAATCTGCTCTACTAGCAGCAGCAGCAAAAAAAAAAAAAAGATCTTACCAGCACAGTTGTCCAGTACATTACCGCTACATTGTATCTCTACACTACTCCTACACAGTATTTCTATACTACTCCAGCACGTTATCACTACACTACTCCTGCACAGTATCTCTCACATTACTCCAGCACGTTATCTCTACATTACTCCAGCACGTTATCTCTACATTACTCCAGCACGTTATCTCTACATTACTCCAGCACGTTATCTCTACATTACTCCAGCACGTTATCTCTACATTACTCCAGCACGTTATCTCTACATTACTCCAGCACGTTATCTCTACATTACTCCAGCACGTTATCTCTACATTACTCCAGCACGTTATCTCTACATTACTCCTGCACAGTATCTCTACATTACTCCAGCACGTTATCTCTACATTACTCCTACACGTTATCTCTAGATTACTCCTGCGCAATATCTCTACACATTATCTCTGTATTACACCTACACAGTATCTCTATATTACTCCTACATAATATCTCTATATTACTCCTGTACAGTATCTCTACATTACTCCTACACGGTATGTCTATATTACTCCTGCACAATCTCTCTACATTACTCCTGCACAATCTCTCTACATTACTCCTGCACAATCTCTCTACATTACTCCTGCACAATCTCTCTACATTACTCCTGCACAATCTCTCTACATTACTCCTGCACAATCTCTCTACATTACTCCTGCACAATCTCTCTACATTACTCCTGCACAGTCTGTAATGTTTTCTACAAACCTCCTACATTTATTTTTGTAAACTTTGTTTATATATATGTTTGAACTTTCAGTAAACATTCTTAGCACAATTTCTGAAAGGTTGTCATAGAGACACATTAAATTAGGAAGATAATTAACAAAATAGCATGAAAATATTCTTGCAAAGATTGAAACTTACAGATTACAAAGTTTCAAAGAGAGAAAAAGAATCAAATTTCCTGTAATCGTCCTGATTCCTGTCATGTAATTTGTAATTTGAAGATTTAACAAGTCAAATTCGCCAAGATCTGTTTCTGATCTGTTTTTTTTTTTCCACTCTCACGCTCGTCTGTAACACGAAAAATATTTCCAGAAACAAAAAGAAAGAAGAAGAAGAAGAAGAAGAAGAAGAAGAAAAAACTGATACAAGCGCCTGTGAACCATTCCTGTCTTCTACGTACAGATGAAAGCCAGCGTAGGAGACATGACCGCTGTCTGTGTACATCTGCTCATGTGAGTTTCAAACATGAGCTTTCAAGTGCATTGGTTTCATATATTTTGAGTTGGTACTAATTATTTCGGGAAGAATTTGGAACTGACAATGTTCTGTTTCGATTTCAAGAACGTAATGTTGATTTTCACGAGGTTAAAACTTTGTTTTCCTCTGAATCTGTGTTTGATATCTGAAATGTGTCAGTCAAGTTATGAATGTGGTTAATCTGTGTTTAAACTTGTGTCTAATGTGTCAGTCAAGTTATGAATGTGGCTAAATCTGTGTTTAAACTTATGTCTAATGTGTCAGTAAAGTTCTGAGTGTGGCTAAACGTAAGTTTAAACTTGTCTGTAATGTGTCAGTCAAGTTATGAATGTGGCTAAATCTGTGTTTAATATCTGAAATGTGTCAGTCAAGTTATGAATGTGGCTAAATCTGTGTTTGATATCTGAAATGTGTCAGTCAAGTTATGAATGCGGCTAAATCTGTGTTTGATATCTGAAATGTGTCAGTCAAGTTATGAATGTGGCTAAATCTGTGTTTAAATCTGTCTGTAATGTGTCAGTCAAGTTATGAGTGTGGCTAAATCTGTGTTTAAATTTGTCTGTAATGTGTCAGTCAAGTTCTGAGTGTGGCTAAATTATATGATTCAACTTGTGTCTAATGTGTCAGTCAAGTTCTGACTGTGGCTAAATGTATGTTTAAACCTGTCTGTAATGTTCAGTCAAGTTCTGAGTGTGGCTAAATGATATGATTAAACTTGTCTGTAATGTGTCAGTCAAATTTTGAGTGTGGCTAAATTATATGATTAAACTTGTCTGTAATGTGTCAGTCAAGTTCTGAGTGTAGCTAAATTATATGATTAAACTTATCTGTAATGTCTCAGTCAAATTTTGAGTGTGGCTAAATTATATGATTAAACTTGTCTGTAATGTGTCAGCCAAGTTCTGAGTGTGGCTAAATGTAAGTTTAAACTTGTCTGTAATGTGTCAGTCAAGTTCTGAGTGTGGCTAAATTATATTATTAAAGTCTGGTTTGTGTTTCCTGTTTCTTGGCGATCACATTAGCACTTTCTTGCCAGGCTCCAAACATAGTGACCATACCTGGACTTGCTGCAAAAAATATCACCATCATTATCAATAGCATCATCATCTTGTCTGATTTTTCTGACCAGCCTTAATTAAACAAACACCTTTCTGGAAAAAACAAACACAAAACATGGCGTCTGCACTTTTTGTCACTTCCTCAACACTGACAGTGTATGTAGAATGTGTTGTCCAGTCTAAAAATAGTTGTCCAGTCCTATAATAGTTGTCCAGTCCTACAATAGTTGTCCAGTCTATAATAGTTGTCCAGTCCTATAATAGATGTCCAGTAATATAATAGTTGTCCCGTCCTATAATATTTGTCCATTCTATAATATTAGTCCAGTCTATAATATTTGTCCAGTCTATAATAGTTGTCCAGTCCTATAATAGATGTCCAGTCCTATAATAGTTGTCCAGTCCTATAGTAGTTGTCCCGTCCTATAATATTTGTCCAGTCTATAATATTTGTCCAGTCTATAATATTTGTCCAGTCTATAATACGTGTCCAGTCTATAATAGTTGTCCAGTCCCATACTAGACGTCCAGTTCCGTACTTCAAAGTTCAAAATTAAAAAATCAGACTCCAGTTTCAATGAATTCAGCACAACTACTTATATGCTCCGCTGGATGCCGCAGCATCACCCAAGAGAATGTTTGCTGATAGTTCCTGCCAAATGTTGGTTGTTTACGATGCGTTTTCTGCCTCATATTTTGGATTTCCTGCCAACATCTTTAATTTGTCCTAGCTCCAGCAATCTCCTCACACCTACGTTGTTCTTCCATTCCAACTCTTCATTTTCCGTAGTCTGCCCAATACAGCATTGGTAAAGTTCCCCTTGTCCATTGTCAGCCTACCATTTATTTTTGTCTGTCCAGCAAGTCTGTCAGCCACATCACTGCCATGTACTCCTGCATTCCCTGGACAGTAAAGCCACGTTAGGCTTGTCACAGTTGACTGGTTTAACAGTTGAACCCATTCTTTTCGAAGCAAATTCATCTCAATCTTACCAAGCATACTCTGAATCCGTCAGCATGCCCAGTTCTTAACTCTTCGAAAATAAAGTATGTTCCTTCGTTCGTTCGTCACAATGACACCATTAACCATATACAGCTTCAGTTTACATTCGCATGCTTGATGTGCTGATTTCAAAGGCTTCCAAACCCTATGCTACTACTCTTTCATATCGGTAGGCAACAAAACCCCAACCGCTTCTGTTGTTCAGACTTAGTGGTATAGGATTAGGTAACAGAGTTGGATATTTAATAAGATAGTAGTCTCCCCTGCAGAGACGTAACTTTGGATATTTGTAGGTATTTAATACGATAGTAGTCTTCCCTACAGAGACATAACTTTGGATATTTGTAGGTATAACATCAGCAAAAACTTTACCAAGTGCTTATTGTGACACGGACCATGAGTTATTAATAGCAGACATAAAGATAAAGATAAAAAAGATAGTTATGGGATCAAGACCACTCCGCTTTGACCTTACAAATATACCAGAACAATACGGTATAGAAGTGAAGAACCGTTTCGAAATCCTGATGGCTGTACAGGAAGAGATGACACCAGATGAATTGGCTACGCAGGCCAAAGATATCTTAGTAACAACAGCTAAAGACATGGTTCCAGTAAAGAAAACACAAAAGAATAGATGGATCACAGCAGGTACACTAGAACTGATAAAACAATGTAGAGAAATGAAGACGCAATGGCGAGTGACAAACAACAACAAAGATAAATATATATCTTTAACAAAAGAAGTACGAAGAAACATAAGAAAAGACAAAAAACAATACATACAAGATTGTTGTGAAAGAATAGAAGAACATCAGAGGTGTGGAAGAGATAGTGAAATGTTTAAAGAAATGAAGACATTGACGAGAAATGTCACACCTAAGCTAAATGTAATTTGTGATGAGATGGGGAATACCCTGACAGAGACAGAGGAAATTCTGGAAAGATGGAAGGAATATTGCAAAAGAATGTATGAAACAACCGACTGTGGAAGCAGAAATCAACATTGTGAATTATTATTGGAGGAGAAAGAACCCGAGCCGACAATGGAAGAAGTTTTATGGGCAATAAAGAGTCTGAAAAATGGTAAATCACCAGGATGTGATGAGATAACCGCTGAATTTATTAAAGCAGGAGGAAAGGAGTGTGCAACAATCTATCATGCACTATGTAAAAAGATATGGCATTCAGGTATTTGGCCAAAAGAATGGAAAAGAACTGTATTCATACCACTGCCAAAAAAGGGTAACCTGAAATTATGCACCAACTACAGAACTGTTGCCCTGATTAGTCATGCCAGTAAAATTCTGTTAAAAATCATAATGGGTAGACTTCGAAAGAAAATAGAAGAAGAAGTCAATATGGTCCAAGCTGGCTTCAGGCAAGGAAGAGGATCAAGAGATCATATATTCAATCTAAGATTAATAATAGAGAAATGCAGGGAGTTTTATGTGAATCTATATTTATCCTTTATAGACTACTCAAAGGCATTTGATTGTGTACAACACCAGAATCTTTGGGAAATAATGGAAAATATGGGATTTCCAACACATTTGATACAATTAACATCACTGCTGTATTTAGACCAACAAGCAGCAGTAAGAATAAATGGTGAAACAACAACTTGGTTTGACATAAAACAAGGGGTCCGTCAGGGGTGCATATTGTCACCCTACTTATTTAACTTGTATACTGAAAATATAATGAGGAATGTTAGAGAAGATGTAGACAAAGAATATTACGATGCCTTAACAATTGGAGGTTATGAAATACCAGAGATTAGATATGCTGATGACACAGTGTTACTGTCCACAACACAAAAAGGAATGGAAAAACTAATTATGTCAATCCGCAAGAACAGCGAAGAGCAGAACCTCTATCTTAATGCAAAGAAAACTAAAGTGATGACAACTGACAAAACAAACAAGGCAACTGAAATATGTATCAGTGAGGAAAAACTGGAAGAAGTGGAGAGTTTTGAATATCTTGGATCACTACTAACTAATAATGGAGATACAATGAGGGAAATTAAAAGGAGGACATCTATTGCTCGTCAGAAAGTAAAACAAATAAAGAATCTGTAGAGAGGAGCAGACAGAACCACAAAAATAAGATTTTTAAGGGCATGCATCTTTCCCATCGCAACATATGCCTGTGAGACCTGGACACTTAACAAAACAGCTGAGAAATACATAAATGCCTTTGAATGTAAATGCTACAGAAGAGTTCTCCAAATATCGTGGACACAAAAAAGAACAAATATATCTATACTACAAGAGCTTAATATTGAAGAAGGCTGGCTAGTAAAGAGGATTAAAGAGAGAAAACTTAAATATTTTGGCCACATTAAACGTCATGATAATTTAGAGAAGACCGTATTGGAAGGATACATAATGGGAAAAAGAAAAAGAGGAAGACCGAAACGAAGATGGCTGCAAGACATCGTTGATGATCTGGAAATGGATGCAGCAGCAGCAGGCCATCTTGCTCACAACCGAGAGGCCTACAGGAGTGCTGTTTGGGAGGCAAAGTTCCGCAAGGGACATGCAAAGGAATGAATGAATGAAATGAATGAGTAGTCTTCCCTGCAGAGACATAACTTTGGATATTTGTAGGTATTTAATAAGATAGTAGTCTTCCCTACAGAGACATAACTTTGGATATTTGTAGGTATGTGAGCGGGAAAATCCGTTGAAAAGTGGCACGCATGCGCACTTGTAATGAACGAATTGGTCGGAGAAGCAGGAAGAAGCCGACGACAAGATAGAAAAAAAAACGGTTAGGACCGGAGAAGTGAGAAGCCTTCAAATTGAAGATTCACAGAAGTTTTCGTTTATAGTTAGCAGCTAGATGTGGTCTCCTAATAGTAGTAAGTGGATTGTTAAGTTGTTAAGATTGTCCTTTCGAGGACAGTTCCTGAGATTGTTTAGTTTTGAGTATAGAAATATCTGTGAGCAACAATGTCCGTCACCATCTCGCCATGTAAGAGGTCGTCCTATGGCCACGTCAAGTCGCCAGGACACCACTTCATATAATTGTAAAACTTTATCAGTCTTTTCACGCACTCCCATCCTGGCAACATCCACAAACAAATGGCTTTCATTAATAAATTAGATTTCTCCTGTAGTGGCCAGAGTTAGGTGGTTCTTGATTTTATGTTGTAACGCAGCTGTGAGATGGCACGTTCAGTTGATTTTCTGTACGATCCACAGAAGTGTTGGGCTCTAGCTTCATTGTTCCTGAGTTATGTAACGTTACACAGAGAATGTCAGTGTAACAGATATGAGGCTTACAGACAATCACAGAGACCAAAGTCTTCAAGAAGTCAACAGTTACAGCTATCAGCATAGAAGAAGAAACATCAAACACACATTATTAGAGGAAGTTCCACAGAAACGTTGAAAGCACAGAAGAGAAGACGAACACACGAAGAAACTTCTATTTTACCCGGTCACTGAGCCATCTGTATATATTACCGTGTGGGAAGACCCACTGAGACATCTGTGTATATTACCGTGTGGGAAGACCCACTGAGACATCTGTATATATTACTGTGTCGGAAGACCCACTGAGACATATGTGTATATTACCGTGTCGGAAGACCCACTGAGACATCTGTGTATATTACCGTGTCGGAAGACCCACTGAGCCATCTGTATATATTACCGTGTCGGAAGACCCACTCAGACATCTGTATATATTACTGTGTCGGAAGACCCACTGAGCCATCTGTATATATTACCGTGTCGGAAGACCCACTGAGACATCTGTGTATATTACTGTGTCGGAAGACCCACTGAGCCATCTGTATATATTACCGTGTCGGAAGACCCACTGAGGCATCTGTGTATATTACCGTGTCGGAAGACCCACTGAGGCATCTGTATATATTACTGTGTCGGAAGACCCACTGAGACATCTGTATATATTACCGTGTCGGAAGACCCACGGTGATGCTGGATGAGATCTGAACCCAAAGTTCAACTGCTCTCTGTGCCCAGTCTCTACATTCACGGCCCGTTTGTGCAATAACCTCCTGTACCAGTCACCTTCTTCAGATACTTTACCTGGACTGCAGATTTATTTTCTGGTTTTCTCAGCCTCTGCCATCCCAGATCTGTCTCACGTGAGACGTCTTATCACCCCCAACTCCTTATGAGAGGATGGTTCTTCGCGTTGTTTTGGGGTAACGCCCCTTGTGTATTTGTTTACAGTGTGTTATTAAATTGTGTCCCTTGTGTATTTGTTTACGGTGTAAGTGTTATTAAATTGTGTCCCTTGTGTATTTGTTTACGGTGTAAGTGTTATTAAATTGTGTCCCTTGTATATTTATTTACAGCGTGAGTGGTATTAAGTTTTGTCCCGTGTATCAGGGAGTTCAGGTAGTCTGTGTTTCTGGCTAGAACAAGATATTCGGAAAGCAGAGATAAGACGAGATATAATCAGTATTGATGAATCACTTTTCTGCTATATGTTGAAACTGAATATAGACTTTGTGAACAGTCATGAATATGCGCATTACGTATGGTAATATTATGTATACAATTATTGATTAAAGAAGCTAGCGATGGTTGGGACATGTGCACCGAATGACTGACAACTCACTACCAAAAAATAGCACTAAGATGGATACCAAAGGGGAACAGAAGTAAGGGTAGACCAAAAGAGACATGGAGAAGAACAACAGAAAGGATGTTGAGCAATAGAGGGCTCACCTGGGCAAGAGCAGAAAAAAGTCACAGGGCAGGCAATTGTGGAAAACCCTTGCGGAAGCCCCATGTGCCCTGGGCATTTAAGGTTCAGAGCGAGAGTGGGGGGGGGGGGGGGTAAGAGAGAGAGTTGGGGGAGGGGGTAGAGAAAGAGAGAGAGAGAGGAGAGAGAGATAAAATACTATGTAGAACAATGTTCTAGAATATGCTATAAGCACAACAACTGATAGAAGCAAAAGATACTAAATTCTAGGATGTATAACAGAACATTCAAATAGTCTGATATCAGTCTTGTGGATACATACCGCATAGAACATTTATAAAATAATAATAGTCCCAGGTATTTTATAGTCTGGACAAAACTGCAACCCAAGACCTGCTCACAAACTGAACAGTCAACACTTGTTACATGCAACCCCAGACCTACCTACAAACTGAACAAACAGCCAACACTTGTTACATGTAACTTTAAGCCTGCCTACAAACTGAACAAACAGCCAACACTTGTTACATTGTTTACGAAAAAGTGGAAGCAAAACATCTACTTATATAGTTATGCTACTGGAACATAAACATATTGCGTGTATGTGTGCGCGCACATATGTACAGTTGCATACAGACATCTTTTTTAGACAACAAATATTACAGATTAATCGAAATTAAGAAAATAATTTATCTGAAAAATACAGAGTGTGGCCAACATCACATACACTTAATATACAAACAAGCATAAAACACACATCACATACATTTAATATACAATTAGGTATAAACACACATCACATTCATTTAATATACAAGTAAGTATAAAACACACATCACATACATTTAATATACAATTAGGTATAAACACACATCACATACATTTAATATACAATTAAGTATAAAATACACATCACATACATTTAATATACAAACACATATAAAACATACATCAGATTAAAATGTGTCACAAGTACATGACCATATATCGTATTTATTTATGTACACACATAAACATTATCTGTACAAACATATATACACTCATTTCAAACATACAGCTGTATATGTGTGTGTATGTATATCACACATTCATTTGTATATGTCATACATGTAAACATTCACGTTACACGTGTCTTACCACCTACATTCACATAAACATAAACAAGAGATGATGACAGGACAAGAAAACGAAACAAATTAACAGGAAAGTCAACTTTTGCTTTACTGAAGAATGTCAACTCGTGCTTTACAGAAGAATGTCAACTCTAGGCTTACTAAAGAAAATCAATTTAGGCTTATTGAAGAAAGTCAGCTTTCTGTTTATTGTAGAAAGTCAACTCTAGTTTTTTTAAAGAAAGTCAACTATTGGTTTATTGAAGAAAATCAACTCTATGTTTACTGAATAAAATCAAGTCTTTGGTTATCTAGGAAAGGGCCACTTCCTCAAATAAAAATGTAAGGATAGTTTAGAAAAGTGGAAAGACAACCAGGTAATTACTAACCACAGAGGCAGGAAGATAGCAAGGCCCAGGGAATGTTGCAAGTGATGAATTAGAAAATATGTCCAGCTGTAGTAAATGATGGCGCATTTGTCCCCTCGTAAATCTTTTGCGTGATCTCCATGTCCGGTGTTATCTGTCGACAATCTGCGGCAAATTTAGTGTTCTCTGTCGACATTCTGAGCTGAACTTTGTGTTATCTGTTGAGAATCTGCGGTATACTTTGTGTTATCTAGACAGTCTGAGGTGAACTTTGTGTTATCTGTTGAGAATCTGCGGTATACTTTATGTTATCTAGATATTCTGAGTTGCAACTTTCACGACAAGAATAATCTACAAAATTGTCATCAGCTGTCGTTGTTACTCTGCATTCTGAATATTTTCATACTATACAAGTTGTCACACTCAAACAACACCACACACACGTCATACTATGCAAGTTGTCACACTCAAACAACACCACACACACGTCATAATATACACGTTGTCACACTCAAACAACACCACACACACGTCATAATATACAAGTTGTCACACTCAAACAACACCACACACACGTCATAATATACACGTTGTCACACTCAAACAACACCACACACACGTCATAATATACAAGTTGTCACACTCAAACAACACCACACACACGTCATACTATACAAGTTGTCACACTCAAACAACACCACACACACTTCATACTATACAAGTTGTCACACTCAAACAACACCACACACACGTCATACTATACAAGTTGTCACACTCAAACAACACCACACACACGTCATACTATACAAGTTGTCACACTCAAACAACACCACACACACGTCATACTATACAAGTTGTCACACTCAAACAACACCACACACACTTCATACTATACAAGTTGTCACACTCAAACAACACCACACACACGTCATACCATACAAGTTGTCACACTCAAACAACACCTCACACACGTCATAAAGTTGTCACACTCAAACAACACCATACACGTCATACTGTACAAGTTGTCACACTCAAACAATGCCACACACGTCATACTATACAATTTGTCACACTCAAACAACACCACACACACGTCATACTATACAATTTGTCACACTCAAACAACACCACACACACGTCATACTATACAATTTGTCACACTCAAACAACACCACACACGTCATACTATACAATTTGTCACACTCAAACAACACCACACACGTCATACTATACAAGTTGTCACACTCAAACAACACCACACACACTTCATACTATACAAGTTGTCACACTCAAACAACACCACACACACGTCATACCATACAAGTTGTCACACTCAAACAACACCTCACACACGTCATAAAGTTGTCACACTCAAACAACACCATACACGTCATACTGTACAAGTTGTCACACTCAAACAATGCCACACACGTCATACTATACAATTTGTCACACTCAAACAACACCACACACACGTCATACTATACAATTTGTCACACTCAAACAACACCACACACACGTCATACTATACAATTTGTCACACTCAAACAACACCACACACGTCATACTATACAATTTGTCACACTCAAACAACACCACACACGTCATACTATACAATTTGTCACACTCAAACAACAACACACATCAGTAGTAGTGTATCAGTAGTAGTGTCTTTGTGAGAAACCTATCTAGAATATGCTTCCGTCAGACGTGATTAAATGTAAAAAAACCTAGAATATGTCCTGTCACATGACTTGACATTATGTAAAAAAGCTAGAATATGTCGTGTCACATGACCTGACTTTATGTATAAAAAATCTAGAATATGTTCTGTCACATGACCTGACTATATCTTTGAAACACTGCTAGTTTGTGTCTTCTTACCTGATCTAACCTGTAAAACATTGTTAATGTCTTTCTTCCCACCTGATCTAACTGTAGAACATTGCTAGTGTGTTTCTTCCCACCTGATCTAACTGTAGAACATTGCTAGTGTGTTTCTTCCCACCTGATCTAACTGTAGAACATTGCTAGTGTGTTTCTTCCCACCTGATCTAACTGTAGAACATTGCTAGTGTGTTTCTTCCCACCTGATCTAACTGTAGAACATTGCTAGTGTGTTTCTTCCCACCTGATCTAACTGTAGAACATTGCTAGTGTGTTTCTTCCCACCTGATCTAACTGTAGAACATTGCTAGTGTGTTTCTTCCCACCTGACTTAGCCTGTAGAACATTGCAAGTGTGTTTCTTCTCACCTGACTTAGCCTGTAGAACATTGCTAGTGTGTTTCTTCTCACCTGACTTAACTTGTAGAACATTGCTAGTGTGTTTCTTCTCACCTGACGTAACTTGTAGAACATTGCTAGTGTGTTTCTTCTCACCTGACTTAACTTGTAGAACATTGCTATTGTGTTTCTTCTCACTTGACTTAACTTGTAGAACATTGCTAGAACGTGTGTCGTGATCTAACCTTTTCTTTACATGAAACTAAGAATGCTTTGCACTCTCTAGCAGATCTTTCTATGCCCAAAACTTGGACATGGGAAAACAGCGACAGTAAATATAGAAATATAGACATAAATCGTAGAAATATAGACATAAATCGTAGAAATATAGACAGGAATCGTAGAAATATAGACAGGAATCGTAGAAATATAGACAGGAATCATAGAAATAAAGACAGAAATTGTAGAAATATAGACAGGAATCACAGAAATAAAGACAGAAATTGTATAAATATAGACAGGATGTAAGAAATACAAACATAAATCTGTATAATCATATACAAGAATGGTAAAAATGTGGATAGGTTTCATAACAATAACAGTAGTAAAAATATAGATAGGAATAATAAAATAATGACAAAAGGTAAAAATATGGGCAAGAATGATAAAATATAGACAGAAATGGTAAAAATTTAGATCGAAATGATAAATCTATAAACAGTATCGATAATGCCAATACAGTGTAGCGGCCCAGAAGTACACAGACTATAAAGAGCCTTCTACAGGGTCATGAAGAAATTCTGCTTGAAGATATTTTGTTTGAAACGAACTTTGAACACATCTCCAGAACATAGATGAGAAAGCTGTCCCACTTCTGAGTTGGAAACAGCTGGGTGGGCCCCACATGACAGCAGTTGTTAGATACCAAGGTACAGACTATAATAGCTTGTCTCTACGTTGACTTTCACTTGTTGTTCATGTTGTTAACTGCAAGTATTATCTAACACGACCTTCGCTACAGAGTGATCTTATAAGACCTTACTTGAAGAAATTATCTGACAAGATCTTTACTGTAAGCATTAACAAATCCTTCCTTATGGAGGAGATGTGACAAGATCTTCAGTGTAGACAGCAGATGACAAATGTCAACCTTCCAGACACAGAGCCATCTTCCACCAACCAACCAGCTAGCCAGCCAGACAAACAACCAACCATTCAGCCAACAAAGCAACCAACCAACCAACCAACCTTCCAACTAGACAGCCAGCCAACCAACCTATCAACCAATCAACAAAACCAACAAACCAAAAAGCCAACAAAAAGTCAAATGCTCAACAAATGAACCAACCAGTCAACCAGTCAACCAAAAAAACCAACAGCCAAACAACCGACCAACCAACAAGAAAACAATCAACCAAAAATAACCAACCAACCAGCCAGTCAACCAAACCATCCATGGAACCAACCAACAAGCCAACCAACCAGCCAACCACTCAGCCAGTCAATCAATCAACAAACCAACAACCTAACCATAACCAACCAGCCAGACATTCAACCACCAACCAGGCAACCAATAAACAAACAACCAACCATCCAACCAATCAACCAATAACCAACAAACCAACCAACCATAAACCAACCAGCCAACAACCAAACAACCAGCCAACAACCAACCAACCAACACACCAGCAAACGAACCAACCACCCAACCAACCAACATTCATTCATTCATTTGCATGTCCCTTGCGGAACTTTGCCTCCTAAACAGCACTCATGTAGGCCTCTCGGTTGTGAGCAAGATGGCCTGCCGCTGCTGCATCCATTTGCAAATCGTCAACGATGCCTTGCAGCCATCTTCGTTTTGGTCTTCCTCTCTTTCTTTTTTCCATTACGTATCCCTCCAATACGGTCTTCTCTAAATTATCATGACGTTTAACAAAATAGCTGAGAAACACATAAATGCCTTTGAATGTAAATGCTACAGAAGAGTTCTCCAAATATCGTGGACACAAAACAGAGCAAATGTATCTATACTACAAGAGCTTAATATTGAAGAAGGCTGGCTAGTAAAGAGGATTAAAGAGAGAAAACTTAAATATTTTGGACACATTAAGTGTCCAGGTCTCACAGACATATGTTGCAATGGGAAAGATGCATGCCCTTAAAAGTCTTATTTTTATGGTTCTGTCTGCTCCTCTCCACAGATTCTTTATTTGTTTTACTTTCTGAAGAGTGATAGATGTTCTCCTTTTAATTTCCCTCATTGTATCTCCATTATTCAAAACTTTCCACTTCTTCCAGTTTTTCCTCATTGATACATATTTCAGCTGCCTTGTTGTTTGTTTTGTCAGTTGTCATCAATTTAGTTTTCTTTGCATTAAGATAGAGCATTCAACCAAGGATCAAGCAACCACAAGCAAGCAACCAACCAACCAACCAACCAACCAACAATCCAATCAACCAGCCAACCGACCAACATGCCAATCAACCAGCCAACGAACCAGCCAATCAACAGACCAACAGCCAGCCAATCAACCAACCAAACAACCAACTAACTAGCTTCACAACAAACCGACCAACAGCCAATCAATCAACCAAACAGCCAGCCAAACAAACAAGCAACCAAACAACTAACCTACCAATAAATCAACCAACCAACCAGCACAACAACCAACCAACAAGTCAATCACCCAACTAGTCAGACAATCAATGAAACAACCAACCAGCCAACAAACCAAAAAACAAACCAATCAACCAGCCAGACAACCAACAAACCATAAGCCACCCACCCAACCACCCAGCCAACCAACCAAAAAACAAACCAATCAACCAGCCAGACAACCAACAAACCATAAGCCACCCACCCAACCACCCAGCTAATGAACCACACAACAAGCAATTCAAACAACTAACAAGCTAATCAACCTCTTAGCTGGCCAATCAACAAGCATGCTAGCTAATAAACCAACCATCCAACCAACAACCAATCAATAAATCACCAATCAACCAGCCAGCCAATCAAAGAACAATCTGCCAACCAACAATCAACCAGCCAGCCAATCAACCAATAACTAACCAATCAACTAACCAGTCAGCTAATCAACCAATAACCAATTAACAAAAAAAACAAACCAACAACCAACAAACAAATAACCAGCCAACCAACCTGCCAGCTAGCAAACCAACCAACCAAACAACCAACAACCAATCAACCACCATCGAAACAATCAAGCAACCAATCAACCGTCAGTCAAACAACCAACAAGCCAATCAACCAGCCAACCAGTCAATCAATCAACCAAACAAACAGCCAACCAACCTGCCAGATAGCAAACCAACCAAACCAAACAACCAACAACCAACCATTCAACCACCATCGAAACATTCAAGCAACCAATCAACTGCTAATCAAACAACCAACAAGCCAATCAACTAGCCAACCAACCAGCCAGTCAATCAATCAACCAAACAGCCAAACAACCAACCACCAACAATCAGTCAATCAACCAACCAGTCAGTTAATCAAACAAGTAACCAACCAATCATCAAACATATCAACCACCAAAACAACAAGCCGATCAATGTTCCATCGAGTCACCCAATCAACCAACTAACCAGCAAGCCAACCAACCAACCAAATAACCAGCCAACGAACCAGTTATCCAGCCAACATAGAGCAAACTTACCTACAAACCAACTAATAAAAAAAAACAAGCCAACCAAACAACATCCTACCAACCAGCCAACCAACCAATCAACAATAACCAAACAGGCAACCAATCAACCTGACAATCAATCAAACAGCGAGCCAATCAACCAACGAAACTACCAATAACCAGCCAATCAAATAATTAACCAACAAGCCAATCAACCACACAACCAGCCATCCAATCAACCAACGAGGAAAACATCTAGCTAATAAAACAAGCAAAGACAAACCAACCAATCAGCCAAACAACCAATTACCGAATCAACCTTCCAGCCAATCAACCAAGCAACCAAAGAGCCACTCAACTAACCAACACGCCAATCAATCAACGAACCAGCCAGCCAGCCAATCAAACAATCAACCAACCAACCAGCCAACCAACAAATCAAACAACAAACAAACCAGCCAAACATGAAACAAACCAACCAAACAGCCAACCAAAATCCAACAAGCCAACCAACCAACTAACCAACAAGCCAATCAACCAACAAACAAGCCAGCCAACCAACCAACCAACCAACTTGCGAAACAACCAACCAACTAGCTACCCAACCAACCAACTAGCCAGCCAATCAAACACATAGCCAGTCAGCCAACCAACTCGCCAGCCAGTCAACCAAACGGGCAAATAGTCAGCCAGCAAAATATCCATCCAACTAGCTAGCCAGCCAACCATCCAACTAGCTAGCCAGCCAACCAACCTGCTAACTAGTCAGCCAGCCAATCAACCCAACAAACTAGCCAGCCAACCAACTAGTCAATAGATCAACCAACCATATAGCCAGCCAAATAGCCAATTATACAGCCAACAAACCAACTAACCAGCCAGCCAACCAACCGAACAGATAACCAGCAAAAAACCAACCAGCAAACTATCCAACCAATCAGCCAACTATTCAACCAACCAGCCAGTGAACCAACCTACTAACCATCCAACCAACTAACCAGCCTGCTAACCAAAAACAAACCAACAAAGAAATCAACCATTCAACAAGCCAGCCAATCAAAGAACAGCTAATCAACAGACAACACACCACACAGAAAATCAACCAACAACCAACCAGTCAGCAAATTAATGAAAAACAAACCAACTAACAAATCAACTAGTTAGCCAATCAACCGTTAACCAATAAACCAACAAACAAACAAGCAATCAACAACCAAACAACAAACCACCAATCAGAAATGAAAAACCAACGAACCAACGAACCATCCTAAAAACAATCAAGCCACAGTCAACAACTAACCAACGAACCAACCAAAAACCAACTAGCAAACAGTAAAACAACCAACCAACCAACCACCAAACAACCAACTACAAACCACGCAACCAACCACCAACCAAACAACAACCAACCAGCCAGCCAATCAACCGACAACCAATCGACCAACCAGCCAACCAATCAACAATCCAGCTAATACGCCAAGAAACTAGCTTGCCAGTTAAACAACTAGCCAGCAACTAACCAACTAGCCAGCAACCAACCGATTAGTTAGCAAACCACCAACTCATTAGCCAACAGACCAACCAACAAGCCACTCAACCATCTAACCAATAAGCCAACCAACCAATCAACCATCCAGCAAATAAAACTACTAAACAACCAATCAACCAGCCAACCAACCAACCAAACCAACAAACAAGCCATTCAACCACCTAGACAGCCAAACAACCAGCCAACTAGCCAATCAACCATCGGACCTGTTAATCCAAAACCAACCAGCAAACCAATCAACCAACCATTCAGGAAACCAAACAACTAACCAACCAACCAAACAAGCAACCAGCCAATCAAATAACCAGCCAATCAAACAACCAACCAACAAGCTAATAAAGCAACCAACACCAACCAGCCACCCAATCAACCAGCGAACAAAACACCCAGCTAGTCTAAAAACCAACCAGCCTATCAACCAGTTTGATTCACCAACAAGTGAATCAAACTTCCAGCCAATCAACCAACAAACCAGCCAATCAATCAACCAGCCAACCAACCAACAAACCAGCCAACCAACAAACTAGCCAAACATGAAACCAATCAATCAAATAGCCAACTAAAAAACCAACAAGCCAATAAAAAATGAACCAGCCAGCCAATCAACCAAATAACAAACAAGTCAATGAATTTTTCGACCATCCAATCAATCAACAAACTAACAAACCAACCAGACAACCAACAAACCAGCAAACCAACCAAACAACAAACCAGCCAGCCAACTATATAACCAACTTGCGAATCAACAAACTACCAACTAGCCAGACAACCAACCAACCAGGCAGCCAAGCAACCAACTCACCAGCCAACCAACCAAATAGCCACCCAACAAATCAACACGCCAGCTAACCGACCAAACAACCAACTAGCCAGCCAACAAACCAATCAACTAGCCAGCCAACAGCTAAACAACTAGTCAGCCAACTAACTAGTGAGTCAGTCCACTAAAACATATAGCCAGCCAACTACTCAACTAGACAGCCAACTAACCAACTAACCAGTCAGCCAACCAACCAACTAGCCAGCCACCGAGCGAACCAGCCAACCAAACAACTAGCCAGCCAAAGAACCAACCAACCAGCCAATAAGCCGACCAGCCAGTCAATCAACCAACTAGCCAGTCAACCAATCAACTAGCCAACCAGCCAACAAACCAACCAGCTAACCAACCTATTTAGAAGCCAACTAACTAACCAGCCAGCCAACCAACCAATTAGTCAGCAAACACACTAGAGAGAGAGAGTCAACCAGCCAACTAGCTAGCCACACAAGTAGCTAGCCAGCCAATAAACTAGCCTTTCAACCAAATAGCCAAAGAACCAACCAACCAATCACTCAACCAACCAGCTAACCAACCAACCAGCCAGCCAATCAACTAGCCAGCCAACCAAATAGACAGCCGCAGCCAAGCAATCAGCCCCCAACCACACAACCAACTAGCAAACAAGCAAACAAGCAACCAACCAGCCATCCATCCAACCAAATAGCGAAGCAATCAGCCAACACGCCAGCCAGCCAACGAACTAGCCAGCGAACCAATCAGCCAGCCAACCATTCAACTAGCAAGCCAACAACTAACCAACCAGTCAAGAACCAATTAACCGGTCAATCAACCAACCAACCAGCCATCAACCAACCAGTCAATCAACCAACCAGCCAACAACCAACTAACCACCAACCAGTTTCTCACAAATGCTGTCTAATGTTTACAAAAGAATCATTCACTGCGGTCTGTGCAAGTGTGAGCCTTATTACGAGTATAAGCCTGAAGCATACCGAGATCTTCTTGGCGTATCTACCTGGTCTATATTTCTTCGCTGAACTTTGACCTTTCAGGTCAGACAGGTGATTTCTTTGTTATGTGTCGGGCAGGGACAAACCTACAGTGAAAATACCAACGATGTAGCTGGAGAGATGATGTTGATGATTGTTTATTAAAACAGGATAGACGGTGTTCATATTGATACATTGAAACAGAAGTGATACTAGGATAGTGTAGTTGTCTGGTGAATCATATCACACGAAGGATAACTCTGGTGTAAATATCTGTCTCTAAGTGCAGACTTCTGTCTTGTAGTTGCTCCTGTGATGTACAGGACTATATGTTTCTCTACATTTCTGAAATGTACACAACTAAAACTGTATGTTTCTCTCTATTTATGAGATGTGCTCGACTAAGATTGTATGTTTCTCTCTATTTCTGCTTACACACAGGAAAAAACACGTCTCTTGTGAAATGTCAAGGTCAAAGGTAACGACTTGTTATTACAGAACCAGTTCTAGCAGAATATCCAACTTAGCTCGGGTTAAATGATGTACCTGATCTATCCAGTACGTGATATATAATACTAACTATCTGTCCTGTACGTGATATATAACACTATCTGTCCTGTACGTGATATATAACACTAACTATCTGTCCTGTACGTGATACATAACACTAAATGTCCTGTACGTTACACATAACACTATATGTCCTGTTATGTCTTTAGTTTACCATAGCATAAAATAAGAACTGACATATGAATCTGTAAGTTATCTGAGAGAGTAAGATATCTGATAGTGTACGATATCTAAAAAAGTACGATATCAGAGTGTGTATGATATATGAGAGTGTAAGATATCTAAGACAGTAAGATATCTCAGAGTGTAAGATATCTCAGAGTGTAAGATATCTAAGGCTGTAAAGTATCTGAGAGTGTAAGATATCTAAGACTATAAGATATCCTAGAGTGCACGAAATCTAAGACTGTAAGATATCAGAGATGTAAGGTTTCTAAGACTGTAAGATATTTAAGAGTGTAAGATATATAAGACTGTAAGATATCTGAGTGTGTACGATATATAAGACTGTAAGATATCTAAAACAGTAAAATATCTGAGAGTGTAAGATATCTGAGAGTGTAGGATATCTAAGACTGTAAGATATCCTAGAATTTACAAAATCTAAGACTGTAAGATATCAGAAAGTTTAAGGTATATAAGACTGCAAGATATCAGAGAGTGTGCGATATCTATGACTGTAAGATATCTGAGTGTGTATTATCTAAGACTGTAAGATATCTGAGAGTGTAAGATATCTAAGACTGTAAGATAAATGAGAGTGTAAGATATCTAACTATAAAATACCTGAGAGTATGAAATATCTAAGACTGTAAGATAACTGAGAGAGTACAACATCTAAGGCTGTTAGATATCCGACTGGGTAGGATATCTAAGACTATAAGATATCTGAGAGTGTATGATTTCTAACACTGCAAGATATCTGAGAGTGTATGATATCAAATACTGTAAGATATCTTAGAGCGTACGATATCTAATAATGTAAGATATCCGAGGGTGTGCGATATCTAAGACTGTAAGTTATCTGAGAGTGTACGATAATTAAGACTATAAAATATTTGATTGTGTAAGACATTTAAGACTGTAAGATAACTGAGAGTGAAAGATATATTATTGTATATGATATCTCAGAGTATAAGATATCTAAGACTGTAAGATATTTGAGAGTGTAAGATATCTAAGACTTTAAGATATCTGAGAGTATAATGTTTCAAAGAATGTAAGATCTCTGATAATATAAGATTTCTAAGAACGAAAGATATCTGAGAGTGTAAGATATCAAAGATTATAAATTATCTGATAGCGTAAGATATATGATAATGTAAGATATCTGAGATTGTACAATATCTAAGACTGTAAGGTATCCGAGATTGTAGATATCTAAGACTGTAAAATATGTGAGAGTATAGACATCTAAGATTTAAGATAATGGAGACTGTTCGAATTCTAAGACTGCAAGTTATCTGAGTCTATACGATATCTGAGAATGTAATACATCTGAGTGTGTGGGATATCTCAGACAGTAAGACATCTAACAAAGTAAGATATCTCAGAGTATACCATACCTAAGACTATAATATATCTGGGAGTGTAAGATATCTAAGACTGTAAGATATCTAAGACCGGAAGATATCTGAGAGTGTAAGATATTTGATAATGTAAGTAAGTTATCTAAGGCTGAAAGATATCTGAGAGTGTAAGATATTTGATAATGTAAGTAAGTTATCTAAGGCTGAAAGATATCTGAGAGTGTAAGATATCTAAGACTGTAAGATATCCTAGAGTGTAAGATATCTAAGACTGTAAGATATCCTAGAGTGTAAGATATCTAAGACTGTAAGATATCCTAGAGTGTAAGATATCTAAGACTGTAAGATATCCTAGAGTGTAAGATATCTAAGACTGTAAGATATCCTAGAGTGTAAGATATCTAAGACTGTAAGATATCCTAGAGTGTAAGATATCTCCGACTGTAAGATATCTGAGAGTGTAAGATATCCTACAGTGTAAGATATCTGAGAGTGTAAGACATCTCCGACTGTAAGATATCTGAGAGTGTAAGATATCTAAGACTATAAGTTATCTGAGAGTGTAAGATATCTAAGACTGGAGATATCTGAGAGTATAAAAAAAGCTGCGACTGTAAATTATCTCAAAATGTAAGATATCTATGAATGTAACCTATCTGAGAGTGTTAGATATCTAAGACCGTAAGATATTTAAAACTGTAAGATATCTGAGATTTTAAGATATCTAAGGGTGTAATATATCTAAGATTGTATGATATCTGAGGGTGTAATATATCTACGATTGTAAGATATCTGAGAGTGTACGATATCTAAAACTGTAAGATATCTGAGAGTGTAAAATATCTAAGACTGGAGATATCTTAGAGTGTACGATATCTGGGAGTGTACGATATCTAAGACTGGAGATATCTTAGAGTGTACGATATCTGGGAGTGTACGATATCTGAGAGTGTAAGATATCTGAGAGTGTAAGATATCTAAGACTGGAGATATCTTAGAGTGTACGATATCTGAGAGTGTAAGATATCTGAGAGTGTAAGATATCTGAGAGTGTAAGATATCTGAGAGTGTAAGAAAATCTTTTGTTAGTAAACGTCAGAAGCATATAACTGTACGGAGTTACAAGACACAAGTAATCTAAATCTGGTTTGCTAATGTAGAAGCTGCAGATCAGTTATCTTCTCTGGCACAAACAACCAGACAGCTATAATCAAGTTTCAGAAAATCTGGGTCACTCTACTCACATCAGCTTCCATGTGGCCCTCATCTATCACGGGGTTTTTTCCCTAACCAATGATTTCATCATGCTGATGCTGTAGTGATGGCTTGTTAAGTAATGTAATTAAAAACCTTTTGAAAAACTCTTCTGGATATGATTTGTTCATGTGGCCAGGCGTGGCAGCTCAGCCTTGTAAAAATGTTTAATTGGTTTATCAGACAAACAAATAAAATAAAAAATATTCTGTGGAAACCTTCCCCAGCTGAGACTTAGTGTGTCTGAAAAGGGGGGGGGGTGGAGAGAACTTGTACGTGATTACATACAGCCTGTCATATCGTTTCTTGCATTTAATGTCTGAGCTGATGTCAGGACGTGGAGTGTAACTTGTAGACCAGACATAGAGTCTAACACCAGGCGTAAAGTCTAGTCATTTGTACACCAGGCGTAAAGTCTAGTCAGTTGTACACCAGGCGTAAAGTCTAGTCATTTGTACACCAGGCGTAAAGTCTAGTCATTTGTACACCAGGCATAAAGTCTAGTCATGTGTACATTAGACAGAGAGTTTAGTAAATTTACCTGATCAGCGGTAGTATTGTTAACTTTGCCTGGACACTGTTCATATTGTTAGCTTTTCCTGACCATTCGTCACACTGTTAACTTTGCCCGGTCACTGGTCACACTTTGTCTGTTTAATGGCATTTTTTATCTTCGACTGGCCACTGATCATGTTGTTAAATTTGTCTTTCAGCTGGTCAATGCTGTTAACTTCGACTGATCAATGGTCAATGTTGTTAACTTCTACTGACCACTGGTCATTTTTGTTAACTTCGACTGGCCACTAGACATGTTAACTTCGACTGCCCATTGGTCAGTGTTATTAACTTCGACTGGCCACTGGTCAGTATTGTTAACCTGAACTGGCCACTGGTCAATATTGTTAACTTTGGACAGGCCCCTGGTTAATATTGTTAACTTGGACAGGCCACTGGTCAATATTGTTAACTTGGACTGGCCACTGGTCAGTGTTGATAACTTGGACATGCCACTGGTCAATATTGTTAACTTTGACAGGCCACTGGTCAATATTGTTAACTTGGACTGACCACTGGTCAGTATTGTTAACCTGGACTGGCCACTGGTCAATATTGTTAACTTGGGCTGGCACTGGTCAATGTTGATAACTTGGACAGGCCACTGGTCAATGTTGTTAACTAGGACAGGCCACTGGTCAATATTGTTAACTTGGAGTGGCCACTGGTCAATATTGTTAACTTGGACTGGCACTGGTCAATATTGTTAACTTGGACAGGCCACCTGTCCATATTGTTAACTTGGACTAGCCACTGGTCAATATTGTTAACTTGGACAGGCCACTTGTCAATATTGTTAACTTGGACTGGCCACTGGTCAATATTGTTAACTTGGACAGGCCACTGGTCAATATTGTTAACTTGGACTGGCCACTGGTCAATATTGTTAACTTGGACAGGCCACTGGTCATCCTGGTAACTCTGAGTGGACATTCTGGTCATGGACAAAAATGTGACTGGACATACTAAATATATGAGTCAGAAGAGTGGGCTGCTCACTGTGTTCAAGATGGAGGGAAGGGGAGGGGAAGGTAACAGGAATAATTAGCCTGGCCCGGGGACAATCAGGGCAGAAATTGATGTGTCTGATGCTGTCCCGCGAACGGCTGGACACAGCCACGTGCTCATGAATCACTTAATAACATCGTGGGTTGAGAGGCCATACTTAATGCTGAACTCTCTCTTCTTCTGGGCTGTTAAATCACAGTTAACGAAGTTCTCATTTCAGAGCTGCTTTCTGGACCCGAAACTCATGTTCTAGAGCAGATTAATAGTAAAATCTGGACACGAAACTCATGTTCTAGAGCAGATTAATAGTAAAATCTGGACACGAAACTCATGTTCTAGAGCAGATTAATAGTAAAATCTGGACACGAAACTCATGTTCTAGAGCAGATTAATAGTAAAATCTGGACACGAAACTCATGTTCTAGAGCAGATTAATAGTAAAATCTGGACACGAAACTCATGTTCTAGAGCAGATTAATAGTAAAATCTGGACCCGAAACTCATGTTCTAGAGCAGATTAATAGTAAAATCTGGACACGAAACTCATGTTCTAGAGCAGATTAATAGTAAAATCTGGACACGAAACTCATGTTCTAGAGCAGATTAATAGTAAAATCTGGACACGAAACTCATGTTCTAGAGCAGATTAATAGTAAAATCTGGACACGAAACTCATGTTCTAGAGCAGATTAATAGTAAAATCTGGACACGAAACTCATGTTCTAGAGCAGATTAATAGTAAAATCTGACACGAAACTCATGTTCTAGAGCAGATTAATAGTAAAATCTGGACACGAAACTCATGTTCTAGAGCAGATTAATAGTAAAATCTGGACACGAAACTAATGTTCTAGAGCAGATTAATAGTAAAATCTGGACACGAAACGATTGTTTTAGAGCAGATTAATAGCAGAACTTGCTTACTTTTATTACAAGATCTTCACTGACACACGTCTGCAGACTAATGAGACACAAGTCTGCAGAGTAATGTGACATTTGTAACGCTAGCTTTGTACGAAGTTGTAATACCACTATGATCGGAATTATAAAACTTTCATGGAAGAACTATTGTTCTCAATTCCCTCATATTAAGTGTTTTCTGTTATTGTTATATGCTTTCCGTTATTATGTGCTTTCTGTTACTGTTATATGTGCTTTCTGTTATTGTTATATGTGTTTTCTGTTATTATGTGCTTTCTGTTATGTGCTTATTTGTTATTATGTGCTTTCTGTTAAGTGTGATTTCTGTTATTATGTGCTTTCTGTTATTGTTATATGAGCTTTCTATTATTACGTGCTTTCTGTTATTACGTGTTTTCTTCTATATGTGTTTTTTGTTATTATGTGCTTTCTGATATTGTTGTATTTGCGTTCTGTTATACAAGTATGTGCTTCTGTTTTTATTATATGAGCTTTCTATGTGCTTTCTCTTATGTTTTTCTGTCATATATGCTTTCTGTTATTATGTGCTTTCTGTTATTATGTGCTTTCTGTTATTATGAGCTTTCTGTTATTATGCGCTTTCTGTTATTGTTATTTGCTACTATTTGCTAACAAAACATTTTTTTTATTTACTGATGCATGTATCCATATATACTAGTTATAAAATGGAACGAATTCAAGAACAACGCAGAGATAAGACAGATGAGCAAACAACAACCTGTCTCATGGTTGATCAGAAAAATAAGATGGACATATGTCGATCAAGTGATGAGAAGAAACAATCAGAGGATCCCCAAACAAGCTATACAACACAACAGGCAGAATAAAAAGAGGTCGACCACGTGAAACTCTAAAGAGAACATTGCTAAAAGAGGGCAGTTTAGTGGGCATAACATCCCTTGATGAGATTGAAAAACTCGCCGAAGTCAGTCAGGACGTCTTGGCTACCATGCGGGCCCTATGTGACGTTTAGCGGCACAGGAAGGAAGTAAGATGTAAGTAAGATGTATCCATATAAGAACATCTCAAGTTTGCAGTCACAGTCAGTAAGAAATCAGGACCACCTTGTAAACAACTAAAGATATCAGGACCACCTTGTAAACAACTAAAGATATCAGGACCACCTTGTAAACAACTAAAGATATCAGGACCACCTTGTAAACAACTACAGATATCAGGACCACCTTGTAAACAACTAAAGATATCAGGACCACCTTGTAAACAACTAACATATATTTAACACTCAACCCTTCAGATAAAGCAGGGTTATAGTTTGATCCGTTACTTCGTAGCAGAACGGCAATCCAAGCAATAAAACACTAACAAGATCTCTGGGAAATGATAATATTCAGTGAGTGACAGCACTAAACTAGCATTCTGGCTCAGGCAGATTCTTCATAACACTTGCTCAAACTCTTCCGTACACAAACACAACATTCCATCCAGCTGGACAGGCCCCAAACTCCTGACTGACTCCAGAAACTTGACAACCTGTTCTAAATCCTAGAATAGCTTTTCCGAAGTCTCCAGCTGAAAAATCAAAATCATCCTTCACCAGGTCAGTTGAGGTAATATTCAGTAATTTTACACTACAAAAGCCGTAGGTGTCAAGTTCTGACCCGAGACCAAAAGACTGACTTCCAGACTTCGATCTAACATCCAAGCTTGTCAACCCAGACTTCGACCTAACATCCAAGCTTGTCAACCCAGACTTCGACCTAACATCCAAGCTTGTCAACTCAGACTTCGACCTAACATCCAAGCTTGTCAACCCAGACTTCGTACTAACATCCAAGCTTGTCAACCCAGTCTTCGACCTAACATCCAAGCTTTTCAACCCAGACTTCGATCTAACATCCAAGCTTGTCAACCCAGACTTCGTACTAACATCCAAGCTTGTCAACCCAGACTTCGACCTAACATCCAAGCTTATCAACCCAGGCTTCGTTTTAACATCCAAGCTTGTCAACCCAGACATCGACCTAACATCCAAGCTTGTCAACCCAGACATCGACCTAACATCCAAGCTTGTCAACCCAGGCTTCGACCTAACATCCAAGCTTGTCAACCCAGACTTCGACCTAACATCCAATCTTGTCAACCCAGGCTTCGACCTAACATCCAAGCTTGTCAACCCAGACTTCTACTTAACATCCAAGCTTGTCAACCCAGACATCGACCTAACATCCAAGCTTGTCAACCCAGACTTCGACCTAACATCCAAGCTTGCCAACCCAGACTTCGACCTAACATCCAAGCTTGTCAACCCAAACTTCGACCTAACATCCAATCTTGTCAATCCAGGCTTCGACCTAACATCCAAGCTTGTCAACCCAGACTTCGACCTAACATCCAAGCTTGTCAACCCAGACATCGACCTAACATCCAAGCTTGTCAACCCAGACTTCGACCTAACATCCAAGCTTGCCAACCCAGACTTCGACCTAACATCCAAGCTTGTCAACCCAGACTTCGACCTAACATCCAAGCTTGTCAACCCAGACTTCAAGTCTTAACATCCAAGCTTGTCAACCCAGACATCGACCTAACATCCAAGCTTGTCAACCCAGACTTCGACCTAACATCCAAGCTTGTCAACCCAGACTTCGACCTAACATCCAAGCTTGTCAACCCAGACTTCGACCTAACATCCAAGCTTGTCAACCCAGACTTCGACCTAACATCCAAGTTTGTCAACCTAGACTTCGACCTAACATCCAAGCTTGTCAACCCAGACTTCTACCGAACATCCAAGCTTGTCAACCCAGACTTCGACCTAACATCCAAGCTTGTCAACCCAGACTTCGACCTAACATCCAAGCTTGTCAACCCAGACTTCGACCTAACATCCAAGCTTTTCAACCCAGGCTTCGTCCTAACATCCAAGCTTGTCAACCCAGACTTCGACCTAACATCCAAGCTTGTCAACCCAGACTTCGACCTAACATCCAAGCTTGTCAACCCAGACTTCTACCTAACATCCAAGCTTGTCAACCCAGACTTCGACCTAACATCCAATCTTGTCAATCCAGGCTTCGACCTAACATCCAAGCTTGTCAACCCAGACTTCGACCTAACATTGCATCTTGCCAACCCAGGCTTCGTCCTAACATTCCATCTTGCCAACCCCACCTCTGGAACTGGGACATTGTTACAACATTTTTCTGTAAATTGAAACCTGCATCAAGTGTGAAGTTCTCTGGTAAATGTGAAATATCCATCCATCCATCCATCCATCCATCCATTCATCCATCCATCTATCCATCCATCCATCCATCCATTGTATTATTATAAAACGTATCCCAAACTGTCACTAAACCTACCAGAGTAACTGGAACATCATCCACACTAATAGATCACATATATGTAGCTTATCATCCACACTAATAGATCACATATATGTAACTTATCATCCACACTAATAGATCACATATATGTAGCTTATCATCCACACTAATAGATCACATATATGTAGCTTATCATCCGCACTAATAGATCACATATATGTAGCTCATCATGGAAATATAGACTTTAAATTCCCTCACACATCACTGAGAGATCTATTGCACATGGACACCACATGGCGTGAAAATTATCACAAAAAAAACATGCCAGCATTACATTTAGAAGATTTAACAAATTCAACTTAGAATGATTTCTGAAAGAGTTACAAGCAGCACCTCTAGATCATGTGTACCAACTAACTGAAAGAGTTACAAGCAGCACCTCTAGATCATGTGTACCAACTAACTGAAAGAGTTACAAGCAGCACCTCTAGATCATGTGTACCAACTAACTGAAAGAGTTACAAGCAGCAGCTCTAGATCATGTGTACCAACTAACTGAAAGAGTTACAAGCAGCACCTCTAGATCATGTGTACCAAATAACTGACCCTGATAAGGCCCTGGAATACTGGATAAAAATAATTCAATATATATTTGACAAGCTTGTTCCTTTTAAAGAGGTGAGAGTTAAACATCAAGTGAAGTTCCCCGGGATAACACCTGAGATATTGCAAGTCATGAGGGAAAAGGATCAGGCCCACAAAATTAAGGAATTCATTAGCTACAGATTACTTAGAAATAGAGTTCAGTTCTTAAATTAGCAAGAAAAGAGAAATGACTTTAAGAACCTAGCTCAGAATAAATCAGACACTAAGTCTATCTTGGAAAGCAATTAACATTCTAGCAAACAAGAGAAAGCAGTCTGACTTGTAGAGTTATAATCATGTGCCCACTTGTGAAGAGTTCAGCAATCACTTCAGAGAAGAAGTCAATATCTTAAAATTATCACTACCAATCTCTACTTGTGACTTAAGCGAATTAAATAAATTTATAGGTAGCAAATGTTCAAATCTAAAGCAACCCAGTATTCCTTTCATGTCAGTTAGTGAAGTTTACAATTATCTTTCATCTTTAAAGAACAACAACACAGCAGGACTTGATGAAATTAGCAACAAGATATTACGCTATTCTGCCCAGTAATTACAGATACACTAACATACATTTACAATCAGTGCGCTCCACTTTGTCATTTTCCTCAGGCTTTTAAAATTGCAAAAATATATCTCCTTTTAAAATCTGGTTTGGAGAAAAATCCCTCAAGCTATAGACCAATTTCCATTCTATCAACTTTGTCAAAACCCCCAGAAAAACACATACAAAAAGCAACCTTACAACACATGCAAGAAAATGATTTGATTGTTGACTGTCAGTCAGGTTTTAGGCCAAAACATTCCTGCCACACAGCTCTCACAAAAATGCCAGAGTATTGGTTATCTAATATAAACAATGATAAAGTATGTGGTGCTGTCTCTGTTGACTTTAAAAAAGCATTTGGCATGACTGATCATGAAATCTTAGTCAGAAAGCTTGAGACTTATAAATTACACCCTGACTTGACAAAATTTATCCGCTGTTGGCGATATCTTCAGCTGCCGTGCGTGGAGTGGTGCTCCTCCCGGCCAATGAAGAAATTTGCAAATGAGGTTGCCGGGCAGCATCACTGCGGAAAAGGTGGTAGAAAGGATAAAGCGAAGCAAACAGTCAAATCACGGCACCTCTGGTCTGGAGGTCGGCCACGTCCTGAGTGCAGTCATATCGGGTGAAATGCATGAACCGGCTTGTCCCAGAGGTTAAGACACTGCTGGCGAGACTCCTCAAATGCCGTGCGTGGAGTGAAGCTCCTCCCGGTTAAGGAAGTAAATGCTGAAAAGAAATAAAGGTTGCTGTGCGGCGCCGATGGGAAAAGGTGGTGGAAAGTGAAGTTTAATTGGTATGTCCAGTAGTATCGCCGCGAGAGCTATACATACCACGGCACCTCTGCTCTAGAGGCCGGCCACGTCCGAAATACACCTACACTGGTGAAATATGCCTAAACCGGCACACACCAGGGGTGGAACTTGATGGCTAGACATGTCATGCCACCTCCGCTCTAGAGGTCGGTAACGCCTGATATACACCCATACTGGTGAATTTTGCCTAAACCGGCTCACACCAGGGGTGAATCTTGAAGGCTATGCATGTCACAGTACCTCTGCCCTAGAGGTCAGTCCCGTCCCAAACAAGCCCATACTGGGATAATGCCTAAACCGGCTCAACCCAGGGGTAGAAGTCACTAGTGGCGAGGATTCGTCCTCCTGGACAAAAGCTCCATCCTGGTCACAACTAGGAAGGGTAGCGGCCACGACCACAAAATGCTGAAGTCGGAGATACTGGACCAGGGAAGTCTAGATAGGCAACCACCTCTCACCCGGCGGAAATGTTTGCGTATCCTAATCACGCTGAGGTTTTCCGGTGAGAAAGTCCAACCCTGGACTGGATGGGCAACCACCTCTCACCCGGCGGTGATACACGGGTATCTCAAAACACGTCGAGGTTTTCCGGTGAGAAAGTCCAACTCTGGCCTGGGTGGGCTACCGCCTCTCACCCAGCGGGGATGCACTGATATCCTAAACACGTCGAGGTCTTCCGGTGAGAAAGTCCAACCCTAGACTAAACTGGTGCAATGAAAACCACGGTGTCACGCAATCCCGCTTCCGAGACCCACCAAGAATACAGGCTAAAGCACTGTGATACTTGAACCCCTTGTGACCCTCTCGTGGATCTCGTGTGGTCTATTTTGGACCACACAGGGGACCACGGGACCTAAAGAGGACCACAGGCGTGAATTCAGTAGGTTCACAGTGCGGTTTTTGGTGGTAGAAGTGAACGAAGAAGAAGAAGAGACAAAATTTATTACATCTTTTCTTTCCGACAGACAACAGGTAGTTTGCCTCAAAAACTCTAAGTCAAGTTCATCTGTGGTTGACAATGGTGTTCCACAAGGATATATCCTTGGTCCTCTCCTTTCCATCATCCACATCAATGATCTTCCACTTCATCTAAAAAAAATCATCTTGTGACCTCTTTTCTGATAACTGCACAGTTTACACTAGTGAAAAACTCTGTATTAACCTCGAGTCAACTCTTCACATTGAAATAAACAGTCTAATTAACAGGAGCAACAACAACAGAATGCTCATAAACACCAGCAAAACAAAATCAGTCTCATTTTAACAAGACAGAAATTAACAAATTCACCAACAACAACACTACAGCTCCATGCTGGAATTTCACAGATAGAGAATGTTAGTGAACACAAAACTCTAGGTCTCATGATTGACCACCACCTCAGCTGGAATCATGATGTAGAAAATACAACCAATCTCATCGCACAAAAGTTTACCAGTTTGCAAAATTAAGCACTTTCTTGGCATAGACACTAGGAAAATATATCACATATCGCAAATACAAAAACACTTGGACTTCTGTTCCACAGTCTGAGATGGTTGCTCCATATCAAACATGAAAGGAGTTTGCTCATTTAAAAAACGAGCAGGTTTCCGTTGACAAAAGCCAAGCCCACGAATGTGTTCATGTCACACAAAATACTGCACAATGGCCTAGCATGGAAGTGTCACTGCAGCTTTGTTATAAGTTCAGCCTAGCATGAAAGTGTCACTGTAGCTTTGTTATAAGTCCAGCCTATCATGGGAGTGTCACTGCAGCTTTGTTATAAGTCCAAGGTGAAGTATAACACATGTCTGTACTTCAAGCAGTAAATGTCTGATCAGAATGTATGTCTCACCGCACCTAATGTCAGGGCAAATCTAAAATCTGACAAAATCATATGTCTGATCAAATTTAACGGCTGGCTAAATATAAACTCTGACGAGATTTTACAAGGTCCAGGTCTAATATCTGATCACGTGTTATGTATCCCAGGATATGAGGTCTCACACAATCATATGTTTAAACTTGTGTACACTGTATTGCCAAATCACATCAAATTGTTTTATAAAATGATTGATAAAATAGAACGCCTGCCAATTGTCTGATCAAACCTACTGTATGACTCATTTAAATGTGTTACAAAGACTTCCCATGTTGTTGTTTGGGTTTCTTGGTATATTTCCAGAAGATAGTTTACCATTGCTTTCCTTCTGGAAAGTTCTTCAAATATCATAGATAGTTTACCATTGCTTTCCTTCTGGAAAGTTCTTCAAATATCATAGACACAAAAAAAGAACGAATATATCTATACTACAAGAACTTAATATTGAAGAAAGCTGGCTAGTGAAGAGCATTAGGGAGAGAAAACTTAAATATTTTGGACACATTAAACGTCATGATAATTTAGAGAAGACCGTCTTGGAAGGGTATATAATGGGAAAAAGAAAGAGAGGAAGACCACGGCGAAGATGACTGCAAGACATCGTTGATGATCTGCAAATGGATGCATCAGCAGCAGGCCATCTACAGGAGTGCTGTTTGGGAGGCAAAGTTCCGCAAGGGACATGCAAATGAATGAATGAATACAGAGACTAATGAACAGACTCAAAGCCAATTGTTGGTGTATCAATATACACTCTTACACTACGTACAAAATGTCAGATCCCTGTTCTATGATAGATCTGGACGTTTTATCTTCTCATCGCTGACATCAGTGACATGATTTCTTTTAAACTTTTATGCTCGCAGTTTCTTGCTTAAATCTTTTCTGTAACGTCCATGTTTTTACTTTTTTTCTCTTCTGCATCTTCTGTCTAATCAACAGCTCTTCTCACATCTGTGAGATATATATCCAGTATAAAAAATAAGTCAGATACTGAGAGATATATATATCCAGTATAAAATGTAAGTCAGGTACTGAGAGATATATATATCCAGTATAAAATGTAAGTCAGGTACTGAGATATATATATATATCCAGTATAAAATGTAAGTTGGGTACTGAGAGATATATATCCAGTATAAAATGTAAGTCGGATACTGAGTCTCTCAGAAACAGCTGGTCTTTCTCTACAATCATCAATAATTATAATGATGTTTTTTACAAGTTTGTACAAAGATGGCACATTTAGAACAGAGGTACATGATAATTTTAGAACAGAGGTACCCCTTATATACAAACAAAGCAGGATTAGAATGGAGGTAAAAGAATGAGAGAGAAGTAAAAGATTAATCTTACATAAAAATCAAACAAGTGATTTAAATTAATTAGAGAGATCTCATAATCGTGTGTGATCTAATAGCACTGTGCCATGTTTATGTTGTCAGGTTATATTGCTGAAAAAAAATCAATGGCTATCTTAGAAATAAAATGTTACCATGGGAACAAACTGTTCGTCTTGGTATAAAATCTGCATTCATTGTGTTTGGAAATAGATCAGACTTTCAAGCTGCCACAGAGTACAGAATTCTAAAACTAGATCAGATTTTCTGTTTGCCACAGAGTACATAATTCTAAAACTAGATCAGACTTTCTGTTTGCCACAGAGTACATAATTCTAAAACTAGATCAGACTTTCTGTTTGCCACAGAGTACATAATTCTAAAACTAGATCAGACTTTCTGTTTGCCACGGAGTACAGAATTCTGAAAGTAGTAGTGATTTATTAGATCTTGTCTGAGAGTTTGATTCTATCAATGGCGAGTTCCATTTCGTGCAGACCTCCAGGACTGGCGTGTGACCTGCCACTTCTGGCCCTGTTGCTGCGGTCGTCCATCACAAACCTAATACTAGACCTGGCCTGATGCTGGTTGACCACTCTCATCAATTATAATATGTGCCTCACACAAGACAAAACTCCATAGATCACCACAGTAATGATCTGTATCAGAGACCAAACTATGTCCGACCACCTCTTGGTAGCCAGGTGTATATATGTGTACTTGTGCATGTATAAATACGCGCATTTTTTTTATTTGTCACAACCATATAACAATGATATAAGTTCATATGTCAGTTATCAAGAAAGCTGGGCGTGGCTAGTATTTAGGCAGGTGAGGTAAAGGTAGGTAAAGGTAACCTTTTTATGTCTTAGAGGCACATAGGGATATGGTGTTAGTGATCATATTTTCCTTGACTTGTCAGCACACTAGGGGGTGATATGGTCAGTATCACGCCTGGCCGCCTTTCCTTCCCCAACTCCAGAAGAAGTCGGGTGCCCATTTCTACAGCTGGGTGATGGGCGCCTCTGGCCGGATTCAAACCCCTGACCATCGCCATCTAGACTAGCGCACTAACCACTTCGCCACTCGGCCTTTTAGACAGGTGATCTTCAGATAGAAGCATGTTTTGTGGGGGCGTGGCCAATACTTATACAGGTACTTATACAGTACTTATAGAGAAATATTTATTTTTTACACTGCTAAACATTAGACAGCTGACCTTCAGATAAAAGCATGTTTTGTTGACATACATATGTGTATGTGTGATGTGCGGAAAATTCAGTTTTTATTTGAAATCGATGTAATAATGACTAAAATGAAATATTCGTCTTTAAAAAGAAAAATCCAGTCGCAAATTTTCGAATACTTGAAGAAATATTTATTTTTTACACTGGTCAACATTAGCACTAGCATAATATTTCAAGAATATTAGGTCTGACATTAGATCTGAAATTAGGTCTGATATTAGATCTAACATTAGGTCTGACATTAGATCTGACATTAGGTCTGACATTAGATCTGAAAGGTGAGGCTAGTAATTTCTAATTAATATCTACTTTACATACAAACTATGCTACTGAAGATTGTGTGAACTACCATGTTACTGAAGAAGATGAAGACGAAGTGCTGTGTTCTTTTAGTAAGCCAGCCAGACAGTTCTGAGGAGGAAAGGGGCGACGACTGGGAAGACAAGAAGAAGATGGGAACGACAGATGGACAAGTAGAGTAACAGACATTCATGAGATAAAAGTGATTCAGTGCTTGTTGACGTAGAGCAGTGTAGAGTTTTCAGGCACAGTTTGTGTAGAAAACAACGCTAGTTTGATTTTGTGAACAAAGATTATGTGCTTCAACGACGAAACCAACGAATTTTATGTCCTACTGCATCTTATTCCAAGTGATGTTGTCAACAATACATCTGTGACCTTATTTGTCAGAATTAAATTAATTCAGTGAACTTCTCAGCGGACTTTGAATGTTGTGATATTTGTGAAACCTATTCTAGAGCACAGGTATCTGGATGCGTGCCTAACGATAAATGTCAATCAAAGAGTATCTGCAAGCTTCAGTACTATAATCATTCAGAAATATTCTGTGTTATAATGCAGCAATATCATTGCTACCAGGATTATAAGACAGAGTCAATTCGAATTTCTTCAATTCATCGGCATATAAACCAGAATACCTATGTGTTGTACCGCATCAAATTTCTTGCCATTGTGTAGATTATAGCAAATATATTTTGTATTATGTTGTGTTGTATAATATTAAATTCCGTACCTTGTTTTAGAGTAATGTTAACGTAGATATGTGTCTCTCTGTTACCCTTATAGAACTTATCCTGGTTGTAGTAGGTATGTGTCTCTCTGCTACTCTTATCCTGGCTGTAGTAGGTATGTGTTTTATCCTGACTGTAATAGGTGTGTGTCTCCCTGCTACTCTTATAGTACTTATCTTGGCTGTAGTAAGTATGTGTCTTATCCTGGCTGTAGTATGTGTCTTATCCTGGCTGTAGTGGGTATGTGTCTCCCTATTACTCTTATAGTACTTATCCTGGATGTGGAAATTATGTGTCTCTCTGCTATAGATCTTATCCTGGCTGTATTAGGTATGTGTCTCTCTGGTACTCTTACAGCACTTATCCTGGATGTAGTAGGTATGTGTCTCCCTGCTACTTCATTAGCACTTATCCTAGCTGTAGTAGGTATGCGTCCCTCTGCTACTCTTATAGCACTTATCCTGGGTGATCTGCTACTCCTATAGCACTTATCCTGGGTGATCTGTGATTCTTAAGGCACTTATCCTGGGTGATCTGTTACTCTTATAGCACTTATCCTGGGTGATCTGTTACTCTTATAACACTTATCCTAGGTGATCTGTTACTCTTATAGCACTTATCCTAGGTGATCTATTCTCTTATAGCACTTATCCTGGCTGTAGAAAGCATTAGCACACTTAACAAAGCTCAACAGAGCCGCCCTCATCTTCTATTTGCTGATGAGAAACTGAAAACTACCGCCGCCTCTCCCACTTGTCGACCTGAGAGCATAAGACCTGCCACGTGACTGAAAGAAGGCTCATTTTCCTCACACCGATAACGTGTTAGATAATGACGCCGTCATGACGCAGTCATTGTGTGGGTTTAGCCAGTACGGCGTCGCTTAAGATCGAAGATAATGACATGTTTAATATCCTCATTAACCGACAGTAAATGAGAATCAAACGACTTTCAAAACGTGTGTCTGTTACTGCGGATATGATGTGAGTTATTGTAGCTGTGATGTGAGTTATTGTAGCCATGGTTTCAGTTACTGTAGCTATGATGTAAGTACTTGTGGCTGTAGTGTGAGTTAGTGTAGCTATGATGTGAATTATTGTAGCTATGAAAGGAGTTACTGTAGCTATTAGATTGTGACAAATATTACTGTGACATTTATTATTATCATAGATTGTGACAAATATTAGCATGGCATTTAGTATTATCATAGATTGTGACAAATATTACCATGACTTTTAGTATAATCATAGATTGTCAAAATGTTACCACAGTATTTAGTATTACCATAGAACAATAAGATTGTGACAGATGACGAGTGTCATGACATCTGCCATCTTAACACACAAAGATATTCATGAAGAGTCAAAGTTTATAGATTTCAAATGTAAACCTGTACACAGTCTGTAGATCAAAAGAAGAAAGAAGAAGAAGAAGAAAAAGAAGAAAGAAGAAGAAGAAGAAGAAGAAGTGACAGGTGATCTAAACAGAGCAGCTTTTCTTATCCGACCCCGCTAACACCCGAACTTTTGGCTCTGCTGACAGCCCGCCATAGTTCCGCCTGTGTATCTTTGATCTAACAATGTGAGGATGTGTTTGGGGCCAGAGATACTTGACCAGGTTTTATTGCAGAAAGAAAACAAGATGCTGGCAGAAACAGAGACTGAATGTGAAGGTCACAGCTGAGGAATCTTGGACCAGCCCAAAATCAGACCGGAAGACGATGTTACAGGAAACAGAACTGACAGTCGGGAACTAAGAACAGAACTTGCACTGAGAACTTGCAGGAAGGGGAAATTATTAACTTACACTCACCTGGCAATTTCTCTCATATCCAGGCTACTCTTCTCAACTGAAGTCGACTACCTTCAACTCTCGTCGACTCTCTTCAATTCTCGTCGACTATTCTCAACTCTTGTCTATTCTCCCGCCATGTCGACTTTCTTTACTTCTTCGTTACCGCCCAGGTACGTACATCCTCCCCCCCCTCCCCCGCCTCCAGGTAGCTCCCACCACTTACCGACAATACTCTCACACGCGGCAGTTCTCCACAGAATATCTCACCTCACCACCACACATATTTCTTTTTCCCCTCACCACCACACATATTTCTTTCTACTCTTAGCACCACACATCTTTCTTTCTACTCTTAACACCACACATCTTTCTCTCTACTCTTAGCACCACACATCTTTCTCTCTTCTCTTAGCACCACACATCTTTCTTTCTACTCTTAGTACCACACATATTTCTTTCTACTCTTAGCACCACACATATTTCTTTCTACTCTTAGCACCACACATCTTTCTTTCTACTCTTAGCACCACACATCTTTCTCTCTACTCTTAGCACCACACATCTTTCTCTCTACTCTTAACACCACACATCTTTTTTCTACTCTTAGCACCACACATCTTTCTTTCTACTCTTAACACTATAGATCTTTCTCTCTACTCTTAGTACCACACATCTTTCTTTCTACTCCTAACACTATAGATCTTTCTCTCTACTCTTAGTACCACACATCTTTCTTTCTACTCTTAACACTATAGATCTTTCTCTCTACTCTTAGTACCACACATCTTTCTTTCTACTCCTAACACTATAGAACTTTCTCTCTACTCTTAGTACCACACATCTTTCTTTCTACTCTTAACACTATAGATCTTTCTCTCTACTCTTAGTACCACACATCTTTCTTTCTACTCTTAACACTATAGATCTTTCTCTCTACTCTTAGTACCACACATCTTTCTTTCTACTCTTAACACTATAGATCTTTCTCTCTACTCTTAGTACCACACATTTTTCTTTCTACTCTTAACACTATAGATCTTTCTTTCTACTCTTAGAACCACACATCATTCTTTCTACTCTTAGCACCACACATCTTTCTTGCTAATCTTTGTACCACACATCATTCTTTCTACTCTTAGCACCACACATCTTTCTTGCTAATCTTTGTACCACACATCATTCTTTCTACTCTTAGTACCGCACATCTTTCTTTCTGCTCTTAGAACCACACATCTTTCTTTCTACTCTTAGCACCACATCTTTCTCTCTACTCTTAGTACCACACATCTTTCTTTCTACTCTTAACACTATAGATCTTTCTCTCTACTCTTAGTACCACACATCTTTCTTTCTACTCTTAACACTATAGATCTTTCTCTCTACTCTTAGTACCACACATTTTTCTTTCTACTCTTAACACTATAGATCTTTCTTTCTACTCTTAGAACCACACATCATTCTTTCTACTCTTAGCACCACACATCTTTCTTGCTAATCTTTGTACCACACATCATTCTTTCTACTCTTAGCACCACACATCTTTCTTGCTAATCTTTGTACCACACATCATTCTTTCTACTCTTAGTACCGCACATCTTTCTTTCTGCTCTTAGAACCACACATCTTTCTTTCTACTCTTAGAACCACACATCTTTCTTTCTGCTCTTAGAACCACACATCTTTCTTTCTACTCTCAGCACCACACATCTTTCTTTCTACTCTGAGAACCACACATCTTTCTCTCTTCTCTTAGCACCACACATCTTTCTTTCTACTCTTAGAACCACACATCTTTCTTTCTACTCTTAGCACCACACATCTTTCTTTCTACTCTCAGCACCACACATCTTTCTTTCTACTCTGAGAACCACACATCTTTCTCTCTACTCTTAGTACTACACATCTTTCTTTCTACTCTTAACACTATAGATCTTTCTTTCTACTCTTAGCACCACATATCTTTCTTTCTACTCTTAGAACCACACATCTTTCTTTCTACTCCTAGAACCACATAACTTTCTTTCTACTCTTAGCACCACATATCTTTCTTTCTACTCTTAACACTATAGATCTTAATTTCTACTCCTAGAACCACACATCTTTCTTTCTACTCTTAGAACCACACATCTTTCTTTCTACTCTTAACACTATAGATCCTACTTTCTACTCCTAGAACCACACATCTTTCTTTCTGCTCTTAGCACCACACATCTTTCTTTCTACTCTTAATACTATAGATCTTACTTTCTACTCTTAGATCCACACATCTTTATTTCTACTCTTAGCACCACACATCTTTCTTTCTACTCTTAACACTATAGATCTTACTTTCTACTCTTAGAACCACACATCTTTCTTTCTACTCTTAACACTATAGATCTTACTTTCTACTCCTAGAACCAAACAACCTTCTTTCTACTCTTAGCACCACACATCTTTCTTTCTACTCTTAACACTATAGATCTTACTTTCTACTCTTAGAACCACACATCTTTCTTTCTACTCTTAGAACCACACATCATTCTTTCTGCTCTTAGAATCACACATCTTTCTTTCTAATCTTTGTACCACACATCATTCTTTCTGCTCTTAGCACCACACATCTTTCTTTCTACTCTTATCACCACACATCTTTCTTTCTAATCTTTGTACCACACATCATTCTTTCTACTCTTAGCACCACACATCTTTGTTTCTACTCTTAGCACCACACATCTTTCTTTCTACTCTTAGCACCACACATCTTTCTTTCTACTCTTAGCACCACACATCTTTTTTCTACTCTTAGCACCACACATCTTTCTTTCTAATCTTTGTACCAGATATCATTCTTTCTGCTCTTAGAACCACACATCTTTCTTTCTACTCTTAGCACCACACATCTTTCTTTCTACTCTTAGAACCACACATCTTTCTTTCTACTCTTAGAACCACACATCTTTCTTTCTACTCTTAGCACCACACATTTTTCTTTCTACTCTTAGCACCACACATTTTTCTTTCTACTCTTAGCACCACACATTTTTCTTTCTACTCTTAGCACCACACAATTGTCTTTCTACTCCTAGCACCAGATATCTTTCTCTTTCATCAGCACAGGATATCTTTCTGTCTCGTTAGCATTACACATGTTTCTCTCCTTTCATCACCACACATATTTCTCTTTCATCAGCATAACTCATCTTTCTGTCCCCTTAGCAGCACAAATCTTTCTCTCTTTCATCAGTACAACACATCTTTCTCTCTTCCTTCACCACAACACATCTTTCTCTCTTTCATCAGTACAACACATTTTTCTGTCCTCTTAGCAGCACAAATCTTTCTCTTTCATCAGCACAATACATCTTTCTGTTCTCTTAGCAGCACAAATTTTTCTCTCTTTCATCAGCACACCATGTCTTTCTCTCTTCCATCACCACAACATATCTTTCTCTCTTTCATCAGCACAACACATCTGTCTCTCTACCAATAGCACAACACATTTTTCTCTCTTTCATCAGTACAACACATCTTTCTCTTCCATCACCACCACACATCTTTCTCTCTTTCATCAGCACAACACATCTTTCCGTCCTCTTAGCAGCGCAAATCTTTCTCTCTTTTATCAGTACAACACATCTTTCTCTCTTTCATCAGCACAACACATCTTTCTCTCTTTCATGAGCACAACACATCTTTCTCTCTTTCATCAGCACAACACATCTTTCTCTCTTTCATGAGCACAACACATCTTTCTCTCTTTCATCAGCACAACACATCTTTCTCTTTCATCAGCACAATACATCTGTCTCTCTACCAATAGCACAACATCTTTCTCTCTTTCATCAGCACAACACATCTTTGTCTCTTCCATCAGCAGAACACATCATTCTGTCCCCTTAGCAGCACAAATCTTTCTCTATTCCATCAGCACAACATTTCTTTCTGTCCTCTTAGCATCACAAATCTTTCTCTTTCATCAGCACAACACATCTTTCCGTCCTCTTAGCAGCGCAAATCTTTCTCTCTTTTATCAGTACAACATATCTTTCTCTCTTCCATCACCACAACACATCTTTCTCTCTTTCATCAGCGCAACACATCTTTCTTTCCTCTTAGCAGCACAAATCTTTCTCTCTTTCATCACCACAACACATCTTTCTCTCTTTCATCAGCGCAACACATCTTTCTGTCCTCTTAGCAGCACAAATCTTTCTCTCTTTCATCAGCACAACATATCTTTCTCTCTTTAGGCAGCGCAACACATCTTTCTGTCCTCTTAACAGCACAAATCTTTCTCTCTTTCATCACCACAACATATCTTTCTCTCTTTAGTCAGCGCAACACATCTTTCTGTCCTCTTAACAGCACAAATCTTTCTCTCTTTCATCACCAGAACATATCCATCTCTCTTTCATCAGCGCAACACATCTTTCTGTCCTCTTAGCAGCACAAATCTTTCTCTCTTTCATCACCGCAACATATCTTTCTCTCTTTCAACAGCACAACACATTTTTCTCTCTTCCATCAGCACAACTCATCTTTCTCTCTTCCATCAGCACAACACATCTTTCTCTCTTTCATCAGCACAACACATCTTTCTCTCTTTCATCAGCGCAACACATATTTCTCTCTTTCATCAGCACAACACATCTGTCTCTCTACCAATAGCACAACACATCTTTCTCTCTTTCATCAGCACAACACATCTTTGTCTCTTCCATCAGCACAACACATCTTTCTCTCTTTCATCAGCACAACACATCTGTCTCTCTACCAATAGCACAACACATCTTTCTCTCTTTCATCAGCACAACACATCTTTGTCTCTTCCATCAGCAGAACACATCTTTCTGTCCCCTTAGGAGCACAAATCTTTCTCTATTCCATCAGCAGAATACTTCCTTTTGTCCCCTTAGCAGCACAAATCTCTCTCTTTCATCAGCACAACACATCTTTGTCTCTTCAATCAGCACAACACTTCTTTCTGTCCCCTTAGCAGCACAAATCTTTCTCTCTCCCCATTTATCTGCGCCCTCCGTCGATATTCTATGTCGGATTTTTCAAATGTTCCCAACATTTACGTTGTCTCAGACTTTTGTTCTGTATATAACATCGACAGACATAGGTTCTGTACATGACACGGCCAGACTTTAGTTCTGAACATGACACCGACAGACTTAGTTTCTGTATATGACACCGACAGACGTAAGTTCTGTACATGACACCGATACACTGACAGACTTAATTTCTGTACGTGACACCGACAGATTTAAGTTCTGTACATGACAACGACAGACGTAAGTTATGTACGTGACACCTACAGACATAGTTTCTGTACATGGCGCCGACAGACTTAAATTATGTACATAATACCGACAGACCTAAGTTCTGTATATGGCACCGATAACTTAAGTTCTGCATATGACACCAACAGACTTAAGTTCTGTACATGACACCAACAGACTTAGGTTTTGTACATTACATGGACTTGAGCACAACTTTTGTGACCTAAAAACTATGACTTGACATTTTCCTCTGCTTATTTGATTTTTCATGGAAGTCCCTACTCAAGTTCATCATCATCATCATCATCATCATCATATGATTCGCCCGCAGGCAGTGATGTTCATTCGTCTCCATAGATGTCTATAATTTTTTTCTGGATGTTTCCTTGCCTCTTTTCCCGTTTATCTTTCCTGTTGTTATGATATTTTCAAGTCTTCCCTTTCTCAGTAAATGTCAAATGCATGACGGTTGGCATTTTCCTATCGATTTAATTAGTTATCTTTCTTCATTTATTTTAGGTGTCTTTGATTTTTTTATTCATCTATTTTAGTTCTCTTTGATTTCTTTCTTCACTATTTTAGTTATCTTTGATTTCTTTCTTCACTATTTTAGTTCTCTTTGATTTCTTTCTTCACTATTTTAGTTCTCTTTGATTTCTTTCTTTATGTGCTGTAGTTAGACGATCCCAGTTTCTTGTCTTGGTTGTCCATGCTACTCCTGCCATTCTTCCAAAAGCCACATCGCTTTTCCCTCACTTGATCTTTGCACTGATCTGTTCAGTGTCCACAAAACACTTTCGTAAATTAGTCCGCTATTTTGTGCCTTCACGAAGCCAAACGAAAATAGACGATTAATAATATATAATAAAGTCCTGATTTTAGTATTTTATCTAAACTGTGGCACATGTTTCATGTCTAAACTGTAGCACATTTTTCATGTTCAAACTGTGGTACATATTTCATGTCTAAAATGTGGCATACGTTTTCATATTTAAACTGTGGCACATATTTTTATGTCTAAATTGTGGCACGTATTTCATTTCTAAACTGTGCCACATATTTCATGTCTAAACTGTGCCACATATTTCATGTCTAAACTGTGGTACATATTTAATGTTTAAACTGTGCCACATATTTAATGTCTAAACTGTGCCACATATTTCATGTCTAAACTGTGGCTCATATTTCATGTCTAAACTGTGGTACATATTTCATGTCTAAACTGTGGTACATATTTCATGTCTAAACTGTGCCACATATTTCATGTCTAAACTGTGCCACATATGTCTAAAATGTGGCATACGTTTTCATGTCTAAACTGTGGCACATATTTTTATGTCTAAACTGTGGTACATATTTCATGTCTAAACTGTGGCACATATTTCATGTCTAAACTGTGGTACATATATCATGTCTAATCTGTGGCACTTGTTTTAATATTTAATCTGTGGCACATATTTCATGTCTAATCTGTGGCACTTGTTTTAATATTTAATCTGTGGCACATATTTCATGTCTAATCTGTGGCACTTGTTTTAATATTTAATCTGTGGCACATATTTCATGTCTAAACTGTGGCACATATTTTAATATTTAATCTGTGGCACATATTTCATGTCTAAACAATGGTACATGTTTTCATGTCTAAACAATGGTACATGTTTTCATGTCTAAACAATGGTACATGTTTTCATGTCTAAACAATGGTACATGTTTTCATGTCTAAACAATGGTACATGTTTTCATGTCTACTTCAATGTGCTTCTAACACCTGGACACATTAAAATGTTTGATTGTTTCAGCAATTGTTTTCTAAACCTGGAATCACCGTATTTTTACCTGTATTTTCAGTTTGAATTATTCACTTTCTCTCTTGCTCCAACCTCCTACTTCAAACTTTACACGTGAACAAAGACCAGTTCCGGCATCTCTTACAACTACTTTTTTCTCTCAAATTCCCACTCTTTTTCTCTGTGTATGTGTGTGTGGTACATGTGCGCGTATGTGTATGGTGCATGTGATTGTGTGTTTGGTGCATGTGCGCGCGTGTGTGTGGTGTATGTGATTGTGTGTGTGTGGTGCATGTGCGCGCGTGTGTGTGTGGTGCATGTGATTGTGTGTGTGGTGCATGTGCGTGTGTGTGTGGTGCATGTGATTGTGTGTATGGTGCATGTGATTGTGTGTGTGGTGCATGTGCGTGTGTGTGTGTGTGTGTGGTGCATGTGATTATGTGTGTGGTGCATGTGATTGTGTGTGTGTTTGTTTTGTGAATAACAAGAATGAAAAATATAGTTTATTTAGATCACAAAATCATTGAAGTTTGTATCAAAATCTGTTCACTAATCTTTAATAGCATTTGTTTTCTCGTGTTCTTGTTTTTCTCCTTAGCTTTCTCTTCTCGCCTGCTTCCTTCACTTGTTTACTTTGTTCAGATTTACTTGTTTGCTCTGTACAAATCTTCTCCTTCTATCGCTTTCGTTGTGTGAAAATTGTTTTCAGAACTGACAACAAAATCTGGTTTAATTTAGGTTAAAGAAAAATAATTTAAAAACAAAAAAAAATTTTTAACGCTCTGGCCGGCATGCAGAAATCAGCGGAATTCCGCTTGATCTGTTACGTATCATGTACTGGGAGTTGGACATAAGGCTAACAACCTTATCCTCGGACCTATCTAGAGGCAACTCCAGATGGGAAAAAAAGATATCGTTATGGAAACTCGCAGAGAAACCAACCGAGCATCGGGGATGCCAACTCCGAAGAGCTCATTCGTCGACCCCAAACATGTGACACAGATTGGATTCTGGAATGTGAGAACGATGGCAGCACCAACAAAAACTACTCAAGTCATCAAAGAAATTGAGAGATACCATCTAGACGTACTGGACATCAGCGAAATGCGATGCCCAGAAGCAGGTAAAAGATTGGCGGAAAACGGTTAATAATACATTCAGGCAGAAATGACGGTAAATTTCGAGATGGCGTGGGTATTATTATGTCAAACGTAGCAGCACAGAGCCTTGTAGAAGGGGAACCAGTGAACAATCGTATAATAAAAGCAAGATTATAGAAGGGACAGATATTGAAGAAGTCAATCAATTTGCATACCTTGCCAGCTACATAGACCAGGATGGTGACACTAGAAAGGAAGTTAGGATCAGAATTGCAAAAGCAGCATCAATCTTCAAGAATCTTGAGAACATATGGAACTCAAAAGTTATAAGCACAAAAACCAAGTTAAGACTATTCAATTCAAATGTAATATCCACCCTCATTTATGCATGTGAAAGCTGGAAAACAACTAAAGAAATAGAAAAGAAATTAGACTCTTTTGAAAACAAATGCCTAAGGAAAATACTCTGCATCAAGCTGAACGAATTCAAGAACAATGCAGAGATAAGACAGTTGACTGAACAACAACCAGTCTCATGGGTGATCAGGAAAAGGAGATGGACATATGTTGGTCACTTGATGAGAAGAAATGATCAGAGAATCCCAAAACAAGCTATCAAGTGAAACACAATATGCCAAAGAAAAAGAGGCAGACCGCGTGAAACTCTGAAGAGGACATTGTTAAGAGAGGCCAAATTAACAGGCATAAAATCCTTTGATGAGGTTGAAAGACTCGCCTAAGACAGGAAAAATTGGCGAACTACTTTGCGAGCCCTATGTGACGTTTAACGGCACGGGAAGGATATAAGATATAAGATATCTCTCTCTCTATGAACCTTAAGTGCCCAGGGCACACGGGGCTTCCGCAAGGGTTTTCCACAAATGGCTATCCTTCGCCTTTTTTTTCTGCTCTTGCCCAGGTGAGCCCTCTATTGCTCAACATCCTTTCTGTTGTTCTTCTCCATGTCTCTTTTGGTCTACCCTTACTTCTGCTCCCCTGTGGTGTCCATCTTAGTGCTATTTTTGGTAGTGAGTTGTCAGTCAGGATAAGGTTGTTAGCCTTATAAGATATAAGATATAAGATAAGAAAAATAACATCATGATGTTCACACATCACCATAGTTCCATCAGTATGTTACTTCCATATATTACTACACCAAAGATTATATCAGTGTCTCCATCATTAATCTAGGTCACTCACTGTGTGACTTTCGCTCATCTGGAGACCTGCTAGGGAGGCAAAGTTCCGCAAGGGACATGAAAATGACTGACTAACGGTAAAGAAATCTTTCCTGCCAATATGAATAATAATGTTGCTGATGATAATGTTACTGATGATAATGTTGTTGATGATAATGTTGCTGATGATAATGTTTCTGATGATAATGTTTCTGAAGATAATGTTGCTGAAGATTATGGAAGTTTCAATTTGATGATGAAGATATAGACGACCGAATTCTGCAAATTATTTTGTCAACATGATAAAGATAACACTTTTTGATAATGTAATAAACGATAATCTCAGAGATTTGATTCTATACAATGATGATGATGATGATGATGATGATGATGATGATGATGATGAACAAAATGAGAATAACAAAAAAATCATGGACAGTCTAAAGATACAACATAATAAAAGGTCACCAAGTGAGATAATAGAAATGATCAAGGACCGGGATAAATGAAGAACCAAGAACCCCAGCGTCTACCGGCGCGGCACCTGATGATGATGATGATCGCGTAATATATGGACATATATGAAGTGCTTAGAGGTAATATATGGAGATATATGAAGTCATCATCATCATCATCACGTGCCGTGCCGACTGGCGTTGGCTATTATGCTTCTCCAGAGTATCCGATCCTTCATGCAGGCCATCAGCTCAGTTGGTGATCTCCTCTCACACCATCCCGTCAGACTGTCCAGTATCATTTCTCTTGGTCTTCCTCTTGATCTTCTTACTTCTATTTTTCCTGTTGTTATAATATTTTCAATGCCCCCTCTTCTCATTGCATGTCCTATGAAAGTACATTGTCTCTCTCTCTTATCTTTTTGACAAGGTTTTTTGTCTCTCCAGCTCTTCTCATACATTCTTCATTAGTTATTTTTGCTGTTCAGGGGATTCGCAACATTCTTCTAATAAACCACACTTCTGCTGCTTCCAATGATTTTTGTGCAGACTTGCCTATTGTCCATGATTCACTTCCATATAAAAAGATAGGTTCAATATAGCATTTTAGGACTCGTTTTCTAACATTCATTGATAAGGATGTGTTGGTTAATATGTTTCTCATTCTCTGAAATGCAGTCTTTGCTTGGCCTATTCTGTTCCTAATTTCTGTTCTGCATTTCCCATCTGAAGTTATTACTGCTCCAAGGTATTTGAATTTCTGCATCTGCTTTAGAATAGTTCCGTTTAATTTAATACTGCTTGCTGGTGGATTCTGTTTCTTAGATATGACCATAGTCTCTGTCTTTTTGATGTTCAAAGTAAGGCCTTTCTGTTCACTTTCTTTGGCGACTTTATCCATGAGATTTTGCAGGTCTTGTTGGTTCTCAGCTATCAGTACTGTGTCGTTAGCATACCGAAGGTTGTTAATATTGTATCCTCCAATTTTTATGCCTGGTTCTGTGATGATTGTTCTTAGAATATTCTCGCTATACAGAGAAAAAAGATCTGGAGATAGTACACATCCTTGTCGCACCCCTTGTTTTATAGGTTGATATTTTCCAATTCTATTTTCAACTCGAACTGCTGCTTCTTGCTGCCAGTATAGATGTTTTACAATCCTCAGGTCTTTGCCGTCTATATTGATGTCTTCAAGCATTTTAATAATTTCATTATGTTTCACCTTGTCAAATGCCTTGGTGTAATCAATGAAGCATAAGTAGAGATCTTTCTGTACTTCTAAAGCTCTTTCTGTTAGTGTTCGTAAAGCATAAATGGCATTGCGTGTTCCCTTTCCTTCAACAAATCCAAACTGTTCATCTGCTATTTCCATTTTAATCTTTTTCCTTGTTCTTCTCATAATTATTCTCAGAAGTAGCTTCGTTATGTGACATGAGAGGCTGATAGTCCGGTGTTCGTCACATTCCTTTGCACCTGGTTTCTTTGGTAGTGCTATAAACGTGGATTTAATCAGGTCACTGGGAATATAACCACTGTTGTAAATGTCATTCAGTAACTTGGTTATTATTTTTATTCCTGTCTCCTCTAGTGCCTCTATTTCTTCTAATGTTATATTATCAGGCCCAGTCGCTTTTCCTTTCTTCATGTGTTTGATGGCATCTATGATTTCATCTTCAAGTATTGGTGGTCCCTCACAGTTTTCAGTATCTGGTGTTAATTCTGGTCTTTCTCCTCCATATAGCTCACCGATATACTCTGTCCACAATGTCTTCTTTTCCCATTAACATTTTACCTTCTTTCGATTTCAGGCATCCTGTGGTATATTTTGTTTTCCTGCCTGTGAGTTCATTAACTCGTTTGTGCATGTTTTTGCTGTCTTTAATATGATAGTCCTCTATCTGTCTGCACTGCTCATTTAACCACACGTCTTTTGCTTCTCTGCATTTGCATCTTATTTCTTTATTTATCTTGTTATATTTTTTCTCCTTATTTTTACTCCTCATCCTCTTGTCCATCAGTCCTAAGATGTCGTCTGTCATCCATTTATTTTTAGGGGCTTCTTTTTTTGGTGGTATTATCTCCTTAACAGTTTGGTGGATAGAATCTCTTAACATTTCCCATTGTTCATCTATACTATTTATCTTTGCTATTGCATTGTATCTATTTGTTATAATAACTTTGTATTGTTCTCGCAGTTCTTGGTCATTTTTAAGAAGTTCTGTATTCAGTTTGATGTTTCTCACTTTTCTGCCTGCTTTCTTTAGTTTTATTCTAATTTTTCCACAGAGTGGATCATGGTCACTATTGCAGTCAGCTCCTGGCATGGTTTTTGTTGCCAGTAATGCATTGCGGAATCGTTTGTTGATTAATATGTAGTCTATCTGGCTAAAAGTCTTTTTGTCTGGACTGCACCACGTTGCCAGTCTTCGAGGATGTTGTTTAAACCAAGTGTTTCCTACAATAATGCTGTGTATTCTTGCCCATTCAATCTGAATATATGAAGTGCATAAAGGTAATATATGGAGATATATGAAGTGCTTAGAGGTAATATATGGAGATATATGAAGTGCTTAGAGGTAATATATGGAGATTTATGAAGTGCTTAGAGGTAATATATGGAAATATATGAAGTGCTTAGAGGTAACATATGGAAATATATGAAGTGCGTAGAGGTAATATATCTAGATATATGAAGTGCTTAGATGTAATATATGGAGATATATGAAGTGCTTAGAGGTAATATATGGAGATATATGAAGTGCTTAGAGGTAACATATGGAGATATATGAAGTGCTTAGAGGTAATATATGGAGATATATGAAGTGCTTAGAGGTAATATATGGAAATATATGAAGTGTTTAGATGTAATATATGGAAATATATGAAGTGCTTAGAGGTAATATATGAAGATATATGAAGTGCTTAGAGGTAATATATGGAGATATGTGAAGTGCTTAGAGGTAATATATGGAGATATATGAAGTGCTTAGAGGTAGTATATGGAAATATATGTAGTGCTTAGAGGTACTATATGGAAATATATGAAGTGTTTAGATGTAATATATGGAAATATATGAAGTGCGTTGACGTAATATATGGAAATATATGAAGTGCGTTGACGTAATATATGGAGATATATGAAGTGCTTAGAGGTAATATATGGAAATATGTGAAGTGCTTAGAGGTAATATATGGAGATATATGAAGTGTTTATATATAATATATCGAGATATATGAAATAACATCATGATATATCAAGTGTTTAGATATAATATATGGAGATATATGAAGTGCTTAGATATAATATATGGAGATATATGTAGTGTTTAGATATAATATATGGAGATATATGAAGTGCTTAGATATAATATATGGAGATATATGAAGTGCTTAGATATAATATATGGAGATATATGAAGTGTTTAGACTTAATATATATATATATAGATATTTGAAGTGTTTAGATGTAAGAAATGCAGATATATGAAGTGTTTAGATATAAGACATTATGATATATATAGTGTTTTGATGTAATATATGGAAATACAGTGGAACGAATTAAATATCACATGGCTTTATGTCAGCACCTGGATATTGTCAGATACATGTGTGTTCCCGGTCATCTCCCGTACCTAATGAATGAGCTTTACTTCTGTTAATATCTCCCCGCTTAGTGCCACTACTCGGTTTAATGGCACGGTATTTGTGCACCCGGAGGAGCTCAAGTTTTGTATCACAGACTGGACGAGTAAGTACAAGCTACAAACATCTCAGAAAGCGTTATCAGATTCACGATTCAACAAAGAAGGGGCCGGCCGTTTGATCACTGAACATGTAGGCATCGAAACTCACGTGGTATGAATGAAAGACTTACCACGGCCGCCCTTTCGTGATTAAAATCTGGCTTCCTTCGGTCACTGCCTTCTTTATCGAGATATGGGCGGTGTTAATTTGGCAACGTGAGTTGATAATTGGTCAGTCTCAAATCGTATAACCGGGAAGTTCTCTCTGGTTTTCGTTGTGATAGATAATGGCTACTAAACGCAAACGTGCTGATTAGGATTAGAGAACTAAAATGGATATTCAAACTGTAAGCGAAGGCGTGCGAATTCCTACATGGATAATGAGTGTGCTCTGCTGAAATGGTTCAGACAGACACGTTCTGCACAGTTGCCTGTGTGCAGTCCTATGCTGGCAGAAATCGCAGAATGTTTGGTGAAAGAAATGTATATGCCAGACTGGAAGTGTTCGAACGGCTTTCTTGAGCGCTTTAAGAAAGGCCACAACATAACATTTAATGTGAAGCGGCCCAAGTTAACATCGATGTCGTTAATGATTGGATTTCTCGCTTGCCAAAATGTCTGGATGCGTACAGCCCAGATGACATTTTTAATATGGATGAAACAGACGTGCTTTATAAACTGCTACCGAACAGGACTTTGTGCTTTCTTGATGAAAAGTGCCACGGTGACAAACGCTCTAAAGATCTCTTAACAGCTGTCACGTACTGTAACATGTCTGGCACTGAGAAGACTCTGCTCCTTGTTGTCGGAAAGTCACGAAATCTGCAGTGCTTCAAGAACGTAAAGAGCCTGCCTGTCACTTACAAGGCCAGCCAGCGTGCTTGGATGACAAGTGAACTGTTTGACGACTGTTTTAGACAACAAAATGAACCGAATGAAGAGAAAAGTTTTGTTATTCGTTGAAACTGTCCGGCACACACTGACGTCACAAATCTGATGGCCGTAAATCTTGGTTTTTTTTTTTTTTGTGCCACCTAACACAACCAGCGAGCTGCAGCCTTGCGACCAAGGTATCATTTACGCCTTCGAGCAACACTACAGAAAGCGAATAGTGCGTCATGTGCTGTGTTCTGTGGAACAAAAGCGTGTCGCCGACCTCGACATCAATATAGCGATTAATTTTATGCATGCAGCATGGAATAGTGTCAGTCGGTCAACGATTGTGAACTGCTTTCGTAAATCGCAATTTACTTTCTTGCCCGACCCAGTGACCGTGATCATTACAAATGCCGGCGATATTTGTGACGTTCCCATGGACTTGATCACAGATGAAGAGAGGGCAGCAATTTCTGATGGAAGTGTCATGTTTGATCAGTTTGTTTCAGCTGATGACGACTTGCTATCAACGGAAATGTATTCAGTCGAAGAGATCGTCGCTAGTTGCAGTAAAAGCAAGGTAGACAGCGACGCCGAGGATAGTGCTGATGACGTCAGTGAGTCCACGGACCAGACGCCTATCAAAACTGTTTCTTACGCTCAGTCTGTAAGCGCGTTCGAGACTGCGCGCTCGTTTATTTACAGCATGCCTGACGTGACGCAGGATGTTTTTAGTCCCCTAACTTGTGTACATGACTTTTAAAAAATTTAATAGACCAGTTATCACTACACAATGCAAAATCTCGCATTTTTAGTACTACTGCTGACAAGTCAGATGCCGGTTAATTACTGTGTTTTATTTATTGTAAAACTAAGACTTACTGTATTTTGTGATTAATATATTTCGTGACTAATATATTTTGTGAAAACTACATATTTTGTCCGATGGTGATAGCTTTGGCTGTTTGTTATGTGTTTCATGTGGCAAATTTTGGACGGACAGACACACACACCCACATACACACTGGCCAAGTTAAGCCATTTTTAAAGGACTTCTGTTTATGTCAACTCCGCTTATTGTCATCACAATCTGACACTCCCGACGATGTGACATTAAACGGGTTCGACCGTATGTAAAGTGTTTAGATGTAATACATGGAGATATATGAAGCGTTTAGATGTAATATATGGAGATAAATAAACTCTTTACATGTAATATATGGAAATATATAAAGTGTTTAGATGTAATATATGGAGATATATAAAGTGTTTAGATGTAATATGTCAAAGAGGTAGCATAATATGTTAGTTTAGATGTAATACATAACAAATATAATACGATATACGTGTAGATGTAGTATATGACAGATGTACCAGGAATGATATGTTATATGTGACAGATGTACCAGAAATGATATGTTATATATGACAAACTTAGGCACGCTGAGCAAAGAGATCAAGATAAACTGTTTGCTGTTAGTGGCTTGTATAAATGTTTAGGGTGTGTTTGTTGTTAGTGGCTGGTATAGGTATTTAGGTTTTGTTTGTTATCAGTGGCTTGTATAAGTGTTTAGGCTGTGTTTGTTATTAAATGCGTGTTTAAGTATTTAAAGTGTGTTTGTTGTTAGTTGCTTGTATAAATGTTTAGGGTGTGTTTGTTGTTAGTTGCTTGTATAAATGTTTAGGGTGTGTTTGTTGTTAGTTGCTTGTATAAATGTTTAGGGTGTGTTTGTTGTTAGTTGCTTGTATAAATGTTTAGGGTGTGTTTGTTGTTAGTTGCTTGTATAAATGTTTAGGGTGTGTTTGTTGTTAGTTGCTTGTATAAATGTTTAGGGTGTGTTTGTTGTTAGTTGCTTGTATAAATGTTTAGGGTGTGTTTGTTGTTAGTTGCTTGTATAAATGTTTAGGGTGTGTTTGTTGTTAGTTGCTTGTATAAATGTTTAGGGTGTGTTTGTTGTTAGTTGCTTGTATAAATGTTTAGGGTGTGTTTGTTGTTAATGGCTTGTACAAGTGTTTATAACATGTTTGTCCTTTATGTCGTGTATAAGTATTTAGAGTGTGTTTGTCGTTAACGGCTTGTATAAGCGTTTTAATTGTCTTTGTTGTTAGTAGCTTGTATAAGCGTTTTAATTGTCTTTGTTGTTAGTAGCTTGTATAAGCGTTTTAATTGTCTTTGTTGTTAGTAGCTTGTATAAGCGTTTTAATTGTCTTTGTTGTTAGTAGCTTGTATAAGTGTTTAGGGTGTGTTTGTTGTGAATGGTTTGTGTAGATATTTAGGGTGTGTTTGTTGTGAATGGTTTGTGTAGATATTTAGGGTGTGTTTCTTGGTAGTGGCTTCTATAAATGTTTAGAATGTGTTTGTTGTTAATGGCTTGTATAAGTATTTAGGGTGTGTTTGTTGTTTGTGATTTATATGTGTTTAGTCTGTGTTTGTTGTGTTATACTTTGGGATATGGCTTTCTGGCAAGTAATAGTTTGTTATTTGACAGGCATTTATGTAATCTGACGTGTTGGAGTTGTATTTGATGGTATGTAATGCAGTGCTATGTAATGTAGTGTTACGTAATGTGATAGTTGACGAATAATGAGTGCGATTTTTTAAACTGATCTTTAATAAGTGCCTGGTCTTTGGTCATTATCTGGGATATAGCCAACCAATCAGAAATATTTCTTGTTTATCTTAAATATAACCATCTAATCACATGTTTGTAACATTTACTGTACATATAGTCAACTATTCATAAGTCTGCATGCTTACCTTGCATTTAACAAACCATTAATGCAAAGAATGTAATCTATATCTTTCGTGTAACGAATGAGAAAACACATAATTTACCTTGAGTATAACGAATGAGACCACATATAACTTACCTTGTATGAAACGAATCAGAACATATGTAACTTCCTTTGCATGTAGCGAATGAGCACACACATGACTTACCTTGCATGTAACGAATGAGCACACACACATGTCTTACCTTGCATGTAACGAATGAGCACACACATAACTTACCTTGCATGTAACGAATGAGCACACACATAACTTACCTTGCATGTAACGAATGAGCACACACATGTCTTACCTTGCATGTAACGAATGAGCACACACATGTCTTACCTTGCATGTAACGAATGAGCACACACATAACTTACCTTGCATGTAACGAATGAGCACACACATGACTTCGCCGAAGATGAAGTTCTTCAGAAAAAGCGGGATGAGCGTGAAAGGCATGCAGAAGACAGCCAAAAGTAGGTCAGACACTGACAGGTTGAGCAGAAAAACGTTGGTCACTGATCTCATCTTCTGGTTTTGGACAACGGTCACGATGACCAGCACGTTTCCCAGCACAGACAGCAGGAAGATGATGACGTACATGGGTATCTGGAACTCTAAACTCAGGTCTAAACTTGACCCCGTCATGTTCTTGACCTTCATAGTTCTGCTCACATTAGGTTGTGTATTACTGGTGTTAATATTGTGGCTAAGTAAGCCAGGGATTTCCATTTCGAGCTCCAGTTCAGATTTTGTACTAAGTGTGCCGTCGAACGATAATATGAATGAGGAAGAGGATGTAGAAGGAGCATCTGAAGTTTCAAGAATCTGGAACAAAACTGGACCAGCAGTCTCTCTCACCAAGTCCATTATCTGTGTAGTCCCCTCAGAAATGTTTCTCCAGAGTTCTGATGTATTATCATCCATGGTTTATCAGCTTTGTCTCTGGCGAGCTGTGTCTCTGGCTAGTTTTGTCTGTGGCGAGCTTTGTCTCTGGCTAGTTTTGTCTGTGGCGAGCTTTGTCTGTAGCGAGCTTGTATAAGTGTTTAGGGTGTGTTTGTTGTGAATGGTTTGTGTAGATATTTAGGGTGTGTTTGTTGTGAATGGTTTGTGTAGATATTTAGGGTGTGTTTCTTGGTAGTGGCTTCTATAAATGTTTAGAATGTGTTTGTTGTTAATGGCTTGTATAAGTATTTAGGGTGTGTTTGTTGTTTGTGATTTATATGTGTTTAGTCTGTGTTTGTTGTGTTATACTTTGGGATATGGCTTTCTGGCAAGTAATAGTTTGTTATTTGACAGGCATTTATGTAATCTGACGTGTTGGAGTTGTATTTGATGGTATGTAATGCAGTGCTATGTAATGTAGTGTTACGTAATGTGATAGTTGACGAATAATGAGTGCGATTTTTTAAACTGATCTTTAATAAGTGCCTGGTCTTTGGTCATTATCTGGGATATAGCCAACCAATCAGAAATATTTCTTGTTTATCTTAAATATAACCATCTAATCACATGTTTGTAACATTTACTGTACATATAGTCAACTATTCATAAGTCTGCATGCTTACCTTGCATTTAACAAACCATTAATGCAAAGAATGTAATCTATATCTTTCGTGTAACGAATGAGAAAACACATAATTTACCTTGAGTATAACGAATGAGACCACATATAACTTACCTTGTATGAAACGAATCAGAACATATGTAACTTCCTTTGCATGTAGCGAATGAGCACACACATGACTTACCTTGCATGTAACGAATGAGCACACACACATGTCTTACCTTGCATGTAACGAATGAGCACACACATAACTTACCTTGCATGTAACGAATGAGCACACACATAACTTACCTTGCATGTAACGAATGAGCACACACATGTCTTACCTTGCATGTAACGAATGAGCACACACATGTCTTACCTTGCATGTAACGAATGAGCACACACATAACTTACCTTGCATGTAACGAATGAGCACACACATGACTTCGCCGAAGATGAAGTTCTTCAGAAAAAGCGGGATGAGCGTGAAAGGCATGCAGAAGACAGCCAAAAGTAGGTCAGACACTGACAGGTTGAGCAGAAAAACGTTGGTCACTGATCTCATCTTCTGGTTTTGGACAACGGTCACGATGACCAGCACGTTTCCCAGCACAGACAGCAGGAAGATGATGACGTACATGGGTATCTGGAACTCTAAACTCAGGTCTAAACTTGACCCCGTCATGTTCTTGACCTTCATAGTTCTGCTCACATTAGGTTGTGTATTACTGGTGTTAATATTGTGGCTAAGTAAGCCAGGGATTTCCATTTCGAGCTCCAGTTCAGATTTTGTACTAAGTGTGCCGTCGAACGATAATATGAATGAGGAAGAGGATGTAGAAGGAGCATCTGAAGTTTCAAGAATCTGGAACAAAACTGGACCAGCAGTCTCTCTCACCAAGTCCATTATCTGTGTAGTCCCCTCAGAAATGTTTCTCCAGAGTTCTGATGTATTATCATCCATGGTTTATCAGCTTTGTCTCTGGCGAGCTGTGTCTCTGGCTAGTTTTGTCTGTGGCGAGCTTTGTCTCTGGCTAGTTTTGTCTGTGGCGAGCTTTGTCTGTAGCGAGCTTGTCTGTGGCGAGCTTTGCCTCTGGCTAGTTTTGTCTGTGGCGAGTTTTATCTCTGGCTAGTTTTGTCTGTGGCGAGCTGTGTCTCTGGCTAGTTTTGTCTGTGGCGAGCTTTATCTCTGGCTAGTTTTGTCTGTGGCGAGCTTTATCTCTGGCTAGTTTTGTCTGTGGCGAGTTTTGTCTCTGCAGAATTTTGTTTCTGTCGAGTTTTGTATTAGACCAGTTTTGTCTCTGACTAGCCCAGAAATAAATCCCCAAGCTTTTGATGAGCAGGTGACCAAACTCATTAGGCACTCTGGCAGTCGGATGACGGGTCATCCAGTCACCCAGGTAGCGTGAGATGATGATGATGATGATGATGATAATGGTGTAGATTTTGTTGTGATGTTGTTTTCTTCTAGTCTGTCATCTCAGACAACACTCAGAAGTGCCTACAGACTGAATCAGCAACTATCTTCTGGGTTCGTCCACTAGCACACGTGATACTTGCCCAAGTGTGTCAGCTCAGTTTGTTTGCGCGTTCACCGCCAGCACTTGATAGAAATGATCTGTGTAGCTCACGGGCTCGTACACTCCCAGATACTTTCTGGAAGAAATGTACATCAGACAAATTGAAAACTTATATCAGAGAAATTGAAAATTAATATCAGAGAAATTGAAAACGTGTATCAGACAGATGAAAACTTATATCAGTGCAATGAAAAAGTTATATCAGAGAAATTTAAAACTTACATCAATGAAACGAAAATTTATGTCAAAGAAATTTAAAACTGCTATAAGAGAAATTGAAAACTTATAACAAAGAAACTGAAAACTTATATGTGAAAAATTTCAAACTTAGAAAAATTGTAAAATTATAAAAGAGAGATGAAAACCTATATCAGAGAAATTGAAAGCTTATGTCAGACAAATTGAAAACTGATATCAGTGAAATGAAAACTTATATCAGGGAAATTAAAAACTTGTATCAGAGAGATGAGAACTTATATCAGAAAATTGAAAACTTATATCAGAGAGATGAAAACTTTTATCAGTAAAATTGAAAACTTTTACAAAAGAAATTGAAAACATATCAGTGAAATGAAAAAACTTATATCAATGAAATTAAAACTTACAAAAGAGAAACTGAAAACTTATATCAGAGAGGTGAAATTCTATATCAAAGAAATTGAAAACTTATATCGGAGAAAATGAAAATTTATATCAGAAAAATTACAAATTATAGAAATTGAAAACTCATATCAGCGAAGTGAAAATTTATATCCGAGAAATTGAAGAATTATATCAGTGAAATAAAAATGTATACCAAAGAAATGAAACTTATGTCAGAGAGATGAATGAAAATTTATAGAAAACGTACATGGAAAAATTAAATTTTATGTCAGAGAAATCAAAACTTAAATCAGAGATGAAAACTAATATCAGAGATAAAATTCAACATTTTAATCAGACAAATATTTCTTATGAGTTAATGTCCTCTCATTACAGACACACAGACAAACGCATAGATAGATAGATAGATAGATAGATAGATAGATAGATAGATAGATAGATAGATAGATAGATAGATAGTTGAGTGAGGACAGAATGAAAGAGACGGCAACCTTTTTCAATTTCAAACACAAACATAATGTGATAATTCATAAAAAAAGAAAATGCTTCATTTCTGACAATACCATATGTGTTGTTGTGAGTATGATGATGATAATAATGTCTGTGATGTTGTGAGTGTGATGATGATAATAATGTATGTGCTGGTGTAAGAGTGATGATGATAATAATGTATGTGTTGTTCTGACTGTGATGATGATAATGTGTGTGATGTTATGAGTGTGATGATTATAATAATGTCTGTGTTGTTGTAAATGTGATGATGATAATAATGTCTGTGTTGTTGTGAGTGTGATGATGATATTAATATCTGTGTTGTTGTGAGTGTGATAATGATAAAAATGTCTGTGATGTTGTGAGTGTGATGATGATAATAATGTCTGTGTCGTTGTGAGTGTGATTATGATGATATATGTCTTGTTGTGAATGTGGCGATGATAATAATATCTGTGCTATTGTTGTGAGTGTGATGGTGAGAATAATATCTATGTTGTTGTGAGTGTGATGGTGATAATAATATCTATGTTGTTGTGAGTGTGATGGTGAGAATAATATATGTGTAGTTCTGAGTATGATGATGATAATAATATTATCTATGTTGTTATGAGTGTGATGATGATGATGATAATTATGTCTGTTTTGTTCCGAGTGAGATGATGGTAATAATGTCTGTGTTGTTGCGAGTGTGATGATGATGATAATTATGTCTGTTTTGTTCTGAGTGAGATGATGGTAATAATGTCTGTGTTGTTGTAAGAGTGATGATGGTAATAATGTCTGTGCTGTTGTGAGTGTGATGATGATAATAATGTCTGTGTTGTTGTGAATGTGGTGATCATAATAATGTCTGTGTTGTTGTTAGTGTGATGATGATGATGATGATGATGATGATTATGATGTCTACGCTGATGTGAGTGTGATGATGATAATCATGTCTGTGTTGTTGTGAGACTCGTGATGATAATAATGTCTCTGTTGCGATTGTGATGATGATAATAATGTCTGTGTTCTTGTGGGAGTGATGGTGATAATAATGTCTGTGCTGTTATAAGTGTGATGTTGATGATAATAATGTCTGTGTTGTTATGAGTGTCGTGATGAGAATAAAGTCTTTGATTTTGTGAGAGTGATGATGATATTATTGTCTGTGCTCTTGTGAGAGTGATAATAAAAATAATGTCTGTATTGTTGTGAGTGTGATGATGATAAAACTGTATATTGTTGTCTGTGTTATGATGATAATAATGTATGTGTTGTTCTGACTGTGATGATGATAAAACTGTATGTTGTTGTCTGTGTTATGATGATAATAATGTCTGTGTTGTTGTTAGTGTGATGATGATAATAATGTATGTGTTGTTCTGACTGTGATGATGATAATTATGTCTGTTTTGTTCTGAGTGAGATGATGGTAATAATGTCTGTGTTGTTGTGAGTGTGATGATGATATTAATATCTGTGTTGTTGTGAGTGTGATAATGATAAAAATGTCTGTGATGTTGTGAGTGTGATGATGATAATAATGTCTGTGTCGTTGTGAGTGTGATTATGATGATATATGTCTTGTTGTGAATGTGGCGATGATAATAATATCTGTGCTATTGTTGTGAGTGTGATGGTGAGAATAATATCTATGTTGTTGTGAGTGTGATGGTGATAATAATATCTATGTTGTTGTGAGTGTGATGGTGAGAATAATATATGTGTAGTTCTGAGTATGATGATGATAATAATATTATCTATGTTGTTATGAGTGTGATGATGATGATGATGATAATTATGTCTGTTTTGTTCCGAGTGAGATGATGGTAATAATGTCTGTGTTGTTGCGAGTGTGATGATGATGATAATTATGTCTGTTTTGTTCTGAGTGAGATGATGGTAATAATGTCTGTGTTGTTGTAAGAGTGATGATGGTAATAATGTCTGTGCTGTTGTGAGTGTGATGATGATAATAATGTCTGTGTTGTTGTGAATGTGGTGATCATAATAATGTCTGTGTTGTTGTTAGTGTGATGATGATGATGATGATGATGATGATTATGATGTCTACGCTGATGTGAGTGTGATGATGATAATCATGTCTGTGTTGTTGTGAGACTCGTGATGATAATAATGTCTCTGTTGCGATTGTGATGATGATAATAATGTCTGTGTTCTTGTGGGAGTGATGGTGATAATAATGTCTGTGCTGTTATAAGTGTGATGTTGATGATAATAATGTCTGTGTTGTTATGAGTGTCGTGATGAGAATAAAGTCTTTGATTTTGTGAGAGTGATGATGATATTATTGTCTGTGCTCTTGTGAGAGTGATAATAAAAATAATGTCTGTATTGTTGTGAGTGTGATGATGATAAAACTGTATATTGTTGTCTGTGTTATGATGATAAAACTGTATGTTGTTGTCTGTGTGACGATAATAATGTTTGTGTTGTTTTCTGTTTTATAATGATAAAACTGTATGTTGTTGTTTGTGTTATAATGAAAAAACTCTATGTAGTTGTTTCTGTGATGATAATAATGTCTGTGTTGTTGTGATTGCGATGATGATAATAATGCCTATGTTGTTGTGAGAGCGATGAAGAAAATAATTTTCGTGCTGTTGTCATAGTAATGAAAATAATAATTTCTGTGTTTTTGTGAGAGTGATGATGATAATAATGTCTGTGTTTTTGTGAGAGTGATGATGATAATAATGTCTGTGTTGTTGTGAGATTGATGAAGATAATAATTTCTATGTTGTTTTGAGAGCGATGAAGATAATAATGTCTGTATTGCTGTGAGAGTGATGGTAATAATAATATCTGTTGCGAGTGTGATGATAATAATAATGACTGTGATTTTATGAGCGTGATGATATTAATAATGACTGTGCTGTTTTGAGCGTGATGATTATAATAATGACTGTGCTGTTTTGAGCGTGATGATTACAAACGACAAACTGACTTTACATCACTTTCTCTGTCTAAGTATCATTTATTATCTCTTATCAGTTTTACATTATCACTTGACTCTGTTATGGTTTTTAATCTGGTAACACATACCCTCTTTATGTTATGGTTTTATCTGATAATAATCTTTCTATTATGGTTTTTATTTTCTAATATTTATCCTCTTTTTATAATAGTTTTTATCTGGTAACACATGCCGTCTTTCTATTATGGCCTTTATCTGGCAACACATACCCTCTTTCTATTATGGTTTTTATCTGGTGATGCACACCCTCTTCCTGTTATGGTTTTTACCTTATAACACATACCCTTTTTCTATTATGGTTTTTATCTTGCAACACATACCCACTTTCTATTATGGTTTTTATCTGCAACAAATACCCACTTTCTATTATGGTTTTTATCTGCAATATATACCCTATTTCTATTATGTTTTTTTTCTGCAACACATACCCTATTTCTATTATGTTTTTTTTTCTGCAACACATGCCCTTATTTCTATTATGTTTTTTATCTGCAACACATACCCTCTTTCTATTATGGCTTTTATCTGCAACACATGCCCTCTTTCTATTATGGCTTTTATCTGCAACACATGCCCTCTTTCTATTATGGCTTTTATCTGCAACATATACCCTCTTTCTTCCTCCACCCACACATGGAATTTCAAACTCCGTAGTCGCCTCTTTCATGTTTTCCTTCGTTCTCTACTGTCATGATGTGCTCCTTCACAATCAATCACACTCATTCGCACCCACACTCATTCACACTCACACTCACATTCACACATAGTCACACTCAACCACATTAATTCAGAATCATTCACATTCGCACACACACACACTCAGTCACATTCATTCACTCACCGAATTACATTTACACAAATTCGGTCACATTAACACACATTCACACACAATCGATCACATTCACACACACAATCAGTCACGATCACACGCAGTCAGTCACATTCAGACACAGTTGATGACATTCATACAAAATAAAGTACATTTACACACACTTAGTCACATTCCAATATACTCAATAATATTAACACACTCTTAGTAAATTTCACAGACAATCAGTCATATTCACATACACACTTAGTCACATTCAAGCATATTCAGTAATATTCACACACACAGTCACATTCAGTCATCTATTACAGATAAATTCAGATTCATACATCAGTCACATACAACTGCCACATGTGTTATCTAAATTCACTTAGTAATGCAGAAGAAATCTCTCTCTCTCTCTCTCTCTCTCTCTCTCTCTCTCTCTCTCTCCCTCTAAAACTTCAAACCTTAAAGTCACATCATTGTAGACAGAATCTGTGAGCATTCATCTGTTCTCAGGTTGATTTCTTCAACTGTTTACTTCAAGCATTCTTCCACACCGTGTCTCCATGTTTGTCTTGCACCAGACCCTTCATCTACCCTCTTACACTTTTGCCACACTAGCTACACTCTGTCACACTGTCACACTGTCACGGCGGATGTGACTGGTGACTCAGTGATAGTAATCTGTCACACTGTCACGGCGGATGTGACTGGTGACTCAGTGATAGTAATCTGTCACACTATCATGGCGGAAGTGACTGGTGACCCAGTGATAGTAATCTGTCACACTGTCACGGCGGAAGTGACTGGTGACTCAATGATAGTAATCTGTCACACTATCATGGCGGAAGTGACTAGTTACTGGGTGTAACGCTGGGATTGGTTATAAATTACTGATTAATTGTCCCAGTTTGTACCTGAGAATTACATAAATCTGTCTGTCAGTGAGCTATAACATATCACCATCAGGTGCCATCTCCACACCTGATGTTGGCTAACTTTGTAATCTACTTCAGCCTTACACATGGTATTATCCATCCATCTCCCTCCGTATTGTTTTCTCTTACTGTGTTCCTGGCTCTTGTCGACAGCGAAGGTTTAACAATAAAAAAACCCTAAAATGATAGCTACAAACACAACAATGTTTGATCTATTTTTGTATCAAATTTATTCCTGTTGAGATTTTAATGACATATGCTATCACTACACTGAAGATTGTGAGGTTCATGAGGTTTATTTTCAACAGTTTCGTGGTTCTCACATTTGTCGCAATTGTTCAGTCAGTAGACTGTAAGCAAATGTTAACATTATCTTGTCCTAGTTTACCTTTGATAATGAAAACAAACAGTAATACGATGGTTTATGTTTTAATGTCAAGTTTACTGAAGGAAGGAGTATAGATTGTAAAATGACGAACATTATTTACAGTGACAGATTCCAGGCTACGTGGCCAGCCACACAAGAGATAGATTCCAGGCTACGTGGCGAGCCACACAAGAGACAGATTCCAGGCTACGTGGCGAGCCACACAAGAGATAGATTCCAGGCTACGTGGCGAGCCACACAAGAGATAGATTCCAGGCTACGTGGCCAGCCACACAATAGATAGATTCCAGGCTACGTGGCCAGCTATACAAGAGACAAATTCCAGGTTATATGGCGAGCCACACAAGAGGGAAACAAAGTCATCCTCGCTTCAGGATATACAGGCAGGTCATTGTCCTCATTTTACTGGCCCTCATACGCATGGAATCTCTTGCAGGTCATTGTCCTTATTTTACTGGCTCTCATTCTCATGGAATCTCAGACAAGTAAGATTCACTGGAGACCACGAGGGCAGAGCAGCAAAAAGAAAGAAGAAAAAGTCCCCGGGATCAAGGACTTCAAGTGTTTCACTTTTCATGTTGTAGATTGTACCACTTTTGATGATGTAGATTGTTCCACTTTTGATGATGTAGATTGTTCCACTTTTGATGATGTAGATTGTTCCACTTTTGATGTTGTAGATTGTTCCACTTTTGATGTTGTAGACTGGTTCACTTTTCATGTTGTAGATTGGTTCACTTGTGATGTTGTAGATTGTTTCCATGGTCGATAAAGATGAAATGAAATGGGGAACACACATGGCATTATCTCAGTGTGAGAGTTCATGTGATGATTCCATGAGTGTGTGCATGCAGATGTGATGTGACTCAGTGTATGTGTGTTTATGTGATGTGACTGTGTGTGAATTCATGTGATGGCACCGTGTGAGAGGAGGTAGAACGGAAATTTGTAGTCAAGGTATGAAAGATAGGCTCTGTGATGTTTCATGATATCACATCAGACCTTCACACCCATGCCCCTTGCACATTATGTAGTATTACATGAGCATTAGCAGTCTAGAGATATGTAGAACCCATGAGACTGATCAGCCTCTCTCTCAGATAGCCCACACTCAAGACTGTTTGTTTCTCATTATAGCTTTTTAGATTTGACACCACTGGGTGAACGATACTGAGCTAGTTATAGAGAGTTGGGTGAATGATACTGAGCTAGTTATAGAGAGTTGGGTGAATGATACTGAGCTAGTAATAGAGAGTTAGGTGAATGATACTGAACTAGTAATAGAGAGTTGGGTGAATGATACTGAGCTAGTAATAGAGAGTTGGGTGAATGATACTGAGCTAGTAATAGAGAGTTGGGTGAATGATACTGAGCTAGTAATAGAGAGTTGGGTGAATGATACTGAGCTAGTAATAGAGAATTGGGTGAATGATACTGAGCTAGTAATAGAGAGTCAGGTGAATGATACTGAGCTAGTAATAGAGAGTTGGGTGAATGATACTGAGCTAGTAATAGAGAGTTGGGTGAATGATACTGAGCTAGTAATAGAGAGTCAGGTGAATGATACTGAGCTAGTAATAGAGAGTTGGGTGAATGATACTGAGCTAGTAATAGAGAGTTGGGTGAATGATGCTGGCCTAAAAACAGAGATGTGTGTGAATACTTAATAACCAGAGATGTGTGTGATACTTAATAACCAGAGATGTGTTTGAATACCTAATAACCAGTTAGGTGTGTGAATACTTAACAATGAGAGAGGTGTGTGAATACTTAACAGTCAGAGTGGTGTGTGAATGTAGGAAGGATGATGTTAAGTCAAATCAAAGTATTTATATTTCTCTCATTACAAGGTTCAGTGATAGTAGTGCTCAGTATAAAAGTCAAACTACTCGTACAAATCTAACTCTCTTTTATTTCTTGTGTTTTATAAATGATAAATAAATGAACTTATTTTAAGGAAAAGATTGACAACAATGTCTCTTGAACTGTTCATTATCCCCAAGAGTACCTCAGTGAAAGCATGAAGAGAATATCTGACAACCAGCTCTCAATTATATAGTATAATATGTGACAATAAACAGTAGATTATGTAGATTAATCTGTGGCAATAAACAGTGGAGTATATAGGATAATCTGTGATAATAAATACTGGATTTATATGATAATATGTGACAATAAATAGTGATTATATAGGATACTCCATGACAATAAATTGTGGATTATATAGGATAATATGTAATGATAAATAATAGATTATATAGGATAATATGTGTCAATAAATAGTGAATTATATAGGATAATCTGTGACAATAAATAGTGAATTATACAGGATAATCTGTGACAATAAATAGTGAATTATATGGGATAATCTGTAACAATAAATAGTGGACTATATAGAATAATCTGTGGCAATGAATAAATGATTATATATGAAAATATGTGACAATAAACAGTGGAGTATACAGGATAATCTGTGACAATAAATACTGGATTGTATAAGATAATCTATAACAATAAATAGTGCATTATATATGATAATATGTGACAGAAAAAGTGGATTATATATGGTAATCTATGACAATAAATAGTAGATTATATAGGATAATCTGTGACAATAAATAGTGGATTATGTGGGATAAATTGATACAAGAAATAGCAGATTATATAGGATAATCTCTGTCAATAAATAGTGGTTTATTTGTATATAAGATAATTCACAGCAACCAGTATTTGGTTATACAAGATAGTCTAATTCAATAAATAGTGGGTTATACAAGATAATCTGAGACAATAAATAGTGGGTTATACAAGATAATCTGAGACAATAAATAGTGGGTTATACAAGATAATCTGAGACAATAAATAGTGGGTTATACAAGATAATCTGAGACAATAAATAGTGGGTTATACAAGATAACCTGAGACAATCTCTAAAACATTATAACCTGTAGTGGTATACATTTTATGTTAGATAAATTAACACTGACACTCATTTGTCACAGATACAACACATATGCCACAGACATAACATATTTGTCACAGGTACAACACATATGCCACAGACAAAACATATTTGTCACAGATACAGTAATACTGATTTTTTTATCTTTGGAAATCAGCGTATATGTGTGTGTGAGTGCGTGTGAAAGGACAAGAGTGAGTAAAGAAGGATAGACGAGAAGGAAAATTCAAGGTGACAGAAGAGATAACATGAAAAGATTTAGCAGAAGCGACAGAAGAGATAACATGAAAAGATTTAGCAGAAGAAGACCGGAATGCATGAAAAGAATGTTTCCACATTTATGGCTGTTTGAAATAAATAAGAGTTGACTGTTGTGAGGCTGTACCCAGTCTTTCAGCAAGTCACTTGCAGTACACACAACGCTAGTAACTTTCTTGTCAGACTTTCAGACTCACCACATCAGATGCACCTGTCCTCTTTACCTAGCAGGGCCGACCTGAGAGTTCTTCCAGGTTGGTCGGTTAATAATGTGCAGGCAGAGTTACGTGGAAACATAATTCGTCAGGTGCAGCTCACGTTAACAAGCTAGAGCAAACAGGCTCACAGTTTGTGCTCTCAGTGTCACGTTTTATCAGATCCTCCACAGAGTGATGTAGTTCTGTGTACCTGTCACGATCGTGACGTGAAAACACTAGAAAACGCTAGCTTCACGGTAGCCATCAGTCAGGCGTGATACATGTCACGTGATATTGTTGGAAAAAATCATTCATTTACAACAATGATACATATTATGCATCTGGGATAATACTATTGATATCATTCTGGGATAATATTATTGAGATCAATCTGGGATAGCACTACTGATATCATTCTGGGATAATACTATTCATATCATTCAGTTTTCAGTGTATGAAAAAACATGTCACATTAATTGCATGATTTACATGAAATGTATTATGTATCAACTGGGTAAAGCTGGGGTGACCATCCCCAACCCAGCGCGTCACAGGTGGCGGATAGTGAAAGTCCTCCAGATATGGAGGATCCCTGTCAATAAGGAGTTATCCAAATAAGCAGGCGCGGACCAACTGGCGGTAGACTCAGAGAGCGAGGTGGGGTAGTAGGTGGCTCTACTACTCCTATAAAGTGCCTCAGGTGCTCAGTGAAGGGAATACCAGGCGGGTCAGAGTCGTAGGACAAGGAGTCCAAAGGCTAGCGGAGAGTCCGTACTCAAACCGACAGAAAGCAACGGGAAACCACTGTTGTAGTTCTCAAGAATAGTTATGCTTGAACAGAATAATCGATTCATCATGAACGACGTTAATGGATGTTCCTCTGGAACAGCCTCGTCCGGTAGGGCAGCTCACGAGCCACAGGTGAGGCCAGATCGTCATCAAGCTACTGGTGGCAAAACTAACAAGTTCAAAATAGCAACATGGAATGTTAGAACTTTATTCCAGGCTGGAAAATTAGAAAATGTAAAGATAGAAATGGAAAGGATGAAGATCAACATATTAGGAATGAGTGAAGTTAGATGGACAGGTGCAGGGAAGATAAACTCAGATAAATATACAATAATATATTCAGGAAGTGAGAAACATGAACGAGGAGTAGGAATAATATTTGATGAACAAACGGCAAGGACAATTGTAGGATATTTGAACATCTCGGACCGAGTCCTGTAGCCCAAATGAAAGGACAACCAATAAACATAAATATTATACAAGTGTACGCTCCAACATCTGAAAGTTCTGAAGAAGATGTACAGCTATTTTATAATGACATGGAGACAGCACTAAAACACACAAAGTCACATGAAGTTACCATAGTCATGGGAGATTTTAATACCAAGGTTGGTAAAGGAAGAAATTCTGACATCGTTGGTGACTATGGACTGGGGGAGAGGAATGACAGAGGTTATAAATTAATTGAATGGGCAAGAATACACAGCATGGTTGTAGGAAACACCTGGTTTAAACAACATCCTCGAAGACTGGCAACGTGGTGCAGCCCAGACAAAAAGAGTTTTAATCAGATAGACTACATATTAATCAACAAACGATTCTGGAATGCATTACTGACAACAAAAACCATGCCAGGAGTTGACTGCAATAGTGACCATGATCCACTCTGTGGAAAAGTTAGAATAAAAATAAAGAAAGCATGCAGAAAAGTGAGAAACATCAAACTGAATACAGAACTTCTTAAAAACTACCAAGAACTGCAAGAACAATACAAAGTTATTATAACAAATAGATACAATGCAATAGCAAAGATAAACAGCATAAATGAACAATGGGAAATGTTAAGAGATTCTATCCACCAAACTGTTAAGGAGATAATACCACCAAAAAAAGAACCCTCTAAAAATGAATGGACGACAGACGACATCTTAGGACTGATGACAAGAGGAGGAGGAGTAAAAATAACGAGGAAAAATATAGCACAATAAATAAAGAAATAAGATGCAAATGCAGAGAAGCAAAAGAAGTGTGGTTAAATGAACAGTACAGACAGATAGAGGACTATCATATTAAAGACAGCAAAAACATGCACAAACGAATTAATGAACTCACAGGCAGGAAAACAAAATATACCACAGGATGCCTGAAATCGAAAGAAGGTAAAATGTTAATGGGAAAAGAAGACATTGTGGACAGGTGGACAGAGTATATCGGTGAGCTATATGGAGGAGAAAGACCAGAATTAACACCAGATACTGAAAACTGTGAGGGACCACCAATACTTGAAGATGAAATCATAGATGCCATCAAACACATGAAGAAAGGAAAAGCGACTGGGCCTGATAATATAACAATAGAAGAAATAGAGGCACTAGAGGAGACAGGAATAAAAATAGTAACCAAGTTACTGAATGACATTTACAACAGTGGTTATATTCCAAGTGAACAGATTAAATCCACGTTTATAGCACTACCAAAGAAACCAGGTGCAAAGGAATGTGACGACCACCGGACTATCAGCCTCTCATGTCACATAACGAAGCTACTTCTGAGAATAATTATGAGAAGAACAAGGAAAAAGATAAAAATGGAAATAGCAGATGAACAGTTTGGATTTGTTGAGGGAAATGGAACACACAATGCCATTTATGCTTTACGAACACTAACAGAAAGAGCTTTCGAAGTACAGAAAGATCTCTACTTATGCTTCATTGATTACATCAAGGCATTCGACAAGGTGAAATATAATAAAATTATTAAAATGCTTGAAGACATCAATATAGACAGCAAAGACCTGAGGATTGTAAAACATCTATACTGGCAGCAAGAAGCAGCAGTTCGAGTTGAAAATAGGATTGGAAAATATCAACCTATAAAACAAGGGGTGTGACAAGGATGTATACTATCTCCAGACCTTTTTTCTCTGTATAGCGAGAATATTCTAAGAACAATCATCACAGAACCAGGCATAAAAATTGGAGGATATAACATTAACAACATTCGGTATGCTGACGACATAGTACTGATAGCTGAGAACCAACAAGACCTGCAAAATCTCTTGGATAAAGTCGCCAAAGAAAGTGAACAGAAAGGCCTTACTTTGAACATCAAAAAGACAGAGACTATGGTTATATCTAAGAAACAGAATCCACCAAAATGCAGTGTTAAATTAAACGGAACCATTCTAAAGCAGGTGCAGAAATTCAAATACCTTGGAGCAGTAATAACTTCAGATGGGAAATGCAGAACAGAAATTAGGAACAGAATAGGCCAAGCAAAGACTGCATTTTAGAGAATGAGAAACATGTTAGCTAACACATCTTTATCAATGAATGTTAGAAAACGAGTCCTAACATGCTATATTGAACCTATCTTGTTATATGGAAGTGAATCATGGACGATAGGCAAGTCTGCACAAAAATCATTGGAAGCAGCAGAAATGTGGTTTATTAGAAGAATGTTGCGAATCCCCTGGACAGCAAAAATAACTAATGAAGAATGTATGAGAAGAGCTGGAGAGACAAAAAAACCTTGTCAAAAAGATAAGAGAGAGACAATGTACTTTCATAGGATATGCAATGAGAAGAGGGGGCATTGGAAATATTATAACAACAAGAAAAATAGAAGTAAGAAGATCAAGAGGAAGACCAAGAGAAATGATACTGGACAGTCTGACGGGATGGTGTGAGAGGAGATCACCAACTGAACTGATGGCCTGCATGAAGGATCGGGTACTCTGGAGAAGCATAATAGCCAACGCCAGTCGGCACGGCACATGATGATGATGATGATTATGTATCATATACCATGTATCAAATATCACACATCATGTATCATATACCATGTATTAGGTATCATATATCATGTATCATATACTATATAACCATGTATCTCATATCATGTATCATATACCATGTATCAAGTATTACATGTCATGTATCATTTACCATTTATCAGATATCAGGTATCATATATGATGTATAAAAGAATTGGTAACCTCTCAACTGATAATCTCCGTCCAGATAAATACGTAGGTATCTTTCATACTTTGTCTGTATATCAAGAGTTGCAAGTAATAACCAAAACCAGTGATGATGTGTATTAGACGTTTAATGCCTGGAACCAGATATTGACGGTAACTTGATGACTGACAGGTACATAAAGTGCCATCAAAACACAGTTTCTGCTTAATGATCTGACAAAACAGGCCATTGAACTGTTGGTAAACCTTCCATCCATACACCTCAATAAAACAGACTAAGACGAAACATATCAAGGTCCCAAGCTTTCAAATATCACAGGAAAACAGACTAGGACGAAACATATCAAGGTCCCAAGCTTTCAAATATCACAGGAAAACAGACTAGGACGAAACATATCAAGGTCCCAAGCTTTCAAATATCACTGGAAAACAGACTAGGACGAAACATATTAAGGTCCCAAGCTTTCAAATATCACAGGAAAACAGACTAGGACGAAACATATTAAGGTCCCAAGCTTTCAAATATCACAGGAAAACAGACTAGGACGAAACATATTAAGGTCCCAAGCTTTCAAATATCACAGGAAAACAGACTAGGACGAAACATATTAAGGTCCCAAGCTTTCAAATATCACAGGAAAGCTCCATAGCTGACACAACGTGTGAGATACCTTCCAACAGTGTGACAAGGTAATACAAGACATCAAAGTTCAAAGTTCAAAATTCAGACTCCGGCTTCACTGAATTCAGGACAACCCCATATATTATCAGCCGCATTCAGCAGCATCCATTGAAGATTATGTTTGCTAATAGTTCCTGTCAACTCCTGGTTGTTTACGATGCGTTTTCTGCCACACAGTTCAGATTTCCAGCCAGCACCTTTAACTTGTCCTAGCTCCAACAGTCTTTTCACAGTTACACTGTTTTTATATTCCTGCAGTTCATTCTCTCGCAGTTTGTCCATTATCAGTCTGCCGTTTATTTTAGCCTGTCCAACAAGTCTGTCTGCCACATCCTTGCCATGTACTTCCGCAGTTTGTCCATTGTCAGTCTACCATTTATGTACAGGACTGTCTTCTTTAATAACATGATATTAAATATGTATAAAATATTTACATTTTCTCTGTTTAACCCTCTTTACTAACCAACCTACTTCAATATTAAGTTCTTGAAGTATCGATATATTTATTCATTTTTATTTCCATGATATTTGAAGAACTCTTCTGTAGCATTTACATTCAAAGGCATGTATGTGTTTCTCAGCTGTTTTGTTAAGTGTCCAGGTCTCACAGGCATATGTTGCGATGGGAAAGATGCATGCCCTTAAAAATCTTATTTTTGTGGTTCTGTCTGCTCCTCTCCACAGATTCTTTAGTTGTTTTACTTTCTGAAGAGCAATAGATGTCCTCCTTTTAATTTCCCTCATTGTATCTCCATTATTAGTTAGTAGTGATCCAAGATATTCAAAACTCTCCACTTCTCCCAGTTTTTCCTCATTGATACAAATGTCAACTGCCTTGTGTGTTTTGTCAGTTGTCATCAATTTAGTTTTCTTTTCATTAAGATAGAGGCTTTGCTCTTCGCTGTTCTTACGGACTGACATAATTAGTTTTTCCATTCCTTTTTGTGTTGTGGACAGTAATACTGTGTCATCAGCATATCTAATCTCTGGTATTTCATAACCTCCAATTGTTAAGGCATCGTAATATTCTTTGTCTACATCTTCTCTAACATTCCTCATTATATTTTCAGTATACAAGTTAAATAAGTAGGGTGACAATATGCACCCCAGACGGACCCCATGTTTTATGTCAAACCAAGTTGTTGTTTCACCATTTATTCTTACTGCTGCTTGTTGGTCTAGATACACCAGTGATGTTAATTGTATCAAATGTGTTGGAAATCCCACTTTTTCCATTATTTCCCAAAGTTTCTGGTGTTGTACACAATTAAATGCCTTTGAATAGTCTATAAAGGATAAATATAGATTCATATTAAACTCTCTGCATTTCTCTATTATTAATCTTATGTTGAATATATGATATGTTGATCCTCTTCCTTGCTTGAAACCAGCTTGGTGATTTACCATTTTTCAGATTCTTTATTGCCCATAAAACTTCTTCTATTATCGGTTCGGGTTCTTTCTCCTCCAATAATAATTCACACTGTTGATTTTCTGCTTTCACAGTCAGTTGTTTCATACATTCCTCTGCAATATTCCTTCCATCTTTCTAGAATTTCCTCTGTCTCAGTCAAGGTATTCCCCATCTTGTCACAAATTACATTTAGCTTAGGTGTGGCATTTCTCGTCAATGTCTTCATTTCTTTAAACATTTCACTATCTCTTCCACACAACTGATGTCCTTCTATTCTTTCACAACAATCTTGTATGTATTGTTTTTTGTCTTTTCTTATGTTTCTTCGTACTGCTTTTGTTAAAGATTTATATTCCTCTTTGTTGTTGCTTGTCACTTTCCATTGTGTCTTCATTTATCAACGTTGTTTTATCAGTTCTAGTGTGCCTGCCGTAATCCATCCATTCTTTTGTGTTTTCTTTACTGGAACCATGTCTTTAGCTGTTGTTATTAAGATATCTCTGGCCTGTGTAGCCAAATCATCTGGTGTCATCTCTATGTTGCTGTTTGGGTTTCTTGATATATTTTCAGAAGATAGTTTACCATGGTATTCCATACAGATTTAAAATTCTCCACAATGAATCTCTGTGTATGTTATCAAATGCCTTTTAAAGTCTATGAAGTTCAGTATTAATGGTTTCTGCTTTTCAATATGTTCTTCAAGTATTATTCTGAGAGTAAAGATCTGGTCGAGACAGCTTCTCCCTTTTCAAAATCCTGCTTGTTCTTCTCTCACTGCGGTATTCACTATATCTTTAAGTCTATTCGAAATGACCTTGCAAGATATAGAACAATGTAAACGACGTGACACAGTATTACCAAGGATGCTATAGAACAATGTAAACGACGTGACACAGTATTACCAAGGATGCTATAGAACAATGTAAACGACGTGACACAGTATTACCAAGGATGCTATAGAACAATGTAAACGACGTGACACATTATTACCAAGGATGCTATAGAACAATGTAAACGATGTGACACAGTAATACCAAGGATGTTATATGTCAACGACTTGACACAATAATATCAAGGATGTTATAGAACGATGTAAACCATATGACACAGTAATACCTGGTATGCTATAGAACAATGTAAAAGACGTGACACAGCAATACCAGGGATGCTAAAGGTCAAAATAAAGGTCACGGTCTCAGAAAATATTTTTCTCCTTTGAGCCACAGCGAATGCCAAGCGTCACAGTAGTTAGCTACGTCGGTCCACTATAAGCTGGGACGTCGGTAGTTAGTTACGTCGGTCCACTATAAGCTGGGACGTCGGTAGTTAGCTACGTCGTTCCACTATAAGCTGGGACGTCGGTAGTTAGCTACGTCGGTCCACTATAAGCTGGGACATCGGTAGTTAGCTACGTCGGTCCACTATAAGCTGGGACATCGGTAGTTAGCTACGTCGTTCCACTATAAGCTGAGACGTCGGTAGTTAGCTACGTCGGTCCACTATAAGCTGGGACGTCGGTAGTTAGCTACGTCGTTCCACTATAAGCTGGGACGTCGGTAGTTAGCTACGTCGTTCCACTATAAGCTGGGACATCGGTAGTTAGCTACGTCGTTCCACTATAAGCTGGGACGTCGGTAGTTAGCTACGTCGTTCCACTATAAGCTGGGACGTCGGTAGTTAGCTACGTCGTTCCACTATAAGCTGGGACGTCGGTAGTTAGCTACGTCGTTCCACTATAAGCTGGGACATCGGTAGTTAGCTACGTCGTTCCACTATAAGCTGGGACGTCGGTAGTTAGCTACGTCGTTCCACTATAAGCTGGGACGTCGGTAGTTAGCTACGTCGTTCCACTATAAGCTGGGACATCGGTAGTTAGCTACGTCGTTCCACTATAAGCTGGGACGTCGGTAGTTAGCTACGTCGGTCCACTATAAGCTGGGACATCGGTAGTTAGCTACGTCGGTCCACTATAAGCTGGGACATCGGTAGTTAGCTACGTCGTTCCACTATAAGCTGAGACGTCGGTAGTTAGCTACGTCGGTCCACTATAAGTTGGGACATCGGTAGTTAGCTACGTCGTTCCACTATAAGCTGCGGACGTCGGTAGTTCTAACAACTGATGCAGTAATTCCTTCCAACAGTTCCCGTCTCAGTTTCAGTTGTTTATATCCGTCACTGGAAGAAAGTAGAAGATAAAATAAATCTCTGACTGAAAGAAAGATGCTGCCATAGTTTACACTGAGGGACCAACTTGACATATGTCAAAATAGGAGAAACATCCCAGATCTAACTATGAGAAATGTACACTGAGTGACCAACTTCACATATGTCGAAATAGGAGAAACATCCTAGATCTAACTATGAGAAATGTACACTAAGTGACCAACTTGACATATGTCAAAATAGGAGAAACATCCCAGATCTAACTATGAGAAATGTACACTGAGTGACCAACTTGACATATGTCAAAATAGGAGAAACATCCTAGATCTAACTATGAGAAATTTACTCACTTCTTTTTAGTATCCTAAGGAAGAATAAAACATACAGTTTGGATACAGCGAAAGAATTTCTAACAGCCAACAACAAAGTTAAACTTGTCTTGTTTTGTCTTGTCTTGTTGTGTCCTGTCTTGTCTTGTCCTGTCTTGTCCTGTCTTGTCTTGTCCTGTCTTGTCTTGTCTTGTCCTGTCCTGTCTTGTCATGTCTTGTCTCCTTCCTAGTACATCTGTCAGTGTTGACGAGACAAAAAGACGTCTTGACAGGGTTAAGCAATCTGCTTCATATAACGTGGTATTTAATGCTTCTGTAATGTCCTCCTTCTATCTCTTGTGTGAGCGGTCTCTCCTTTTGTTTCCTGTAAATCTGACGGTGCATGTTTTCTGTGCTATACTCTGTGGCAGTGGTCAAGTAACGTGGCCAAACAATTTGACTTGAGGTTTCTGGATGTAGCGTAATACTGGTGTTACTCCAACCTTTGCCCTGACGATGTCATTTATGATTGTGTCCTTTCTTATTACGTTTAATATTCATCTTAAACATCTCATCTCCGTTGTGATGATTTTACTTTCGTTTTTAGGCTGTTAATGTTTAGAAGATTGTTGTTTGACGTGCGATGAAGTATCTAAGCAATACACTGGGGGACTAACATCTGCTTCATGAACGTTGTTACACCCCGCTACACTATTCGTTACATTGATATACACTATGTAACTATATCAACCCAGGACAACAGCCACTGCATATCAATATACGAACCTGACCAGTACATGATTAACAGCTCAACCTAGCACCACAGTTAGGACATTCAACCTAGCACCACAGTTAGGACATTCAACCTAGCACCACAGTTAGGACATTCAACCTAGCACCACAGTTAGGACATTCAACATGAATCAGAAGAGTACATGATTCAACAGTTACCACAAGTCAACAATGTTTAATGCCAACTCCCAGTTGTGAATGAGTGTTGTAGATGAAAGTGACTGTAAAACTGATGAGATAGTTACGATGGGATAGAACTACCGGGCGGTTAACATCGCCACGTGACCCTCGCACAACATACAGCATCTAAATATGGCACTTCTTATTCTCAAAAACTCCACCATACCTTCTACACGAATCCATACCACATGCAAAGGGACGAATCAACTTACACTACATAGTCACTCTAACACGTTTTTGTCCTATAAAGGACAAGCAACAGAAAACTACACTATAAATTCAAACAATCCTCGTAGACATCCCAGAACAATTCTAACATACGTTCTTTGTCTTAAAAAAGAACAAAATCCAATTACAAAACTACATACTAACAATTTGTCCTAAAGGACAATCCAGCAAAAAACTTACACAGCAATCATCCTAACAAACCTCTCAGGGCAAAAACTAACACACAACATGTCTCTAACTTTCAACTATCACCTTCTTCTTGCCGGCCCTAACTGTTTTTTTTTTTTCGTGTGCTCCTTTCTGCGTCTTTTCGAATTCATTCACAGTGCTCACTAACACGTGCAAACTTCACATCACTTATTGCGCATGCTAGCCTACCTTTACATTTCCAAACCCAGCTCTCCACAGCGGAGAGTACTCTATTTTCCATAATGAACCGCTTTACCTATCATATTCTCTTACAGATATCCGTGTTTAACGCTGATGACACAAAGCTGGGCGGAAGATCGACATGTCCATTTTTATTTTTGTTTCAGTTGTGATATTATTTGTTTGTCACCAAAGCTTTTATGTACCCATGACCTGATTCGCTTTATTGCATCTGCTCTCACTTCCACCATCAATTTTCCTTGAGGATGATATTGTGCCACCAAGATATCTGAAATGCTTCAGTTGTTTCAAAAGGCTGATTGTTCGGGAAGATCTTCACTGAGATGTCTTCTCTGGCAAAGGCCAAGACTTCTGTATTTTATCAGTACTGATCTTCATGTTGTGGATTGTACATGCCCTTGCTGAGTTACCTATGTTCTGCTGTAGGTCTTTTTCTGGTGTGGCCATAAGTGCTTGATCGTCATCAAAAAGGAGTTCATTTATGGTCCACTTATTGGGTGTTTTGTGAACGTTGTTGTGAGTTTAATGACACCGCTTCTGGACTTGGGCTAGTGGGCAGTTTCGTCAGGAAATTTTTACTATGTATTTTGACTTCTTTGTAGATGTTGTCAATGTAATGTATAAATAGTAAGTGAGAGAGTAATGTATTAATAATAAGGAAGATAGTAATGTATGAATAATAAGGAAGATAGTAATGTATGAATAATAAGGGAGATAGTAATGTATGAATAATAAGGGAGATAGTAATGTATGAATAATAAGGGAGATAGTAATGTATGAATAATAAGGGAGATAGTAATGTATGAATAATAAAGGAGATAGTAATGTATGAATAATAAGGGAGATAGTAATGTATGAATAATAAGGGAGATAGTAATGTATGAATAATAAGGGAGATAGTAATGTATGAATAATAAGGGAGATAGTAATGTATGAATAATAAGGGAGATAGTAATGTATGAATTATAAGGGAGATAGTAATGTATTGACAGTGTCAACAGAGATGCACTGTGGAAAATACTAGGATGGCATGGCCTCCCCCATAAAATAGTGAATGTAATCAAAGCCCTATACGAGGGTTTTCAGTGCAAAGTGATCTGTAGAGAACATACCTCCAGCAGCTTTAGGGTACAAACAGGAGTGAAGCAGGGATGTGTACTATCACCAACATTATTTATCTTGGCAGTAGACTGGTTAATGAAGGAGGCAACATCAGACAAACGCAGAGGATTACAGTGGACCCTTGACACAGTGCTGGAGGACCTTGACTTTGCAGATGATATTTGTCTATTATCAAGCAGTCACAAAGATATGCAAGATAAAATAAGCAAGCTAATTCAGAATGCAAACAACATAGGACTAAAGATCAACATAGGAAAGACAAAGTTAATGAAGCAAAATGTGAACAACAGAAATGTACTCAGAGTTGATAGCAAGTTAGTGGAGGAGGTCAACGAATTTGTATACCTTGGCAGCAGAGTAGTAGAAAATGGAGACAGCACAGAGGACATCAACAGCAGACTTACTAGAGCAAACTAGGCTTTTGCAGTGCTGCAGACTATATGGAAATCTAAACAACTAAGCGTGAAGATGAAAATCAGGATATTTAAGAGTAATGTTTTAAGTGTACTACTCTATGGAAGTGAATGCTGGAAAATCACCAAAACCGTAGAAAACAAGTTGAATTCTTTCCAGACTAAATGTTTACGAAGAATTAGAAAAATATTTTGGCCAAGCACCATAAGAAATAACATCTTGTTGGCAGAAATGCAGATGAAGCCACTGACAGCAATTATTGAGGAAAGACGCTGGCGATGGTTGGGACATGTGCTCCGAATGAATGACAACTCATTACCAAAAATAGCACTAAGATGGACACCACAGGGGAACAGAAGTAAGGGTAGACCAAAAGAGACATGGAGAAGAACAACAGAAAGGATGTTGAGCAATAGAGGGCTCACCTGGGCAAGAGCAGAAAAAAAGGCAAAGGACAGGCATTTGTGGAAAACCCTTGCGGAAGCCCCATGTGCCCTGGGCACTTAAGGTTCAGAGAAAGAATATATGAATAATACGGGATGTAGGCACACTCCAGCCTCACTTCAGATTTTATGATGAATGGTTCATTTGTTCTAACTGTACACTGACATATGTTTTTGCACAAGTTGATCCATACCATGTATGTTATGTGTTAACTACATAATGTTTACAAATGTCTACTGTCTCAAATGTTTCTCTTGATCTACATAAGCTATGTGCAGTATTTGACTGTGTTCAACAAATTTTCTCTTTGTTCTTTTAAGGAGAAGAAAACATCTGTACAGTTTCTGGAAAAAAATGGCACCTGTACAGTATCTGTTTGTTCTTTTAAGAAAAAGATGTCATCTGTTCAGTTCTGTTTATTCTCTTAATAAGAAGATAGGCATCTGTATAGTTTATTTTTGTTCTCTTAAGGAAAAGGTGGGGTCTGTACAGTTTCTGTTTATTCTCTTAAGGATAAGATGGTATCTGTACAGTTTCTGTTTGTTCTCTTAAGGATAAGATGGTATCTGTACAGTTTCTGTTTGTTCTCTTAAGGATAAGATGGTATCTGTACAGTTTATGTTTGTTCCCTTAAGGATAAGATAGCATCTGTACAATTTCTGCTGTTCTCTTAAGGAAAAGATGGCATCTGTACAGTTTCTGTTTGTTCTCTAAAGAAAAAGTTGTCAGTTTCCGTTTGTGCTCTTAAAGAAAAATTGGGATTTGTACAGTTTATGTTTGTTCTCGTAAGGAAAAGATGGGATCTGTGCAGTTTCTGTTTATTCTCATAAGGAGAATATAGCACCTGTGCAGTTTCTGTTTGTTTTCTTAATCAAAAGATAGCATCTATACAGTTTCTGTTTGTTCTCTTAAGAAAAAGACGGGATCTGTACAGTTTCTGTTTGTGCTCCTAAGGAGAAGATAGCATCTGTAAAGTTTCTGTTTGTTCTCTTAATGAGAGGATGACATCTGTACAGTTTCTGTTTGTTCTCTTAATGAGAAGATGACATCTGTACAGTTTCTGTTTGTTCTCTTAAGGAAAGATAGCATCTGTACAGTTTCTGCATGTTCTCTTAAGGAAAAGATGTATCTGGACAGTTTCTGTTCGTTCTCTTAAGGAAAATATAGCACATGTACAGTTTCTGTTTGTTCTCTTAAAATAAGAGTTTCTGTTTATTCTCTTAATGAGAAGATGACATCTGTACAGTTTCTGTTTGTTCTCTTAAGGAGAAGATAGCATCTGTACAGTTTCTGTTTGTTCTCTTAAGGAGAAGATAGCATCTGTACAGTTTCTGTTTTTCTTAAGTCCCAGCTGAATTTTATTTAACTGATGCTCAATCACTGGTCGCAGTCTGTTCTCTAGGATCTTGCAGAACATTTTTCCAGTGTGCTTTTTTTTCTTCCATATTGGAATAATTACAGCATTTCTTCAGCCCTGTGGTGTTTCTTGTTTTTCCCATACCAAGTTATAGAGTCTGTGAAGCCAAGCTATTCCAACCTCTTGTGTACACTTGATTAACTCACTGGGTATTCCGATACGTCCCTGGGCTTTGTTCATTGGTTTCTTTCTCTGGGTTCAGTTAGTAGAAAGTCCGGTTCAAGTTCTATGTGGCTAGTTCTGGACGGATGGATGCTATCCTAGCCTCGACATGTAAGTAGCTTGTCAAAGTGCTCTTTCCATCTCTCCAGTACATCCTCTGGTTCACACATTGGATCACCACTAACTTCCCTGATAATCTCTGCTAGATCGAAGTGCTTTGCTCCTCTCTCATTGCACTGATCCGTTTATCATTTCAGGTTTTCTGTGCCTGTCTGTGATTGCTATTTAATATTCCTGCTATGATTGTATTCCTGCCATGATTGTATTCCTGCCATGATTGTATTCCTGCCATGATTGTATTCCTGCCATGATCTTACCTTTGCTTCTTTTATTACCCTCTTAGATTGTCTTGTTAAAATTTTCGGTGTTAGCGTAGTCTAGATCCTCTTTACTTCTCATCCATTCTTTATATTTCTTATCTTTTACAGCCTGTTTGACCTCATCATTCCACCATTTTGTTACTTTCATTTCTCTGCGTGTGGTTTTCCTAGTTTCTTGTGTTTCCCGTGCTGCTTGTAAGATGCTAGTTTTATGTGTTTCCTGTGCTGCTTGTAAGATGCTAATTTTATGTGTTTTCTCTGCTGCTTGTAAGATGCTAGTTTATGTGTTTCCTGTGCTATTTGTAAGATGCTAGTTTTATGTGTTTCCTGTGCTGCTTGTAAGATGCTAGTTTTATGTGTTTTCTCTGCTGCTTGTAAGATGCTAGTTTTATGTGTTTCCTGTGCTGCTTGTAAGATGCTAGTTTTATGTGTTTCCTGTGCTGCTTGTAAGATGCTAATTTTATGTGTTTTCTCTGCTGCTTGTAAGATGCTAGTTTATGTGTTTCCTGTGCTATTTGTAAGATGCTAGTTTTATGTGTTTCCTGTGCTGCTTGTAAGATGCTAGTTTTATGTGTTTTCTCTGCTGCTTGTAAGATGCTAGTTTTATGTGTTTCCTGTGCTGCTTGTAAGATGCTAGTTTTATGTGTTTCCTGTGCTATTTGTAAGATGCTAATTTTATGTGTTTTCTCTGCTGCTTGTAAGATGCTAGTTTTATGTGTTTTCTGTGCTATTTGTAAGATGCTAGTTTTATGTGTTTCCTGTGCTGCTTGTTAGATGCTAGTTTTATGTGTTTTCTCTGCTGCTTGTAAGATGCTAGTTTTATGTGTTTCCTGTGCTGCTTGTAAGATGCTAGTTTTATGTGTTTCCTGTGCTATTTGTAAGATGCTAGTTTATGTGTTTTCTCTGCTGCTTGTAAGATGCTAGTTTTATGTTTCCTGTGCTGCTTGTAAGATGCTAGTTTTATGTGTTTCCTGTGCTGCTTGTAAGATGCTAGTTTATGTGTTTTCTCTGCTGCTTGTAAGATGCTAGTTTATGTGTTTTCTCTGCTGCTTGTAAGATGCTAGTTTTATGTGTTTCCTGTGCTATTTGTAAGATGCTAGTTTTATGTGTTTCCTGTGCTGCTTGTAAGATGCTAGTTTTATGTGTTTCCTGTGCTGCTTGTAAGATGCTAGTTTTATGTGTTTCCTGTGCTGCTTGTAAGATGCTAGTTTTATGTGTTTCCTGTGCTGCTTGTAAGATGCTAGTTTTATGTGTTTCCTGTGCTGCTTGTAAGATGCTAGTTTTATGTGTTTCCTGTGCTGCTTGTAAGATGCTAGTTTTATGTGTTTCCTGTGCTGCTTGTAAGATGCTAGTTTATGTGTTTCCTGTGCTGCTTGTAAGATGCTAGTTTTATGTGTTTCCTGTGCTGCTTGTAAGATGCTAGTTTTGAACAAGGCCCACTCCTCTTTCACTGATTTTGTTTCTATGGTGGAGTTTATGAACAGTTTTCTTAGTCTCTTGTCGTAAACATTCTCTTCCCTGGACTCGCTTACTTTCACTGTTTCCTGCTGTTATCAGTTCTAACATGGCTTTTCCTTGTGTCTTCTAATAACCGCTCCTACGGTTCTGTGGTCAGCGCATGTGCTCAGGTTTGGTACTGCATCTGTGACTGACCTTTTCTTCTTGTTCCTTGCTAGTATTAAATCGTTCTGGTCAGATCATACACTTGTACCAAGTTTATATCTGGGACTCTCTGTGTCGAAATATATGTGATAAAAAGGTCATGCTGGCTGTATCAATTCTTTTCTGTGAGTCACCGAAGGCGGCCATGTGCTCTGCTACTTCTGTTCTACGTGTTCCCAGTTTTTTCGTTGACGTCCGCCATGATTGTAATATTCTCTTCTTTATTTATGTTGTTTAGTATGTCATGGAGGTTGTAAAAAAACAACTTCATATTCTTTCTCCATGCTTGGTACGTTTCATGGAGCATATATTTGAACAGACTGTGCTCTCCTCATTTTCTTTAATTTTACAGCTATCACTCATTCTGATATTTTTTTCTTTCCAGAATTTTGCCAGCATTGGTCGGTTCTTAATGCGAAGAAAACAACAGACAAAACAAACAAGGCAGCTGAAGTATATATCAATGAGGAAAAACTGGAAGAAGTGGAGAGTATTGAATATCTTGGATCACTACTAAATAATAATAGAGATACAATGAATGAAATTAAAAGGAGGACATCTATCGCTAACAGGCAGAACTACAAAAATAAGACTTTTAAGGGCATGCATCTTTCCCATCTCAACATATGCCTGTGAGACCTGGACACTTAACAAAACAGCTGAGAAACACATACATGCCTTTGAATGTAAATGCTACAGAAGAGTTCTTCAAATATCATGCACACAAAAAAGAACAAATATATTCATACTACAAGAACTTAATATTGAAGAAGGCTGGCTAGTAAAAGGGATTAAACAGAGAAAACTTAAATATTTTGGACACATTAAACGTCATGATAATTTAGATAAGACAGTCTTGGAAGGATACACAATGGGAAAAAGAAAGAGAAGACCAAGGCGAAGATGGCTGCAACACATTGTTGATGATCTGCAAATGGATCATCAGAAGCAGGCCATCTTGCTCACAACCGAGAGGCCTACATGAGATCTGTTAGGGAGTCAAAGTTCCCCAAGGTACATGCAAATGCCTGACTGACTGGTTGGTTAAGTCCGACAACCTGTTGTGCTCTTATTTGCTCACTCACTCCGGCGTATGGAAAGATAAAGCCTCTTAGCTCTGAGTTTGCTGGTATCAACTTACATTATTTTTGTCTTTTACTCCCTCCACTAACTCCTCCTTTTTATCAAAGTTTATACCACACAATTTGATAGTACATACTTTATATCACTATGTTGATAGTACATACTTTATATCAATATGGTGATAGTACATACTTTATATTAATATGGTGATAGTACATACTTTATATCAATATTGTGATAGTACATACTTTGTATTAATATAGTGATAGTACATACATTATATTAATATGGTGATAGTCCATACTTTATATTAATATGATGATAGTACATACTTTAACACCACATCCCTATGTGCCTCTAAGGCATGACAGGATTACCTTTACCTTTACCTTACATACTTTACATTACTATGTTGATAGTACATATTTTATAACACATATTTTGATAGTACATACTTTATACGAATATGTTGATAGTACATACTTTACATACATTTGTTGATATTCACGTATGTTGACAGTACGTACTTTATGTCACGTATGTTGAAAATACATACTGTTGAAATCGCTTTACTGTCTACACACAATTTATGTGCACTGCGAGAACTTGTAAGAACTAACAATGTCAAACACACAACAAACAACAATGTCAAACACACAACAAACAACAATGTCAAACACACAACAAACAACAATGTCAAACACACAAACAACAATGTTAAACAACACTGTTAACACATAATTTATATGCACTGAGAGAACTTGTAACAAACAACAATATTAGAAACTCTGTGCTGAACCTAACAATTACAGCAATATTACGTCACTGACTGCGACAGCCAGCATTGTCAGATGGATATCCCGCTATAAGAAGGATGGAACACATGCACTGCCCTCAGGGCATCTCCACAAAATATAGTCAACAAAAGACACGGCCCCAGGGATGCGAGAACAAGGTGCGGCCATCCACTTATTTGACTTGATTATAACAAATCTAGTCACATCCCTCTGGGCTGTCCCTATATTACTTAATTATACATACTTGTACGCCCATTTTCATCTGTTGCAGCTGTTTCAACTTCGTCATATACGAAGCACTTCTGTCAGCAAATTTGTCCTTGTGGTACAAAACCGCCATCTTTATCTACACTTGTAATATTCCAGTCTTACTATCTAAACCAATCGTACTCTGTGTACACATATATCACCAATCTTACTCTGTGTACACATATATCACCAATCTTACTCTGTGTACACATATATCACCAATCTTACTCTGTGTACACATATATACACCAATCTTACTCTGTGTACACATATCTACACCAATCTTACTCTGTGTACACATATCTACACCAATCTTACTCTGTGTACACATATCTACACCAATCTTACTCTGTGTACACATATCTACACCAGTCTTACTCTGTGTACACATATCTACACCAGTCTTACTCTGTGTACACATATCTACACCAATCTTACTCTGTGTACACATATCTACACCAATCTTACTCTGTGTACACATATCTACACCAGTCTTACTCTGTGTACATATATCTATACCAGTCTTACTCTGTGTACACATATATCACCAATCTTACTCTGTGTATACATATCTACACCAATCGTACTATGTGTACACATATCTACACCATTCTTACTCTGTGTACACATATCTACACCATTCTTACTCTGTGTACAAATATCTACACCAGTCTTACTCTGTGTACACATATCTACACCAGTCTTACTCTGTGTACACATATCTACACCAATCTTACTATGTGTACACATATCTATACCTCCTGTAATTTCTACACGCATGTCTTCATCAAGTGTAATCTTCTAACATGCATCTCCATTATTTATAATCGTCTATGTACGCGTATGTACATTAATGTACATACCTGTATCGACAATTATCTGGTCAAGTGATTAAAGCACGTGACAAGGTCAAGGTTAAAGTGATAGACTTAAAGTGGGAAAGGAATCGGTGAGCAGACATGACGTCCTGCAGGCTGCAGCGCATGCGCAGTGAAGAAAGAGGAAACTTAAATAAAGTGTCACCTCCAACACGAGCCCTTCTGGCAGAATAATTAAGACACGTTTAAGACTTAGCGCCAAGCAGCAGACTTTCATTCAGCTTTGGGAACTGAAAACTCTTCCAAGCAGAAAGTTATAAAAAAAAAGTGAAAAACTCTGGCAGCCAAGGCTAAGAGGGGCCAACTCTCTTTAGAGCGCCAGGAGTTGTGTGTGTGTGTGTGTGTGTGTGTGTGTGTGTGTGTGTGTGTGCGTGCGTGCGTGCGCGCGCAGCTGGGAGGTCGGGGGGGGGTACTTCCTCTGATGATCTTTAAAGTTCTACAGAGGAGAGATTTTCGTAGATTCATGTCTCTCATCATACAGAAACATACGGACAGAGAACTTCAGAAGAAACGAGAGTCCAAGATGTCAAAAAAAAAAATGGCAGCAGGCATTCACAAATGGCAAGAGAGATAATACCAAGATGGCAGCAACAGTAAAATAAAAGAGTTTTATTTCTTGTCTTGTCTTTTGTCTTGTTTCTTTCCTGACATACCTTTCGGTGTTGAGGGGGAAGTAGACATCTTGATAAGACTCAACGGTATGCTTCGTATAATGGGATATTTAGTGCGCTATAATTTCCTCTCTCTATATCTCCTGGATATCTTCTATCTTCCTCTGTTACCTATAAATCTTAGTGTGAATGTTGTCTGTGATATACTGTCTGGTGGTAACTGTGTAACATGGACACACTATTTGACTTGCTGTTTCTGGATATCTTATCTTATATATCTTATATCCTTCCCGTGCCGTTAAACGTCACATAGGGCTCGCAAAGTAGTTCGCCAATTTTTCCTGTCTTCAGCGAGTCTTTCAACCTCATCAAAGGATTCTATGCCTGTTAACTTGGCCTCTCTTAATAATGTCCTCTTCAGAGTTTCACGCGGTCTGCCCCTTTTTCTTCGGCCTGTTGTGTTCCACTTGATAGCTTGTTTTGGGATTCTCTGATCATTTCTTCTCATCAAGTGACCAACATATGTCCATCTCCTTTTCCTGATCACCCATGAGACTGGTTGTTGTTCAGTCATCTGTCTTATCTCTGCATTGTTCTTGAATTCATTCCACTTGATGCCGAGTATTTTCCTTAGGCATTTGTTTTCCAAAGAGTCTAATTTCTTTTCTATTTATTTAGTTGTTTTCCAGCTTTCGCATGCATAAATGAGGGTGGATATTACATTTGAATTGAATAGTCTTAACCTGGTTTTTGTGCTTATAACTTTTGAATTCCATATGTTCTCAAGATTCTTGAAGATTGATGCTGCTTTTGCAATTCTGATCCTAACTTCCTTTCTAGTGTCACCATCCTGGTCTATGTAGCTGCCAAGGTATGCAAATTGATTGACTTCTTCAATATCTGTCCCTTCTATGTGTATTTTTCCATTTTGATTGATGGGAATTTTCATTATTTTTGTTTTGTCCTTGTTAATTTCAAGTCCTATTTTGCTAGCCAGTGAAGACAGGCTATCTGTTTTTTCTTGCATGAAATTCACATTATTACTGATAAGAGTTATGTCATCAGCAAAATCAAGATCTTCTAGTTGGGTCCCATGTACCCAGTCAATACCTGTGTTACCTGTGCAGCATTTTTTCATTATGAAGTCTATTGTAATCCCAAAAAGTAAAGGAGACAGTATACATCCTTGTTTCACGCCTGTTTCAATCTGGAACCATTCACTCATCCCTTCTTCTGTCTTGACTGCACAACCATATCCATTGTATAAGTCCTTAATGATGTTGACAATTTTAGATGGTATTCCATATAGACATAAAATTCTCCATAATGAATCTCTGTGTATGCTATCAAATGCCTTTTTAAAATCTATGAAATTCAGTATTAATGGTTTCTGCTTTTCAATATGTTCTTCAAGTATTATTCTGAGAGTAAAGATCTGGTCGAGACAGCTTCTCCCTTTTCGAAATCCTGCTTGTTCTTCTCTCATTGCAGTATCCACTATATCTTTGAGTCTATTCAAAATGACCTTGCAAAATACTTTTGACACAACTGATATTAAGGTTACTCCTCTCCAGTTGTTACAGTCACTAAGGATGCCCTTTTTTGGTATTTTAACAATGATTCCTTTCTTCCAATTAGAAGGGACCTTTTCTTCTTTCCAAATTTTGTTAAACATTCTCTGTAGTTGTCTCATGTTGTCACTATTGATAGCTTTTGGCATTTCGGCTGTTATTTCATCTTCACCTGCAGCTTTGTTGTTAGCCATTAAATTCACTGCTGTTTCAATTTCATGCAATTTAATTTCATCTAGGTTGACATTTAGTTGTGGGGCTGGTAAGTCAGTTTCAAGGTTTAACAATTCTTTTGGGTGTGGTCGATTGAGTATTTCTTGGAAGTGTTCAGCCCATCTTTGCTTTTGGTCTTTATTTGATGTTCCAGTTTTGCTAAGGATTGGTCTTTCTTTAGATGTAATAGTACCTGTTAGCCTCTTTTGTATGTTATATAAAGTTTTGCTGTCTCCTGTTTTTGCTGCTTTTTCTGCCTCTTTCGCCATATTGTCTATGTATTCTCTTTTATCCCTTCTAGCTGAACTTTTTACTTTCTTGTCTATGTCTTTGTATTTTGCTTTTGCCAAATCTCTTTCATGATCTGCTTTTGCATTCAACATGTCTAATTTGACTGCTCGTCTTTCATGTATATACTTCCACGCCTGTAAAACATGGAAGTATATTTCTGGATATACTCGTATAGTAATGCTGGTGTTACTCCAAGCTTTGCCCTTATGGTGTTATTACTTATTTGGTCTCTTCTTGTCACATTTAATATTCTCCTTAAACATCTAATTGCTGTCTAATGATTTTCCTTTTATTTTTTGGCTGTTAGTATTCATGTTTGAAGTTGATACCATAGAGGTGGGAGGAAAACTATGTTCTACGGTATTCTGTCAGTTGTGATGTATTTCTTTTTCGGTAAAGGAGTTGTCTAAAGACTTGATTTGGTCCAATGACTTAATTTGCTTTGCTGCATCTGCTCTCAATCTCAGCGTCAGTTGTCCCTGAGGATGATATTATGCTACCTGGGTATTTGAAAAGTTTCCCTTGTTTCATGGGCAAGTTGTCTAGGAATATTTGGATTTCTTTTTATTTCTTGTCACAAGTTGAAAATAGTTCCTTTGCTCAAGAACTTTGAACATTCGTCCTTTTTTAAAATAACAGAACTGTTTTCATGTATTTGTTAACATGTTTGTTAATATGTTTGTTCTCATTTGTTAGTTAACATTATTGCTCTCATGTATTAGTTAACATGTTTGTTCTCATTTATTAGTTAACATGATTCCTATCATTTATTAGTTAACATGTTTGTTCCTATGTATTAGTTAACATGTTTGTTAGTGCATTTGTTGTCATGTATTTGTTAACATATTTATTGTCATGTATTAGTTAACACGTTATTCTCATGTATTAGTTAACATGCTTGTTAGTATGTTTGTTCTCATGTATTAGTTAACATGTTTTTCCCATGTATCAGTTAACATGTTTGTTCCAATGTATTAGTTAACATGCTTTTCCCATGTATTACTTAACATGTTTGTTTCCATATATTAGTTAACATGTTTGTTCCAACGTATTAGTTAACATGTTTGATCAAAGGTATTAGTTAACATGTTTCTTCCCATGTATTAGTTAAATGTTTGTTATCATGTAATGGTTAACATGTTTTTCCCATGTATTACTTAAGATGTTTGTTCTCACATATTAGTTAACATGTTTGTTCCCCTTGTATTAGTTAACATGTTTGTTATCATGTAATGGTTAACATGTTTGTTCCCATGTATTATCATGTAATGGTTAACATGTTTGTTCCCATGTATTAGTTAACATGTTTGTTCTAATGTATTAGTTAACATGTTTGTTAACATGTATTAATTATCATGCGTGTTCTAATTTATTATTTAACATTTTTGTTTTCGTGTATTAGTTAACATGTTTGTTCTCTTGTAATAGATAATATGTTTGTACTCATTTATTAATTGACATGTTTGTTTTCATGTATAATTAACATTTTTGTTAATATGTTTGCTCTAAAGTATTAGTTAACATGTTTGTTGATATGTTTGTTCTCATGCATTAGTTAACATGTTTGTTCTCCTGTGTTAGTTAACATGTTTGTTCATTTCCAAACATTTTGAGTGCACAGTATGCTGAGAAGGAGCGCCAGAGCTATGATCGATGACTGTTAAAATCTTTTTTTTTGTGTGCAGTTTTGTTAAGACTGATCGATTATTCTGTTGAAGTATCGCAAGTATCCGAATATCCAGATAATCCCGGGCTCTCTGTCGCACACAATGATCAAGCAGAGCCAGCACAGAGCAGGAAGAAACGGGCAGAACAAGAGAAAAAAGAAAGAACTATTGGATTGCAATGAACGAACATTTGTTTTGTAACTAACAGAAATTAATGAAAACAGTTAGCTTGTATTTATTGCTTTAGTTATGAAGGTGTAGCTGTGATGATGGAAGTAATGGCTGCGGCAGCATTGTTGGTATTCGCCATGTGCATGTTCAATCAATCAAGTGCCGTGCCGTGTGGCGTAGGCGATCATTTCTCTCCACAATTCCCTGTCGTTAGACTTGGTTATGAGATCCGCCGGTGACTTTCTTCCTAGCCACACTGACAGCCCATCCAGTAACTTCTCTCTCTGTCTTCCTCTGTCTCTTCTTCCCTCAGTTTTTCCAGTTGCCACAGTGTGTTTCAATTTTCCTCTTCTCGGAAAATGTCCTACAAATCTCGCTTGTCTGCCTCTGATCTTTGCTGTAATTTGCCTTTCAACTCCAGCCTCTCTAGAAAACGTAGAGGAAATTGACACTAGTGAGACAGTTCGCCAGGCGACTTGTCTCAAAATATAAATTCATTCATTCATTCATTTCCATGTCCCTTGCGGAGGTTTGCCTCCCTAACAGCTCTCCTGCAGGCGTCTCGGTTGTGAGCAAGATGGTCTGTTGCTGATGCACACAACATATAAAATAAACAGGTAATTCACTAGCGTAGTTCCACGAAACAAAATAAATACGAACAAGCCAGAGAAGGGATTCACATGCGATTGGGAAAAACGTTTCTTCCGTCAGTTTCGCCATCATGATGACGTGATTTCTCATCTGGGAAAAGGTACCCACCTTCAGAGCGAAAGCCTGTAAGCTGGCCTCAGACCAGCCACCTGTCCCAGACACACCTCATGGGACATACTATAAGCCCATTTCCACTAAAAGATTCAGTCAGTCATTTGCATTCATTTGCGGAACTTTGCCTCCCTAACAGCTCTACTGTAGGCCTTTCGGTTGTAATCAAGATACCTTGTTTCTGATACATCAGTTTGCAGATTATCAACGATGTCTTGCAGCCATCTTCGCCTTTGTCTTCCTCTCTTTCTTTTTCCCATTATGTACAGGACTGTCTTCTTTAAATTAACATGACATTAAATATGTCCAAAATATTTACGTTTTCTCTGTTTAACCCTCGTTACTAGCCAGCCTTCTTCAATATTAAGTTCTTGAAGTATGCATATATTTATTCATTTTTATATCCACGATATTTGAAGAACTCTTCTGTAGCATTTGCGTTCAAAGGCCTTTATGTGTTTCTCAGTTGTTTTGTTAAGTGTCCAGGTCTCACAGGCATATATTTCGATGGGAAAGATGTATGCCCTTAAAAATATTATTTTTTGTAGTTCTGTATGTTCCTCTCCACAGAATCTTTAGTTATTTTACTTTCTGAAGAGCGAAGATGTCCTCCTTTTAACTTCTCTCATTGTATCTCCATTATTAGTAGTAGTGATCTAAGATATTCAAAATTCTCCACTTCTTCGAATTTTTCTCTACTGACACACACACAGAGATATATATATATATATATATATATATATATATATATATATATATATATATATATATATCAGCAGTCTTATTTGTTTTGTCAGTTATCATCAGTTTAGTTTTCTTCGCATTCAGATAGAGGTTTTGCTCTTCACTATTCTTATGGACTGACATAATTAGTTTTTGCATTCCTTATCTGTGTTGTAAATAGTAACTGTGTCATCAGCATATATATAATAAAAGATTGTTTGTTAGAAATTCGTATCCAAATTATGTATATTATCCTCATTAAAAATGCACCACATTATTTGTTTACTTGTGAGCAATACGTGGATGTGGGGGACATAAAAGCACTGATTTCACATTTCTCATCCATTCACTGACATTAACTTGTTGTGTTCTTAAACATGAAACAATTTCTCATCCATTCACTGACATAAACTTGTTGTGTTCTTAAACATGAAACAATTTCTCATCCATTCACTGACATAAACTTGTTGTGTTCTTAAACAAGAAACAATTTCTCATCCATTCACTGACATAAACTTGTTGTGTTCTTAAACATGAAACAATTTCTCATCCATTCACTGACATAAACTTGTTGTGTTCTTAAACAAGAAACAATTTCTCATCCATTCACTGACATAAACTTGTTGTGTTCTTAAACAAGAAACAATTTCTCATCCATTCACTGACATAAACTTGTTGTGTTCTTAAACATGAAACAATTTCTCATCCATTCACTGACATAAACTTGTTGTGTTCTTAAACATGAAACAATTTCTCATCCATTCACTGACATAAACTTGTTGTGTTCTTAAACAAGAAACAATTTCTCATCCATTCACTGACATAAACTTGTTGTGTTCTTAAACAAGAAACAATTTCTCATCCATTCACTGACATAAACTTGTTGTGTTCTTAAACAAGAAACAGTTCAGAAGCATTTGTCTGCCGTAGATGGGAAAACAGAGTTCGCACTCCCTGTCCTGATCGCCCGGCCATCATGACCGCCGTGTGTGACCTCTTAGGTGTCAACGCAGACGTGGCATCCGTATCTTCTGACTGGTGTATGTGCAGCCATAGCAGAGTGTCTGGTGTATGTGCTGCTATAGCAGAGTGTCTGGTGTATGTGCTGCTATAGCAGAGTGTCTGGTGTATGTGCTGCTATAGCAGAGTGTCTGGTGTATGTGCTACTACAGCAGAGTGTCTGGTGTATGTGCTGCTATAGAAGAGTGTTTGGTGCATGTGCTGTTATAGCAGAGTGTCTGGTGTATGTGCTGCTAAAGCAGATTGTCTGGTGTATGTTCTGTTATAGCAGAGTGTCTGATGTATGTGCTGTTATATCAGAGTGTCTGGTGTATGTGCTCTTATAGCAGAGTGTCTGGTGTATGTCCTGTTATAGCAGAGTGTCTGGTGTATGTGCTGCTATAGAAGAGTGTCTACTGTATGTGCTACTATAGCAGCGTGTCTGGTGTATGTGCTACTATAGCAGAGTGTCTGGTGTATGTGTTGCTATAGAAGAGTTTCTGGTGTATGTGTTGATATAGAAGAGTGTCTGGTGTATGTGCTGTTATAGCAGAGTGTCTGGTGGATGTGCTACTATAGCAGAGTGTCTGGTCTGTGTGCTACTATAGAAGAGTGTCTGGTGTATGTGGAGCCATAGCAGAGTGTCTGGTGTATGTGCAGCCATAGCAGAGTGTCTGGTGTATGTGCTGCTATAGCAGAGTGTCTGGTGTATGTGCTGTTATATCAGAGTTTGCGGTCTATGTGCTGCTATTGCAGAGTTTGCGGTCTTTGTGCTGCTATAGAAGAGTGTCTGGTGTATGTGCTGTTATAGCAGAGTGTCTGGTGTATGTGCTGCTATAGAAGAGTATTTGGTGTATGTGCTGTTATAGCAGAGTGTCTGGTGTATGTGCTGCTATAGCAGAGTGTCTGGTGTATGTGCTGCTATAGCAGAGTGTCTGTTCTATGTGCTGCTATAGCAGAGTGTCTGATGTATGTGCTGCTATAGAAGAGTGTCTGGTCTACATCCTGCTATAGCAGAGTGTCTGGTGTATGTGCTGCTATAGCAGAGTGTCTGGTGTATGTGCTGCTATAGAAGAGTGTCTGGTGTATATGCTGCTATAGAAGAGTGTCTGGTGTATGTGGTGTTATAGCAGAGTTTTCGGTCTATGTGCTGCTATAGCAGAGTTTGCGGTCTATGTGCTGCTGTCACAGAGTGCCTGGTCTATATACTGTTGTCACTGAGTGTCTGGTCTATATACTGCTGTTACAGAGTGCCTGGTGTATGTGCTGCTGTCACAGAGTGTCTGGTGTATGTGCTACTGTCAGAGAATGTCTGGTCTATATATTGCTGTCACAGAGTGTCTGGTTTATGTGCTGCTGTCACAGGTGCCTGGTGTATGTGCTGCTGTACAGAGTGCCTGGTGAATGTGCTGCTGTCACAGGTGCATGGTGTATGTGCTGCTGTCACAAGTGCCTGGTGTATATGCTGCTGTCAGAGAGTGTCTGGTCATTGTGCTGCTGTGCCTGGTGTATGTGCTGCTGTCACATAGTGCCTTGTCTGTGTGCTGCTGTCACAGAGTGACTGGTCTATATACTGCTGTCACAGAGTGCCTGGTTTTGTGCTGCTGTCACAGAGTGTCTGGTGTACGTGCTGCTGTAGCAGAGTGCCTGGTCTATGTGTTGCTGTCACATATTGCATTGTCTATGTGCTTCTGTCACAGAGTGCCTGGTGTGTGTGCTGCTGTCAAAGAGTGTCTGGTCTATGTACTGCTGTTACAGATTGCCTTGTGTATGTGCTCCTATATCAGAATGTCTGGTGTATGTGTTGTTGTAGCAGAGTGCCTGCTCTGTGTGCTGCTGTGACTGAGTGCCTGATCTATGTGCTGCTGTCACAGAGTGCATGGTTTATGTGCTGCTGTCACAGAGTGCATGGTTTATGTGCTGCTGTCACAGAGTGCATGGTTTATGTGCTGCTGTCACAGAGTGCATGGTTTATGTGCTGCTGTCACAGAGTGCATGGTTTATGTGCTGCTGTCACAGAGTGCATGGTTTATGTGCTGCTGTCACAGAATGCATTGTCTATGTGCTGGTGTCACAGATTGTCTGGTGTGTGTGCTGCTGTCACAGGTTGTCTGGTCTATTAGCTGCTGTCACTGGTCTATCAGCTGATGTCACAGACTGTTTGGTCTAAATGCTGCTGTCACAGATTGCCTCCTGTATGCGCTGCTGTAGGAGAATGCCTGGTCTGTGTGCTGAGAATACCTGGTCTATGTGCTGCTGTCACAGAGTGCCTAGTCTACGTGCTGCTGTCACATAGTGTCTAGTCTATGTGCTGCTGTCACAGAGTGTTTTGTTTATATGCTGCTGTCACATAGTGCTTGGTCTATGTGAAGCTGTCACAGAGTACCTTGTCTATGTAAAGCTGTCACATAGTGCCTGGTCTATGTGCTACTGTCACAGAGTGCCTGGACTATGTGATTCTGTCACAGATTGCCTGGTCTATGTGCTGCTATCACAGAGTGCCTTGTGTATGTACTGCTGTCACAGAGTGCCTAGTGTATGTGCTGCTGTCACAGAGTTCCTGGTCTATGTGCTCCTGTTACAGAGTGCCCGGTCTATGTACTGCTGTCACAGAGTGCCTGGTCTATATACTGCTGTCACAGAGTGTCTGGTGTATGTGCTGCTGCAGCAGAGTGCCTGATCTATGTGTTGTTGTCACAGATTGCATGGTCTATGTGCTGCTGTCACAGAGTGCCTGGTGTATGTGCTTCTGTCACACAGTGTCTGGTCTATGTGTTGCTGTCACAGATTGCCTGGTCTATGTGCTGCTGTCACAGAGTACCTGGTCTATGTGCTGCTGTCAAAAAGCTGCCTTGTCAATGTGGTGCTGTCACAAAGGGCCTTGTCAATGTGCTGCTGTAGTTGAGTGCCTAGTCTACGTACTGCTGTGGGAGAATGCCTGGTCTATGTATTGCTGTAGGAGAATGTCTGGTCTATGTGCTGCTTTCACAAAGTGCCTTGTCTATGTGCTGCTGTAGCGGAGTTCCTGATCTATATACTGCTGTAGGAGAATGCCTGGTCTATGTACTGCTGTAGGAGAATGCCTGGTCTATATGCTGCTGTAGGAGAATGCCTGGTCTATGTACTGCTGTAGGAGAATGCCTGGTTTATGTGCTACTGTAGGAGGGTGCTTGGTCTATGTGCTACTGTAGGAGTGTGCCTGGTCTATGTGCTACTGTAGGAGAATGCTTGGTCTGTGTATTGCTGTAGGAGAATGCCTGGTCTATGTGCCACTGTAGGAGAATGCCTCGTCTATGTGCTACTGTAGGAGGGTGTCTTGTCTATATACTGCTGTAGGAGAATGCCTGGTCTATATACTGCTGTAGGAGAATGCCTGGTCTATGTACTACTGTAGGAGAGTACCTGGTCTATGTGCTGCTTTAGGAGGGTGCTTGGTCTATGTGCTACTGTAGGATAATGCCTGGTCTATGTACTGCTGTAGGAGAATGTCTAGTCTATGTACTGCTGTAGGAATGTGCTTGGTCTATGTACTGATATAGGAGGGTGCTTGGTCTATGTGCTACTGTAGGATAATGCCTGGTCTATGTGCTGATATAGGAGAATGGCTGGTCTATGTACTGCTGTATGAGAATGCCTTGTCTATGTACTGATGTAGTAGAAAGCTTGTTCTATGTACTAATGTAGGAGAATGCCTGGTCTTTGTGCAGCTGTCTGACTTACTGTTTGGAAACCCTTGCGCTGATGTATCAATAACATACGGCGATCGTGAGTTGTACAGGCCTGGGATGGTCCCCGTGGTACCTGTTTCCTGGGATGGTCCTCGGTTGTACCTGTTTCCTGGGATGTCCTCCGTGCTATCTGTTTCCTGGGATGTCCTCCGTGCTATCTGTTTCCTGGGATGTCCTCTGTGCTACCTGTTTCCTGGGATGTCCTCCGTGCTACCTGTTTCCTGGGATGTCCTCTGTGCTACATGTTTCCAGGGATGTCCTCCGTGCTGCCTGTTTCCTGGGATGTCCTCCGGGTTATCTGTTTCCTGGGATGTCCTCCGGGCTATCTGTTTCCTGGGATGTCCTCCGTGCTACCTGTTTCCTGGGATGGTCCTCTGTGTTACCTGTTTCCGTGGAGTTCCTCTTTGCTACCTGTTTCATGAGATGGTCCTCTGTGCTACCTGTTTAATGTGATGGTCCTCTGTTCTATCTGTTTCCTGGGATGGTCCACTGTTCTATCTGTTTCCTGGGATGGTCCTCTGTTCTGTTTCCTGGGATGGTCCTCTGTTCTACCTGTTTCCTGGGATGGTCCTCTGTTCTACCTGTTTCCTGGGATGGTCCTCTGTTCTACCTGTTACCTGGGATGGTCCTCTGTTCTACCTGTTACCTGGGATGGTCCTCTGTTCTACCTGTTACCTGGGATGGTCCTCTGTTCTACCTGTTTCCTGGGATGGTCCTCTGTTCTACCTGTTTCCTGGGATAGTCCTCTGTTCTACCTGTTTCCTGGGATGGTCCTCTGTTCTACCTGTTTCCTGGGATGGTCCTCTGTTCTACCTGTTACCTGGGATGGTCCTCTGTTCTACCTGTTTCCTGGGATGGTCCTCTGTTCTACCTGTTTCCTGGGATGGTCCTCTGTTCTACCTGTTACCTGGGATGGTCCTCTGTTCTACCTGTTTCCTGGGATGGTCCTCTGTTCTACCTGTTTCCTGGGATGGTCCTCTGTTCTACCTGTTACCTGGGATGGTCCTCTGTTCTACCTGTTTCCTGGGATGGTCCTCTGTTCTACCTGTTTCCTGGGATGGTCCTCTGTTCTACCTGTTACCTGGGATGGTCCTCTGTTCTACCTGTTTCCTGGGATGGTCCTCTGTTCTACCTGTTTCCTGGGATGGTCCTCTGTTCTACCTGTTTCCTGGGATGGTCCTCTGTTCTACCTGTTACCTGGGATGGTCCTCTGTTCTACCTGTTACCTGGGATGGTCCTCTGTTCTACCTGTTACCTGGGATGGTCCTCTGTTCTACCTGTTTCCTGGGATGGTCCTCTGTTCTACCTGTTTCCTGGGATAGTCCTCTGTTCTACCTGTTTCCTGGGATGGTCCTCTGTTCTACCTGTTTCCTGGGATGGTCCTCTGTTCTACCTGTTACCTGGGATGGTCCTCTGTTCTACCTGTTTCCTGGGATGGTCCTCTGTTCTACCTGTTTCCTGGGATGGTCCTCTGTTCTACCTGTTACCTGGGATGGTCCTCTGTTCTACCTGTTTCCTGGGATGGTCCTCTGTTCTACCTGTTTCCTGGGATGGTCCTCTGTTCTACCTGTTACCTGGGATGGTCCTCTGTTCTACCTGTTTCCTGGGATGGTCCTCTGTTCTACCTGTTTCCTGGGATGGTCCTCTGTTCTACCTGTTACCTGGGATGGTCCTCTGTTCTACCTGTTTCCTGGGATGGTCCTCTGTTCTACCTGTTTCCTGGGATGGTCCTCTGTTCTACCTGTTTCCTGGGATGGTCCTCTGTTCTACCTGTTTCCTGGGATGGTCCTCTGTTCTACCTGTTACCTGGGATGGTCCTCTGTTCTACCTGTTTCCTGGGATGGTCCTCTGTTCTACCTGTTTCCTGGGATGGTCCTCTGTTCTACCTGTTACCTGGGATGGTCCTCTGTTCTACCTGTTACCTGGGATGGTCCTCCTTTCTACCTGTTACCTGGGATGGTCCTCTGTTCTACCTGTTACCTGGGATGGTCCTCTGTTCTACCTGTTTCCTGGGATGGTCCTCTGTTCCACCTGTTTCCTGGGATGGTCCTCTGTTCTGTTTCCTGGGATGGTCCTCTGTTCTGTTTCCTGGGATGGTCCTCTGTTCTACCTGTTTCCTGGGATGGTCCTCTGTTCCACCTGTTACCTGGGATCGCTAGTTCAACTTCACTGTTTGGAATGGTCACAATGAAATGTCTGGAAACAATCTAAAGTCGTCACTCCACTGCTGAGCTAGCAACAGTTTGCCGTCATTCTTGTGACATGATGAAAACATTAACAGACTTCCTTTCGTTGAAGACAGATGATGGCCTTTTATTTGCTGAAACTTGCCTAATGTGTGCCCCAAACTTCAAAGTCATGCCGCTTTTAATAAGGCGATAAATGAAGAAAACGTTGCACGTGCTGCAGGCCAAATGAAAAGTCTCATCGCCAGGAAAATCTCCTTACATTAACTTCCGCACTAGAACGTTCTCGGAGCTTGAAAATCGCCCACGTAGATAAACATTTCACACTTCACAATAGTTCAGTAAAGTGGTCTGTTTCTAATAGCGACTAGTACTTCTTGTGATTTTAGAGTAGGATCAAGATCTAGTGTAAGGAGGAGATTACTGTGTTTATAAGAAGGAGATTACTGTGTTTATTGGGAGGAGATTACTGTGTTTATAAGAAGGAGATTACTGTGTTTACGGGGAGGAGATTACTGTGTTTATAAGAAGGAGATTACTGTGTTTATGGGGAGGAGATTAATGTGTTTATGGGGAGGAGATTACTGTGTTTACGGGGAGGAGAATACTGTGTTTATGGGAAGGAGATTACTGTGTTTATGGGGAGGAGATTACTGTGTTTATGGGGAGGAGATTACTGTGTTTATGGGGAGGAGATTACTGTGTTTATGGGAAGGAGATTACTCTGTTTATGAAGAGGAGATTACTCTGTTTATGGGAAGGAGATTACTGTGTTTATGGGAAGGAGATTACTGTGTTTATGGGGAGGAGATTATTGTGTTTATGGGAAGGAGATTACTGTTTTTATGGGGAGGAGATTACTGTGTTTATGGAGAGGAGATTACTATGTTTATGGGGAGGAGTTTACTGTGTTTATGGGGAGGAAATTACTGTGTTTATGGGGAGGAGATTACTGTGTTTATGGGGGGGGGAGATTACTGTGTTTATGGGAAGGAGATTACTGTGTTTATGGGAAGGAGATTACTGTGTTTATGGGAAGGAGATTACTGTGTTTATGGGGAGGAGATTACTGTGTTTATGGAGAGTAGATTACTGTGTTTTGTGTTTATGGGGAGGAGATTACTATACAAATGTTTTACGGTCTGTCATGTAGAAATGATCCAGAATTACGGACAATAATCTCCAGTGTTACAGAAGAGTTTCTGGCTAAACTTGGCACAGTTCTGTGTGAGGGCACAATGAACCATGTTGCCTCTGGCAACGATTCTTTATATTTCATGTTTATTGTGTTTATTATTTGTTGTGGTGGATCAGACAGCACATGGGAGAGTGAGTCTGCTTTGGACTAGGACACGGGTAGGGACAAAAGGTTAAACACTTCAGTTCGCCTAGTAAGGTTTAAGCAACGGACAGGCCAACAGGTCCAAATCTTCAGTTTCTGGAAGTCGTCACAAACTGGCAGTCCACGTCCTACTACCAGTTCTGTCTGTACCACCACACTCTCTGCTACTCTCTTCTACTCTCTGCTACTCTCTGTTACTCTCTGCTACTCTCTGTTACTCTCTGCTACTCTCTGTTACTCTCTGCTACTCTCTGCTACTCTCTGCTACTCTCTTCTACTCTCTGCTACTCTCTGCTACTCTCTGCTACTCTCTGTTACTCTCTGCTACTCTCTGCTACTCTCTGCTACTCTCTTCTAGTTCAACCCCCCCCCTCCCTGCCCTAGAATAGGGACAGGTATGAAAATATTAGAAGGTAGATATCAGAGCACAGAAAACGTTAAATTGACAGGGAAGAACAGTTGAAACGTTTAACAGACAGTTTGTCTGGACATATCCGTGTCCGTCTCAACAGTCTAAAGATTTCCAGTATGAAAATATTTAGACATATCAGAGATGAAATGACTGGAAGTGTAGACATTTCGGCAGTCCGTCACTCTGCGACTAGCAGTCCGTCACTCTGCGACTAGCAGTCCGTCGCTCTGCGACTAGCAGTCCGTCACTCTGCGACGCTGTTTACAGACTTTCAGGGACGAAAGGGACTTTGACCCCAGTAGACCACTAGCTTTTATTGGTCGATGAAATTCTTCTCCACGTTGCAGAACAGGCTCAGTGAAGAGACCACGACCCACTAAAGAACTTTAGCTACAAGTCACAGAATGCTTGAAAAGTTCTCCTCTGTTTAAGAACGTTAGTGGCAGTTGATGGAATGATTGACGAAGTATTGATATGTGAATGTTATTGGCAGCTAATAGAATGATTGATGAAGTGTCGATCTGTTTAAGAACGTTAGTAGCAAGTGATAGAATATAACACACAAAAAGGCTAACAGGTACTATTACATCTAAAGAATGACCAATCCTTAGCAAAACTGGAACCCTATTAACATCAAGTAAAGACCAAAAGCAAAGATGGGCTGAACACTTCCAAGAAATACTTCATCGACCACACACAAAAGAATTATTAAACCTTGAAACCGACTTACCAGCCCCACAACTAAATGTCAACCTAGATGAAATTACATTGCAAGAAATTCAAACAGCAGTGAATTTAATGGCTAACAACACAGCTGCAGGTGAAGATGAAATAACACTCAAAATGTTAAAAGCTATCAATAGTAATAACACGAGACAATTATAAAGAATGTTTAATAATATTTGGAAAGAAGAAAAGGTCCCTTCTAAATGGATAAAAGGAATCATTGTAAAAATACCAAAAAAGGCAACCTTAGCGATTGCAATACCGGAGAGGGTAACTTTACTATCAGCTGTGTCAGAAGATCATTTTGAATAGGCCTAAAGATATAGTGGATACCGCAATGAGAGAAGAACAAGTAGGATTTCAAAAAGGGAGAAGCTGTCTCGACCAGATCTTTACTCTAACAATAATACTTGAAGAACATATTGAAAAGCAGAAACCATTAATACTGAACTTCATAGACTTTAAAAAGGCATTTGATAGCATACACAGAGATTCATTGTGGAGAATTTTAAGTCTGTATAGAATACAATCTAAAACTGTCAACATAATTAAGAACTTCTACAATGGATATGTTTGTGCAGTCAAGACAGAAGAAGGGATGAGTGGATGGTTCCAGATTGAAACAGGCGTGAAACAAGGATGTATACTGTCTCCTTTGCTTTTTGGAATTACAATAGTATTCATAATGAAAAAATGCTGCACAGGTAACACAGATATTGACTGGGTACATGGGACCCACCTAAAAGATCTTGATTTTCCTGACATAATTCTTATCAGTAACAATATAAATTCCATGGAAGAAAAAAACAGATATCTTGTCTTCACTGGCTAGCAAAATAGGACGCGAAATTAATAATGACAAAACAAAAATAATGAAACTTCCCATTAATCAAAATGAAAAAATACACGTAGAAGGGACACATATTGAAGAAGTCAATCAATTTGCATACCTTGGCAGCTACATAGACCAGGATGGTGACACCAGAAAGGAAGTTAGAATTAGATTTGCAAAAGCAGCATTGATCTTCAAGAATCTTGAGAACATATGGCATTTAAAGTTATAAGCAAAAAACCAAGTTAAGACTATTCAATTCAAGTGTAATATCCACCCTCATTTATGCAGGCGAAAGCTGAAAACACCTAAAGAAATAGAAAAGAAATTAGACTCTTTTGAAAACAAATGCTTAAGGAAAATACTCGGCATCAAGTGGAACGAATTCAAGAACAATGCAGAGATAAGACAGATGACTGAACAACAACCAGTCTCACGGGTGATCAGGAAAAGGAGATGGACATATGTTTGTCATATGATGAGAAGAAACAGTCAGAGAATCCCAAAACAAGCTATCAAGTGGAACACAACAGGTTAAAGAAAAAGAGGCAGACCGCGTGAAACTCGAAAGAGGACATTGTTAAGAGAGGCCAAATTAACAGGCATAAAATCCTTTGATGAGGTTGAAAGACTCGCCGAAGACAGGAAAAGTTGGCGAACCACCATGCGAGCCCTATGTGACGTTTAACGGCACGGGAAGGATATAAGATATAAGATACAAAAAATATCAATAAATCAATCAGGTGGGCGTAGGCGATCATTTCTCTGCACAGTTCCCTGTTTTTAGACTTGATTATGAGATCCGCCGGTGACAGTCCTTCTCTCTCTGTCTTCCTCTGTCTCTTCTTCCCTCAGTTTTTTCTATTTAATGTGTTTCAATTTTCTTCTTCTCAGAAAGTGTTCTACACATCTCGCTTGTCTGCCTCTGATCTTTGCTGTAATTTGCTTTTAACTCCAGCCTCTCTTAAGACTTCTTCGTTGTTTTTCTTGGCTGTCCATGATTCTCAAGTTACAACATCCTCCTTATGAACCACATTTCCATGGCCTCCACAAAAATATAGTAATATATAAAGGAAGAAAGTCAGAACCCTTCTCTATAAGAACTGATTTAAAACATTTAAAACAAAGTGATACATTATCTCCATTACTATTCAACCTAGTACTAGAAAAGTTAATCAGAAAAGCGAAAGAAGAAAGCAGTACAGAAGAACAAGCTAAAATACTAGGATACGCTAATGACATCGACCTGGTGGGGGAATCTATGCAAGAAGTCATCAATACCTGCATACACCTGAGAGATGTGGCACTAAAAGTGGGTTTGGCCATTAACTAAGATAAGACAGAGTATATGAAGATATCAAGAGACCAGAGACAGAATGATCCAGATTATATAAATGTTGGAGAGATTCTTCTTCTTCTTCTTCGTTCGCTTCTACCACCAAAAACCGCACTGTGATCCTACTGAATTTACGCCTGTGGTCCTCGTTAGGTGCCGTGGTCTCCTGTGTGGTCCCCGAAAGGACCACACGAGATCCACGAGAGGACCACAAGAGGTTCAGAGTATCGCAGGGCTTTAGCCTGTATTCTTGGTGGGTCTCTGAAGCGGATTGCGTGACCCCGTGGTTTTCATTGCACCAGTTTAGTCTAGGGTTGGACTTTCTCACCGGAAGACCTCGACGTGTTTAGGATATCAGTGCATCCCCGCTGGGTGAGAGGCGGTAGCCCACCCAGGCCAGAGTTGGACTTTCTCACCGGAAAACCTCGACGTGTTTTGAGATACCCGTGTATCACGGCCGGGTGAGAGGTAGTTGCCCATCCAGTCCAGGGTTGGACTTTCTCACCGGAAAACCTCAGCATGATTAGGATACGCAAACATCCCCGCCGGGTGAGAGGTGGTTGCCTATCTAGACTGCCCTGGTCCAGTATCTCCGACTTTCAGCATTTTGTGGTCGTGGCCGCTACCCTTCCTAGTTGTGACCAGGATGGAGCTTTTGTCCAGGAGGATGAATCCTCGCCACTAGTGACTTCCACCCATGGGATGAGCTACTTTAGGCATTATCCCAGTATGGGCGTGTTTGGGACGTGACCGACCTCTAGAGCAGAGGTACTGTGACATGCATAGCCTTCAAGATTCACCCCTGGTGTGAGCCGGTTTAGGCAAAATTCACCAGTATGGGTGTATATCAGGCGTGACCGACCTCTAGAGTTGGAGAGATGATTATTAAGAAATTAGAAACATACAAATATCTAGGCACAACCTTCTACACGGGAGTGTATGAGTCCCATGTTACTACCTAGGAGTTGTATAAGGTAAGTATCAAGTTATTACCTGGGAGTTGTATAAGGTAAGTATCAAGTTATTTACCTGGGAGTTGTATAAGGTAAGTATCAAGTTATTACCTGGGAGTTGTATAAGGTAAGTATCAAGTTATTACCTGGGAGTTGTATAAGGTAAGTATCAAGTTATTACCTGGGAGTTGTATAAGGTAAGTATCAAGTTATTTACCTGGGAGTTGTATAAGGTAAGTATCAAGTTATTACCTGGAAGTTGTATAAGGTAAGTATCAAATTATTACCTGGGAGTTGTATAAGATAAGTATCAAGTTATTACCTGGGAGTTGTATAAGGTAAGTATCAAGTTATTACCTGGGAGTTGTATAAGGTAAGTATCAAGTTATTACCTGGGAGGTGTATAAGTTAAGCATCAAGTTACTACCTGGGAGTTGTATAAGGTAATCATCAAGCTACTACCAGGGAGTTGTATAAGGTAAGAATCAACTTACTAACTGCGAGTTGTATGAGATAAGCATCACGTTATTACCTGGAAGTTGCCTGAGATGATTCTCAAGTTGTTGCCTAGGAGTTGTACAAGGTAAGCATCAAGTTACTACCTGGTAGTTGTATAAGGTAAGCATCAAGTTACTACTTGGGCGTTGTATAAGGTAAGCATCAAGTTACAGCCTAGGAGTTGTATAAAGTAATCATCAAGCTGCTACTTGGGCGTTGTATAAGGTAAGCATCAAGTTACTACTTGGGCGTTGTATAAGGTAAGCATCAAGTTACAGCCTAGGAGTTGTATAAAGTAATCATCAAGCTGCTACTTGGGCGTTGTATAAGGTAAGCATCAAGTTACAGCCTAGGAGTTGTATAAAGTAATCATCAAGCTGCTACTTGGGCGTTGTATAAAGTAAGCATCAAGTTACTACCTGGAAGATGTATAATGTGAGCATGAAGTTACTACCTGGGAGTTGTATAAAGTAAGCATGAAGTTACTACCTGGGAGTTGTATAAAGTAAGCATCAAGTTACTACCTGGGAGTTGTATAAAGTAAGCATCAAGCTACTACCTGGGAGTTGTATGAGATGATGCCTGGAAGATGTGTGAGATGATTCTCAACTTACACCTGTGATTTATATGAGATGATTCTCAAGTTATTGCCTTGGAGATGTGTGAGAATTATTCTCAAGTTATTGCCTGGGAGGTGAGTGAGATGATTCTCAGGTTACGCCTGCGAGTTGTATGAGATGATTCTCAATTTATTGCGTGGGAGTTGTATGGGATTAATCTTAAGGTTTAGCCTGGGAGTTGTATGAGATGATTCATACAACAGTTACAGTTCTACCCGCTGTATAGGAGTTGTATAAGATGAATTCATACAACAGTTACAGTTCTACCCGCTGTATAAGAGTTGTATGAGATGATTCATACAACAGTTACAGTTCTACCCGCTGTATAGGAGTTGTATAAGATGATTCATACAACAGTTACAGTTCTACCTGCTGTATAGGAGTTGTATAAGATGAATTCATACAACAGTTACAGTTCTACCCGCTGTATAAGAGTTGTATGAGATGATTCATACAACAGTTACAGTTCTACCCGCTGTATAGGATTGTATAAGATGATTCATACAACAGTTACAGTTCTACCCGCTGTATAGGAGTTGTATAAGATGATTCATACAACAGTTACAGTTCTACCCGCTGTATAAGAGTTGTATGAGATGATTCATACAACAGTTACAGTTCTACCCGCTGTATAGGAGTTGTATAAGATGATTCATACAACAGTTACAGTTCTACCTGCTGTATAGGAGTTGTATAAGATGAATTCATACAACAGTTACAGTTCTACCCGCTGTATAAGAGTTGTATGAGATGATTCATACAACAGTTACAGTTCTACCCGCTGTATAGGAGTTGTATAAGATGATTCATACAACAGTTACAGTTCTACCCGCTGTATAGGAGTTGTATAAGATGATTCATACAACAGTTACAGTTCTACCCGCTGTATAGGAGTTGTATAAGATGATTCATACAACAGTTACAGTTCTACCTGCTGTATAGGAGTTGTATAATGATTCATACAACAGTTACAGTTCTACCTGCTGTATAGGAGTTGTATAAGATGAATTCATACAACAGTTACAGTTCTACCCGCTGTATAAGAGTTGTATGAGATGATTCATACAACAGTTACAGTTCTACCCGCTGTATAAGAGTTGTATAAGATGATTCATACAACAGTTACAGTTCTACCCGCTGTATAGGAGTTGTATAAGATGATTCATACAACAGTTACAGTTCTACCCGCTGTATAGGAGTTGTATAAGATGATTCATACAACAGTTACAGTTCTACCCGCTGTATAGGAGTTGTATGAGATGATTCATACAACAGTTACAGTTCTACCCGCTGTATAGGAGTTGTATAAGATGATTCATACAACAGTTACAGTTCTACCCGCTGTATAGGAGTTGTATAAGATGATTCATACAACATTACAGTTCTACCCGCTGTATAGGAGTTGTATAAGATGATTCATACAACAGTTACAGTTCTACCCGCTGTATAGGAGTTGTATAAGATGATTCATACAACAGTTACAGTTCTACCCGCTGTATAGGAGTTGTATAAGATGATTCATACAACAGTTACAGTTCTACCCGCTGTATAGGAGTTGTATAAGATGATTCATACAACAGTTACAGTTCTACCCGCTGTATAGGAGTTGTATAAGATGATTCATACAACAGTTACAGTTCTACCCGCTGTATAGGAGTTGTATAAGATGATTCATACAACAGTTACAGTTCTACCCGCTGTATAGGAGTTTATAAGATGATTCATACAACAGTTACAGTTCTACCCGCTGTATAGGAGTTGTATAAGATGATTCATACAACAGTTACAGTTCTACCCGCTGTATAGGAGTTGTATAAGATGATTCATACACAGTTACAGTTCTACCCGCTGTATAGGAGTTGTATAAGATGATTCATACAACAGTTACAGTTCTACCCGCTGTATAGGAGTTGTATAAGATGATTCATACAACAGTTACAGTTCTACCCGCTGTATAGGAGTTGTATAAGATGATTCATACAACAGTTACAGTTCTACCCGCTGTATAGGAGTTGTATAAGATGATTCATACAACAGTTACAGTTCTACCCGCTGTATAAGAGTTGTATAAGATGATTCATACAACAGTTACAGTTCTACCCGCTGTATAAGAGTTGTATAAGATGAATTCAGCAAACGGCAGCGACGTCAAGTTTCCCAGATCCAGACAAATTTTCGTGATTTATCTCTCAGAAGGAAGTGTAAAAGTTAGTTTATGTTTCTACATGCTATCTGAACATTCCACTCAATTTATACATGTTTCTGAACTTTCCTCTGTTTCTAAACGTTGTTTGAACATTCCTCTGTTTCTACACGCTGTTTGAACATTAATCTGTTTCTACACGTTGTTTAACGTTCCTCTGTTTCTACATGTTTTCTGAACATTCCTTTGTTTCTACGTGTTTTCTGAACGTTCCTCTGTTGCTACACGCTTTCTAAATGTTCCCTCTATTTCTACACGTTGTCTGAAAGTTCCCTCTGTTGCTACATGTTGTCTGAACGTTCCCTCTGTTGTTACATGTTGTCTGAACGTTCCCTCTGTTGTTACATGTTGTCTGTATGTTCCCTCTGTTGTTACATGTTGTCTGAAAGTTCCCTCTGTTGTTACATGTTGTCTGTATGTTCCCTCTGTTGTTACATGTTGTCTGTATGTTCCCTCTGTTCCTACATGTTGTCTGTATGTTCCCTCTGTTGCTACATGTTGTCTGTATGTTCCCTCTGTTCCTACATATTGTCTGAACGTTCCCTCTGTTCCTACAAGTTGTCTGAATGTTCCCTCTGTTGCTACAAGTTGTCTGAACGTTCCCTCTGTTGCTACATGTTGTCTGAATGTTCCCTCTGTTCCTACAAGTTGTCTGAATGTTCCCTCTGTTCCTACAAGTTGTCTGAATGTTCCCTCTGTTGCTACATGTTGTCTGTATGTTCTCTCTGTTCCTACATGTTGTCTGTATGTTCCCTCTGTTGCTACATGTTGTCTGTATGTTCCCTCTGTTCCTACATGTTGTCTGTATGTTCCCTCTGTTGCTACATGTTGTCTGTATGTTCCCTCTGTTCCTACAAGTTGTCTGAATGTTCTCTCTGTTGCTACATGTTGTCTGTATGTTCCCTCTGTTCCTACATGTTGTCTGAATGTTCTCTCTGTTGCTACATGTTGTCTGTATGTTCCCTCTGTTCCTACAAGTTGTCTGAATGTTCTCTCTGTTGCTACATGTTGTCTGTATGTTCCCTCTGTTCCTACATGTTGTCTGAACGTTCCCTCTGTTGCTACATGTTGTCTGTATGTTCCCTCTGTTGCTACATGTTGTCTGAACGTTCCCTCTGTTGCTACATGTTGTCTGTATGTTCCCTCTGTTGCTACATGTTGTCTGTATGTTCCCTCTGTTGCTACATGTTGTCTGTATGTTCCCTCTGTTGCTACATGTTGTCTGTATGTTCCCTCTGTTGCTACATGTTGTCTGTATGTTCCCTCTGTTGCTACATATTGTCTGTATGTTCCCTCTGTTGCTACATGTTGTCTGAACGTTCCCTCTGTTGCTACAGTATGTGTAAAAGTGGCTTCGTTGTGAGTTAGTCTTATGCGTAACATGACAATTATTGACATAATTGTTATTGACAGTACAATTATTAACGTAACAGTTACTGATATTACAGTTACTGACACATAACAAATGTCCCTGCTTGGTAGACACTAGACATGATGATCCCAGCTTGGATATCTTACTCGTAAAAAGTGGAACAGCAACACTGATTAACTTTAAAAGTCACTTGTTGAAGTGACCTGTAAGTGGTTCAGTGTGTGGAACCAGATGATGATAGCTGATGGATGAACACATCAGTCCAGTAACAACTCCAACTGTTTATGTTGACGAGACTAGCAGTCCATGCCTCACTAAGACAGATACAATCTGGGACATCTCAGTAAAACATCAGCTGACAAGGACATCATGTCTGACTCCAATTCTTGTGGACATCTCATGAAAACATCAGCTGACAAGGACATCATGTCTGACTTCAATTCTTGTGGACATCTCAGTTCAGTTTCTTCCACAAAACGAACAGCAACAAACCCTCGTCTGGCCCACAGTTTCACAGAAAACTCCACCTCGTGTACATCTCACAAACACTAACTAAACCAGTCCTCCCAGGGTCTTTACCATCTCCAGAGTTGAACGTATGTGATGTTTTATATCCTGAGCCATCACATGTGGGGTTTCATATCCTGACCAGAACTGTTAGCCACAAATAACAAATCTACGCTTCCCACCTGAGATTATGAAACTCTGTTGTTCACCTGTGTGACGTGAGATAATGAAACTGAGCTTTCACCTGTGTGGCGTGAGACAAACTATGCTGCATACCTGTGTGAGTCAGTGAAGATTGTTAAAGTTACATTAACCTGTAAACTGCTTACTGTATTAGTATTTTTCTGCAAAATTTAGCCACGTCACTTTGGTTACTGTAGCCACGTCACTCTGGTTACTGTAGCCACCTCACTTTGGTTACTGTAGCCAAGTCACTTTGGTTACTGTAGCCAAGTCACTTTGGTTACTGTAGCCACATCATTTTGGTTACTGTAGCCACGTCACTTTGGTTAGTGTAGCACATTGTAACCATGAACACTCAAACCCAAAACAGAAAAAAGGTAAATATAAGACACAATCTGTCAAGACAGCGGTGTACAGAATATAAGACATAGTCTATCAAGACAACAGTGTACAGAATAAAAGACACAATTTGTCAAGACAGCGGTGTACAGAATATAAGACATAGTCTATCAAGACAACAGTGTACAGAATATAAGACACAATTTGTCAAGACAGCGGTGTACAGAATATAAGACATAGTCTATCAAGACAACAGTGTACAGAATATAAGACACAATTTGTCAAGACAGCGGTGTACAGAATATAAGACATAGTCTATCAAGACAACAGTGTACAGAATATAAGACACAATCTGTCAAGACAAAAGCATATGGAATGAAAGACACAAACCCGAAGGAAAGAAAGTAGAATTATGAATGTAAGGAACAATCCATCAATGAAAGAGAAAGTGTGATAACACAAGCAGAAACTGTGAAGAGAATATTGTGTAATGAAAGGAATACAAATCTACCAACAGGAGATAACAATGTAATGGATGGAAGGCAATTCTTCTATTAGGTAGAAAGATATGTAAATGTAAGAAACAAAGTATCGACAGAAACAAACAAGTGTGCAACCTGTAGAGAAACTTTACATATTGTCTGTATGTTCCCTCTGTTGCTACATGTTGTCTGAACGTTCCCTCTGTTGCTACAGTATGTGTAAAAGTGGCTTCGTTGTGAGTTAGTCTTATGCGTAACATGACAATTATTGACATAATTGTTATTGACAGTACAATTATTAACGTAACAGTTACTGATATTACAGTTACTGACACATAACAAATGTCCCTGCTTGGTAGACACTAGACATGATGATCCCAGCTTGGATATCTTACTCGTAAAAAGTGGAACAGCAACACTGATTAACTTTAAAAGTCACTTGTTGAAGTGACCTGTAAGTGGTTCAGTGTGTGGAACCAGATGATGATAGCTGATGGATGAACACATCAGTCCAGTAACAACTCCAACTGTTTATGTTGACGAGACTAGCAGTCCATGCCTCACTAAGACAGATACAATCTGGGACATCTCAGTAAAACATCAGCTGACAAGGACATCATGTCTGACTCCAATTCTTGTGGACATCTCATGAAAACATCAGCTGACAAGGACATCATGTCTGACTTCAATTCTTGTGGACATCTCAGTTCAGTTTCTTCCACAAAACGAACAGCAACAAACCCTCGTCTGGCCCACAGTTTCACAGAAAACTCCACCTCGTGTACATCTCACAAACACTAACTAAACCAGTCCTCCCAGGGTCTTTACCATCTCCAGAGTTGAACGTATGTGATGTTTTATATCCTGAGCCATCACATGTGGGGTTTCATATCCTGACCAGAACTGTTAGCCACAAATAACAAATCTACGCTTCCCACCTGAGATTATGAAACTCTGTTGTTCACCTGTGTGACGTGAGATAATGAAACTGAGCTTTCACCTGTGTGGCGTGAGACAAACTATGCTGCATACCTGTGTGAGTCAGTGAAGATTGTTAAAGTTACATTAACCTGTAAACTGCTTACTGTATTAGTATTTTTCTGCAAAATTTAGCCACGTCACTTTGGTTACTGTAGCCACGTCACTCTGGTTACTGTAGCCACCTCACTTTGGTTACTGTAGCCAAGTCACTTTGGTTACTGTAGCCAAGTCACTTTGGTTACTGTAGCCACATCATTTTGGTTACTGTAGCCACGTCACTTTGGTTAGTGTAGCACATTGTAACCATGAACACTCAAACCCAAAACAGAAAAAAGGTAAATATAAGACACAATCTGTCAAGACAGCGGTGTACAGAATATAAGACATAGTCTATCAAGACAACAGTGTACAGAATAAAAGACACAATTTGTCAAGACAGCGGTGTACAGAATATAAGACATAGTCTATCAAGACAACAGTGTACAGAATATAAGACACAATTTGTCAAGACAGCGGTGTACAGAATATAAGACATAGTCTATCAAGACAACAGTGTACAGAATATAAGACACAATTTGTCAAGACAGCGGTGTACAGAATATAAGACATAGTCTATCAAGACAACAGTGTACAGAATATAAGACACAATCTGTCAAGACAAAAGCATATGGAATGAAAGACACAAACCCGAAGGAAAGAAAGTAGAATTATGAATGTAAGGAACAATCCATCAATGAAAGAGAAAGTGTGATAACACAAGCAGAAACTGTGAAGAGAATATTGTGTAATGAAAGGAATACAAATCTACCAACAGGAGATAACAATGTAATGGATGGAAGGCAATTCTTCTATTAGGTAGAAAGATATGTAAAATGTAAGAAACAAAGTATCGACAGAAACAAACAAGTGTGCAACCTGTAGAGAAACTTTACATTTTGGGAATTTTGACTAAAGTACTGGGGATGTTGAAGGCATGCAGTAAAAGTACTGGGGATGTTGAAGGCATGCAGTAAAAGTACTGGGGATTGTGAGAACATGCAGAAGCTTCAGCAATATATGTTGCAAACATGTCTAAAATTTGCATAACTAGACTGTTGGAACAAATGTTGAACATCTCCAAAACTGTACTATTAAAATAAACATCCAAACATCGAACATTTATACAGCATCCCCGAAGCTACATTGTTGGAATAAATATCGAACACTTATAGGAATGTTGCGAAAATAGAGTATTGGAACAAATGTCAAACATCTAAAATATGCGAAAGTAGGCTGTTGCAAAAAAAAAAAAAAAGAAAAAAAAACATGGAACATACGATATCTAAAATTGACATTGATCTAAAAGTTGTGAAATTGGACTGTTAGAACAAACAATGAACATTTATCTAAAATCTGTGAAACTGAACTGTTGGAACAAACATCAGGTATTGATCTAAAAGTTGCGAAACTGGACTTTTATTTTTAAAAAAACAGCAAACGGCTGTTAAAAGCTGAGAAACGAAGAAAAAACTGGGGTGTTTTTATTATGGCGCCCCCTAGTTCTGTGAAACAACCTGGACAGAAAGCGCCCCGTGGAAGGCGGCACAGAACAGGACAGCCCACACACAGCCATATAAACCCACAATACAGCCATACAAACTCACAATACAGCCATACAAACCCACAATCAGCCATACAAACCCACAATACAGCCATACAAACAACACAATGCAGCCATACAATCACACAATGCAGCCATACAAACCCACAATCAGCCATACAAACCCACAATACAGCCATACAAACAACACAATGCAGCCATACAATCACACAATGCAGCCATAAATCACACAATGCAGCCATACAAACCCACAATACAGCCATGCAAACCCACAATACAGCCATGCAAACCCACAATACAGCCATGCAAACCCACAATACATCCATACAAAGATGTACATTAGGTACATGAGCATAACTTTACCTTCCACGATGTTTGCCTCGGTCAAATGAGAGCATAGATTATTTTAATGAACTCACTGCGTCAGAGATTCTTGGCTAAATTACCTTCCAAAAACATTACTGGAGCTGATCTTGCACTCTGCCATGTCTGTTGTGTGCTGTACAGCATCTTCTGGTTAATTTAACAATATCTTACACAGACAGACCTTGGACATGAAAGCGAATAAAACACAAGTTTTAGCAAGTAACTGTTCCACAGATTCACAAAAAGTGACCGCTCACACACACTCAACTGATGAGAACGATCACTTTCAACTTGTACACAACAAATACATATACGCTTTCTTCACTCCTCTCTCTCTCTCTCTCTCTATCTTCCTCTCTCTCTTCGTTAATGTTTATGCAGTTTGTATACTTGTGCTAAATCAAATGTGTGGTAAGAATGAAAGCTGAGAGATGAAGGGCAGAATGTGAGACAGACCTGCTCACTTTTTCACGTTTCTACAAAAAAAACCAAAAGAAAAAAAAAGACTGCGTCTATTCATTGCAAGTCTCTAATTATTTCAGTCACCCGAACCACAGAGGTAAGTCTAGTAAAAGCCATTAAATATTGTCACTCTGATGACAGAAGCCGCCTGGCATTTCGAGAACCGATATATCCAGGAATATGGAACGCTGGAGCTACACGGTTTGAACTAAAATTCACCTATACATGACTTTCCCTTTCACCACAGTCATATTTCCTTCCTACACACTTATCATTTACTCCTTTTACATATGCAACTGACATTCTAGAACCTTAACTGCACTGTATTACACACTCTCTACCCCAACTACATTCATCTCTTCTACTCATCATTTTCTTTTGTATGTCTCATACCAACCCCCGCTCCTCAGAGAGAGGAAGCTGGCGGGTTGTGACAGTTGCTATAACAAAACTGAAACATACGGGGAGACGTTGACGGATTGTGACAGTTCGCTGTGACAAAACTGAAACATACGGGGAGAAGTTGACGGGTTGTGACAGTTCGCTGTGACAAAACTGAAATATGAGGGGAGAAGTTGACGGGTTGTGACAGTTCGCTGTGACAAAACTGAAATATGAGGGGAGAAGTTGACGGGTTGTGACAGTTCGCTGAGACAAAACTGAAATATGAGGGGAGAAGTTGGCCTTCATCATACAGCTTTCACTCAGTCACAGTCATTCAACATTTGTTAATGTGCATAATAAACATGAAGACACATTAAAATGATTACATAAATAAATAATAAACTTATCTCTTCTCCATACACACTACACTCTGATTTATGTAACAGCATGGAATAAACTTGCATTCTTACATTCATTCAAAGCTAACAAATGTACAGAAAAGCAGTATAAAAAAATTACAACAACCAAGCCATATTTTAAAATAGTTTAGACTGTGCTTAGGGAGGCATATATATCAAACAGATGTTGACAACGTTTAAAGTTATAAGAACGAATATTACTTATAAATTTTATATGAATTGGTAGGGCATTTCAAAGGTGAGCAGTTCAGTTAGAGAAGATTTTTTTTTTAAACACGTCAAGCCTTGTTTTTTTGGGAGAATACAATTGCTTAAGCATTGACTGTGTTTTGGGTTGGATTTGAACAACGATCCAGATAGGGTGGAGAATTGTGCGATAGAATTGATAAAGATCAGGTGAGTGTATAAGAGTGAGAGATAGGTAGGTGTATAAGTGTGAGAGATCAAAATGGCTATATAAGAGATCGAGATCAGGTGGGTATATAAGAGTTAGAGATCAGGCGGGTGTATAAGAGTTAGAGATCAGGTGGGTGTATAAGAGTTAGAGATCAGGTGTGTGTATAAGAGTTAGAGATCAGGTGTGTGTATAAGAGTTAGAGATCAGGTGGGTGTATAAGAGTCAGAGATCAGGTGGATATATAAGAATTAGAGATAAGGTAGGTAAATAAGATTTAGAGATCAGGTTTGTATATACGAGTTAGAGATCACGTGAGTATTAAAAAGAGTTAGAGATCACGTGGGTGTATAAGATTTACAGATCAGGTAGGTTTATAAGAGTTAGAGATTAGGTGGATGTATAAGAGTTAGTGATCAGAGAGTTAGTTGGAGAATGTATAAGAGTTAGTGATCACAGTGTTAGTTGGAGAATGTATAGGAGTTAGTGATCAGAGTGTTAGTTGGAGAATGTATAAGAGTTAGTGATCAGAGTGTTAGTTAGAGAATGTATAAGAGTTAGTGATCAGAGTGTTAGTTGGAGAATGTATAAGAGTTAGTGATCAGAGTGTTAGTTGGAGAATGTATAAGAGTTAGTGATCAGAGTGTTAGTTAGAGAATGTATAAGAGTTAGTGATCAGAGTGTTAGTTGGAGAATGTATAAGAGTTAGTGATCAGAGTGTTAGTTGGAGAATGTATAAGAGTTAGTGATCAGAGTATTAGTTGGAGAATGTATAAGAGTTAGTGATCAGAGTGTTAGTTAGAGAATGTATAAGAGTTAGTGATCAGAGTGTTAGTTAGAGAATGTATAAGAGTTAGTGATCAGAGTGTTAGTTGGAGAATGTATAAGAGTTAGTGATCAGAGTGTTAGTTGGAGAATGTATAAGAGTTAGTGATCAGAGTGTTAGTTAGAGAATGTATAAGAGTTAGTGATCAGAGTGTTAGTTGGAGAATGTATAAGAGTTAGTGATCAGAGTGTTAGTTGGAGAATGTATAAGAGTTAGTGATCAGAGTGTTAGTTAGAGAATGTATAAGAGTTAGTGATCAGAGTGTTAGTTAGAGAATGTATAAGAGTTAGTGATCAGAGTGTTAGTTAGAGAATGTATAAGAGTTAGTGATCAGAGTGTTAGTTGGAGAATGTATAAGAGTTAGTGATCAGAGTGTTAGTTGGAGAATGTATAGGAGTTAGTGATCAGAGTGTTAGTTGGAGAATGTATAAGAGTTAGTGATCAGAGTGCTAGGTGGGGAGTGTATAATATAAAGGATACAATTATATACATCTTGTGACAATCATATATTCTTTTCTTATGACAATCATACAATCTTGTATTGTCTTGTGTTGTGACAATCATATGCTCTTGGCTTGTGACAATCATACACTCTTGTCTTGTGAAAATCATAAGTCGTCTTATGACAATCGTACAGTCTTATCTTGTCTTGTGATGTGAAAATCATAGTCTTGCATTGTGACAATCATAAGTCTTGTCTTGTCTTGAGACAATCAAGCAGTCTTGTCTTCTAACAATTAAACAATTTTATCTTGTCTTGTATTGTGACAATCATATAGTTCCGTCTTGTGTTCTGACAATCAAACATTCTTGTGTTATGACAATCATATAGTCTTGTCTTATGTTGTGACAAAAAATACCGTTTTGTATTGTCTTGTGACAGTCATAAAGTCTTGTGTTGTAACAGTCATACAGTCTTGTCGTGTGACAATCACACAGTCTTCTTATCTCTTGTGACAAATATGCAGTCTTATCATGTCTTGCCTTGTAGCAGTCATAGACTCTTACCTTGTAACAGTAGTAAAGTCTTGTCTTGTGACAATCTTACACTCGTCTCAAACAACCATACACTTTTGTTACAATTATAACTTTTGTTTTGTGACAATCATAAACTCTTGTGTTGTAACAATCAACCAGTCTTTTCACATCTTATGTTGCGACAAGCATAAGTCTTGTCTTGTCTTATGAGAAACATAGAATCGTATCTTCTCTTGTGACAATCATACAATCTTGTCAGGTCCTGTGACAATAATAAAGTATTGTCCCGTCTAGTGACAATCATACAATCGTGTCATATCTTCTGACAATCATACAGTTCTGTCTCATGACAATCATACACTCTTATATCTTGTGACAATCATAAAGTTTTATCATGTCTTGTAACAGCCATATCACATACAAATGTCATTAATATTTTCTCATTCTGTTAGAGCCATACATAAAACACAGCTCAGTTCTTTGTTTCATTATTTTTGTGGATTGGATGTACTTTGTTTGCATTTAACTTGTTTGCTATGACTAATGTGTTCTCATCAGACCAGCCCTGTAGAACGTATTTATTTAGCTCACTCAACAGTTACATGGTCTTTATATCGACAGGACAACAAATGCGCACTAAGTGATCTCAGTAGCTATCAGTGACTGAAACAACACAAACAGCTCATGGACAAAACTTGAAGGCATTCATACAGTTTTGTTCCATTAGTCAAAGTCCATTCCCAAGATCATGACATTCCTACTTTTACTTCCTGTATGTTCAGCTAAGTCCATCAGGTTGTCCCACTAGTCCCTGGCATCAAAGACCAGGCTCGCCTCATGATCTAACTTGGTTTACTTAATGATCTAACTTGATTTCATCTTAATGATCTAACTTGATTTCATCTTAATGATCTAACTTGCTTTCATCTTGTGTCAAAATGATCTAAATTGCTTTCATCTTGTGTCACAATGATCTAACTTGCTTTCATCTTGTGTCACAGTGATCTAACTTACTTTCATTTTGTGTCACAATGATATAACTTGCTTTCATCTTGTGTCACAGTATAACATAATTCGTTATATTCTGGAATTATGTTCTTTATAGAACAGAACGTTATAAGGGAGCTAACCGGGGATTTATTTGGTAAACTGACGTAGTGGTTAGCGCCATTAGTTATTTTTTTTTTAAGTACAGGTCAACTATAGGTCAGGTTTGACATGCTGAAGGCCACTTCTTGTCATCCCCAGGCACGAGATATGTTACAGTTAACTAAACTTATTTAGGACATGTTTGTTTAATTAGTTATGTTAGTTACAGAAAAGCCTAAATTAGGATTGTTGTTTTTAGTTTATTGCCCGAGGCCATTTTTTTCACGGACTGAGATTTTAGGCAGAAATGTTTTCATCGTGATTTTCATCTTCCACGAGATAGCATCTTCGGGAAGAGTTAGGAATAGGAATTGTAGTTCATATTTAAGGACCAAACTCTTACTTAGGATTATTATAATACATTAGACTGATTAGTAGTTTGAGACTGATTATGATTGTAGATTCATTATGTAGAGGTTGACTGAGAAGGATGTTCCAGATAGGATGCTAGGATGTGATCTGTTAGTTTTTTTTTTCCACATGGATCAAATGTGTAAATTTCTGATGCAGCTACGAGTTGTTAGAAATAGTTTGTAACTGAAGAAATGTGAATTAGTTCTAATGAGATTTTTGAGGACTTTAAGTCAGATATTTTTGGTGATGTGAAGTTGTATGTAAGGATCCACGGAATTTTCAGTGAGTTAGTAAGTTGGCTCTTATTCCATCATGTTGAATGCCTGTTTTTCCTAGCTGAGAGTAGTGATTGTTGCCCACTCCCTCCCTACATGGTAAACTAGTTCTCGTCGGGAGAGGAGTTTGATTGTTCATCTGTTTACTCAGTTTATTGCTACATCCTCACTTATTCACCACTCATTTTTCCCATAATAAATATGTGTAATTGTTGTTATCAATTTGAGTGTTAGTGGTTCTCACATTGTTGAGATGAGTTCTTTCCCAGTTACACATTAAAATTCCTCATATGTAATCAGTATATAGAGGAAGGAGAAAGTAGTACAGTTTATCACTTGGCTGGTGGCTTTACAAACTGCGAAGTTCTTTAATTAGTGCCGTGTCTGAGCACATACCACACTATGGCATTCTCTTTTAGCAGAACTAATGGAATAATGTCACGCACGATAGAACAAGCCATGTCACTCAATACAGAAGTGACTGTTCTTGAGTATATTCCTCATATAGTTCTCGTTCAGGATGAGCAGTGACTTGTATAAGCAAGAAATTCCACACAGTTTTCTGTGGACAAACGAATATGATCTTGCAGGAATACAAGAAATTTGACAAAGTCGAACATTGTTCTTTCATATGACAAGTTTACTGTATAAATGTGACAGTTAGTAAGTTAATCGGTTCGAGTTTTCTTAAGCGTTTCTCTGTCATCTGCAAAAGATAATATCTGGGTATCTGCAGTATCTTTCTTTCATCTTGTTAAATGCTTTATGTTCCTAGTTAAATGTTTGTAGAACTGAGGTGTAAATAGGGCGTACATGGGGCGCAGGTGGGGCGCAGTTGGTGAAAGGACAGTGTCAGTATCCGTTGACGACAGCCCTACATTCTAGTGACAGATATATCACGTGATCTGCTTACAGGTGCGTCATGTCTGGTGTCTCCATAGTTACAACAGTCTTTTACCGTGTGCTCTACACTTCATAGAAAGAACAAAAGTGCAGCAATTGTGCTGGGATTTTTGGAAACCGGTACATGTTGTACGCGTCTTTGACCTTGCACGAAGTACTTTCCGAATTACCGGTTTTATCAGTACAACATTCCGTACTTTGTACTTTTTTTAAAAATGTAATATTATAAACACTTTATAAACATCAGTGGCAATTTAATGTTCGAGTGCAATTTTGTTATTATCTGATTCGGAACGAGATTTAATATGTACAAAATACTCACATGTTGAACCAAAGTCAAAACTGGCTAATAACCATCTAAGCAGTATATATCTAATTCTAATGTACCATATTGTCATCCTACATTCCAGATTATTCTCCAGCTGATTTCGTTGCTTGCTTTTTACTAGTTTTTTTTTAATAGTATAAACCGGCTACGGTAAGCAACGACCTGTAAAAGTTTGGGTTTTTCTGTTTTAATTTACCCGTAACTGCCGGTCATGGGGAAGGTTTTCCCTGCCATTATTCTGGCAGCAGAAGTGAGAGAAACAAACCTTTCAACAAATAAGTGCACAGCTAACACTTAGATCTTTTGTTCATCTTTTTTATGTCAATCAGTCACAAGCCCACAACTTCAGGATTTGAAATTCAGACCGTACTTAACAGGTCTGACATCAAAAGTAACAAGTCTGACATCAAAAGTAACAAGTCTGACATAAAAAGTAACAAGTCTGACATCAAAAGTAACAAGTCTGACATCAAAAGTAACAAGTCTGACATCAAAAGTAACAAGTCTGACATCAAAAGTAACAAGTCTGACATCAAAAGTAACAAGTCTGACATCAAAAGTAACAAGTCTGACATCAAAAGTAACAAGTCTGACATCAAAAGTAACAAGTCTCACATCAAAAGTAACAAGTCTGACATCAAAAGTAACAAGTCTCACATCAAAAGTAACAAGTCTCACATCAAAAGTAACAAGTCTCACATCAAAAGTAACAAGTCTGACATCAAAAGTAACAAGTCTCACATCAAAAGTAACAAGTCTCACATCAAAAGTAACAAGTCTCACATCAAAAGTAACAAGTCTGACATCAAAAGTAACAAGTCTCACATCAAAAGTAACAAGTCTGACATCAAAAGTAACAAGTCTGACATCAAAAGTAACAAGTCTGACATCAAAAGTAACAAGTCTGACATCAAAAGTAACAAGTCTGACATCAAAAGTAACAAGTCTGACATCAAAAGGAACAAGTCTGACATCAAAAGTAACAAGTCTCACATCAAAAGTAACAAGTCTGACATCAAAAGTAACAAGTCTCACATCAAAAGTAACAAGTCTGACATCAAAAGTGACAAGTCTGACATCAAAAGTGACAAGTCTCACATAACAAGTAGCAAGTCTCACATCACAAATAACAATTCTCACATCACAAATAAAGTCTCACATCACAAATTACAAGTCTTACATCATAAATAACAAGTCTCACATCACAAATGACAAGTCATATCATAAATAACAAGTCTTACATCACAAATGACAAGTCTCACATGACAAGTAACAAGTCTCACCGGAAACAAGAAACGGATTCTTCATCTTGTCAAGTTACGTGACCTGGTACTCTCAGATATGCTCTATATCTACATTTCTCTGTGTGTGTGTGTGTGTGTGTGTGTGTGTGTGTCGTTGTCTCTGTCACTCCATCCATTCTATATCTGCCATTCTCCCTCACTCTGTATGTGAATGTGTGTGTGTGAGAGAGAGAGAGAGAGAAAAAAAAAGAGAAAGAGAGAGAGAGAGAGACAACTAATGCACGAAGTCTCCTCAGCGGAACTTTCCAATAGTTATTTCTGCGACATTGGAGTGCTCTGTCCGAGGTAAACGTTCCCCAGGGTACACACCAGCTTGATGGCATCACTTACAGCCAGTAAAGCAGGAGAGAAGATTAATTGGTCAGAACTAATTGGGTATTTAATCCAAGACGAATGATGATTATTTCTAGATCTCTACCCCACATTCTCTATCTCTACCACACTTTCTCTATCTCTATCATACATTCTCTATATCTAACACACTTTCTCTATCTCTACCACACATTCTCTATCTCTACCACACTTTCTCTATCTCTACCCCACATTCTCTATCTCTACCACACTTTCTCTATCTCTACCACACGTTCTCTATCTCTACCATACATTCTCTATATCTAACACACATTCTCTATCTGTACCATACATTCTCTATCTCTACCACACGTTCTCCATCTCTACCACACGTTCTCCATCTCTACCACACATTCTCTCTTTCTCCATCACAATTTTTTCTACCTATATCACACATTCTCTCTATGTCAGCCATATTGTATCTCCATATCTACCACATGTTATCTATCTACATTACAAGTTCTCTGTGTGTATATTAGAAATTATATCATTCTCTAACACACATTATATCTAATACACATTCTGTGTCTTCATTACACGTACTCTTTATACATACTACGAATTCTATCTCTACCACAGATTCTCCCGGTATCGTCCACACATTCTCTATATATCTACTACACATTATCTATCTCCACCATATATTCTCTCTATCTCTACCACATATTCTCTGTATTTACCTCTAATTCTATTTATCCCTAACACACATACTCTATCCTTTACCACATATCCTCTATCTCTACCACACATTCTCCTTAATCCCTATCTTACATTCTTTGTATCTACCATACATTCTCAATCTTCACCACACATTTCTCTAATCTCTTCAATAATTCCTTATTTCTAACACGTTACATATATCTACTACACATTCTCTCCATACGTACCACATATTCTCTCCATACGTACCACATATTCTCTCCATACGTACCACATATTCTCTCGATCTCTACTACCAAATATTCATTCTCTCTACATATACCACACATTCTCTTTATCTCCACAACACACTCACTCTATCTCTGTCACACACTCTCACTATAGGCTTTTATCTCTACCAAACATTCTCTCTCCATCTACTATACATTCTCTACCCGTTCTTTATATTTCTACACTATCAATCAATCAATCAAGTGTTGTGCCGAGTGGCGTAGGCGATCATTTCTCTCCACAATTCCCTGTCTTTAGACTTAATTATGAGATCCACCAGTGACTTTCTTCCTAGTCACACTGACAGCCCATCCAGTAACTTCTCTCTCTGTCTTCCTCTGTCTCTTCTTCCCTCAATTTTTCCAGTTGCCCCAGTGTGTTCCAATTTTCTTCTTCTCAGAAAATGTCCTACAAATCTCGCTATACATTCTCTATCACCACAACACATTTTCTATCTCCACCACACATTTTCTATTTCTATCACACATTTTCTATCTCCACTACACATTTTCTATTTCTATCACACATTTTCTATCTCCACTACACATTCTCTATCTCAACCATACATTGTCTATCTCCAATACAAATTCTCTCTCTACCACACATTTTCTATCACCACCACACATTTTCTATCACCACCACACATTTTCTATCTCTATCACACAATCTCTCCATGTCTACCATGCATTCTCTATCACCACCAGACATTATCTATCTCCACCATATATTCTCTCTATCTCTACCACATATTCTCTGTATTTACCTCTAATTCTATTTATCCCTAACACACATACTCTATCCTTTACCACATATCCTCTATCTCTACCACACATTCTCCTTAATCCCTATCTTACATTCTTTGTATCTACCATACATTCTCAATCTTCACCACACATTTCTCTAATCTCTTCAATAATTCCTTATTTCTAACACGTTACATATATCTACTACACATTCTCTCCATACGTACCACATATTCTCTCCATACGTACCACATATTCTCTCCATACGTACCACATATTCTCTCGATCTCTACTACCAAATATTCATTCTCTCTACATATACCACACATTCTCTTTATCTCCACAACACACTCACTCTATCTCTGTCACACACTCTCACTATAGGCTTTTATCTCTACCAAACATTCTCTCTCCATCTACTATACATTCTCTACCCGTTCTTTATATTTCTACACTATCAATCAATCAATCAAGTGTTGTGCCGAGTGGCGTAGGCGATCATTTCTCTCCACAATTCCCTGTCTTTAGACTTAATTATGAGATCCACCAGTGACTTTCTTCCTAGTCACACTGACAGCCCATCCAGTAACTTCTCTCTCTGTCTTCCTCTGTCTCTTCTTCCCTCAATTTTTCCAGTTGCCCCAGTGTGTTCCAATTTTCTTCTTCTCAGAAAATGTCCTACAAATCTCGCTATACATTCTCTATCACCACAACACATTTTCTATCTCCACCACACATTTTCTATTTCTATCACACATTTTCTATCTCCACTACACATTTTCTATTTCTATCACACATTTTCTATCTCCACTACACATTCTCTATCTCAACCATACATTGTCTATCTCCAATACAAATTCTCTCTCTACCACACATTTTCTATCACCACCACACATTTTCTATCACCACCACACATTTTCTATCTCTATCACACAATCTCTCCATGTCTACCATGCATTCTCTATCACCACCAGACATTCTCTATCACCACCACACATTCTCTATCACCACCACACATTTTCTATCACCACCACACATTTTCTATCTCTATCACACATTCTCTATCTCTATTATACAATACCTATCTCTATCACACAATCTCTCCATGTCTATCACACATTCTCTATCGCCACCATACATTCTCTATCACCACCACACATCATGTTTCTCAAGCACACATTCTCTATCTCTATTATACAATCTCTATCTCTATCACACAATCTCTCTATGTCTACCACACATTCTCTATCACCACCACACATTCTCTATCACCACCACACATGATGTTTCTCAAGCACACATTCTCTATCGCCACCACACATTCTCTATCACCACCACACATTCTCTATCACCACCACACATTCTCTATCACCACCACACATTCTCTATCACCACCACACATTCTCTATCACCACCACACATTCTCTATCACCACCACACATTCTCTATCACCACCACACATCATGTTTCTCAAGCACACATTCTCTATCTCTGTCTCTCATTCGCTGTATCTATCACACACTATTTATCTCTGTCATACATTCTCTTCTCTACTACATATTCTATCTCTCCATTACAAATTCTCTATCATCACCAAAAATTCTCTATCTCTATCACTAATTCCTGGATAAATCTGGAACGACCATCCCCAACCCAGCGCGTCACAGGTGGCGGATGGTGAAAGTCCTCCAGATATGGAGGATCCCTGTCAATAAGGAGTTGTCCAAATAAGCAGGCGCGGACCAACTGGCGGTAGACTCAAAGAGCGAGGTGGGGTAGTAGGTGGCTCTACTACTCTTATTAAGTGCCTCAGGTGCTCAGTGAAGGGAATACCAGGCGGGTCAGAGGTGCCTTAAAACCTCTCGCTCCCGCTGCCTTGCAGGTAGGACAGGGAGTCCAAAGGCTAGCGGAGAGTCCGTACACAAATCGACAGAGGTCAACGGGAAACCACTGTTGTAGCTCCCAAGAACAATTATGCTTATTCAGAGTAACAGATTTGTCACGAACGACGTTAATGGATGTTCCTCTGGAACAGCCTCGTCCGGTAGGGCAGCTCACGTGCCACAGGTGAGGCCAGATCGTCATCAAGCTACTGGTGGCAAAACTAACAAGTTCAAAATAGCAACATGGAATGTTAGAACTTTATTCCAGGCTGGAAAATTAGAAAATGTAAAGAGGGAAATGGAAAGGACGAAGATCAACATATTAGGAATGAGTGAAGTTAGATGGACAGGTGCAGGGAAGATAAACTCTGATAAATATACAATAATATATTCAGGAAGTGAGAAACATGAACTAGGAGTAGGAATAATATTTGACGAACAAACAGCAAGGACAATTGTAGGATATTTGAACATCTCGGACAGAGTCCTGCTAGCCCAACTGAAAGGACGACCAATAAACATAAATATTATACAAGTGTACGCTCTATCATCACCAAAAATTCTCTATCTCTATCACTAATTCCTGGATAAATCTGGAACGACCATCCCCAACCCAGCGCGTCACAGGTGGCGGATGGTGAAAGTCCTCCAGATATGGAGGATCCCTGTCAATAAGGAGTTGTCCAAATAAGCAGGCGCGGACCAACTGGCGGTAGACTCAAAGAGCGAGGTGGGGTAGTAGGTGGCTCTACTACTCTTATTAAGTGCCTCAGGTGCTCAGTGAAGGGAATACCAGGCGGGTCAGAGGTGCCTTAAAACCTCTCGCTCCCGCTGCCTTGCAGGTAGGACAGGGAGTCCAAAGGCTAGCGGAGAGTCCGTACACAAATCGACAGAGGTCAACGGGAAACCACTGTTGTAGCTCCCAAGAACAATTATGCTTATTCAGAGTAACAGATTTGTCACGAACGACGTTAATGGATGTTCCTCTGGAACAGCCTCGTCCGGTAGGGCAGCTCACGTGCCACAGGTGAGGCCAGATCGTCATCAAGCTACTGGTGGCAAAACTAACAAGTTCAAAATAGCAACATGGAATGTTAGAACTTTATTCCAGGCTGGAAAATTAGAAAATGTAAAGAGGGAAATGGAAAGGACGAAGATCAACATATTAGGAATGAGTGAAGTTAGATGGACAGGTGCAGGGAAGATAAACTCTGATAAATATACAATAATATATTCAGGAAGTGAGAAACATGAACTAGGAGTAGGAATAATATTTGACGAACAAACAGCAAGGACAATTGTAGGATATTTGAACATCTCGGACAGAGTCCTGCTAGCCCAACTGAAAGGACGACCAATAAACATAAATATTATACAAGTGTACGCTCCAACATCTGAAAGTTCTGAAGAAGACGTACAGCTATTTTATAATGACACAGAGACAGGCCTAAAACACACAAAGTCACATGAAGTTACCATAGTCATGGGAGATTTTAATGCCAAAGTTGGTAAAGGAAGAACTTCAGACATCGTTGGTGACTATGGACTGGGGGAGAGGAATGACAGAGGTTATAAATTAATTGAATGGGCAAGAATACATAGCATGGTTGTAGGAAACACCTGGTTTAAACAACATCCTCGAAGACTGGCAACGTGGTGCAGCCCAGACAAAAAGATCTTAAACCAGATAGACTACATATTAATCAACAAACGATTCCACAATGCATTACTGATAACAAACACCATTCCAGGAGCTGACTGCAATAATGACCATGACCCACTCTGTGGAAAAATTCGAATAAAGCTAAAGAAAGCAGGCAGAAAAGTGAGAAACATCAAACTGAATATAGAACTCCTTAAAAATGACCAAGAACTGCGAGAACAATACAAAGTTATTATAACAAATAGATACAATGCAATAGCAAAGATAAATAGTATAGATGAACAATGGGCAATGTTAAGAGATTCTATACACCAAACTGTTAATTAGATAATACTACCAAAAAAAAGAAGCCCCTAAAAATAAATGAATGACAGACGACATCTTAGGACCGATGACAAGAGGAGGAGGAGTAAAAATAACCTAAAAAAATAACAAGATAAATAAACAAATAAGACACATATGCAGAGAAGCAAAAGAAGTGTGGTTAAATGAACAGTGCAGACAGATAGAGGACTCTCATAATAAAGACAGCAAAAACATGCATAAACGAATTAGTGAACTCATAGGCAGGAAAACAAAATATACCACAGGATACCTGAAATCGAAAGAAGGTAAAATGTTAATGGGAAAAGAAGACATTGTGGACAGGTGGACAGAGTACATCGGTGAGCTATATGGAGGAGAAAAACCAGAATTAACACCAGATACTGAAAACTGTGATGGACCACCAATACTTGAAGATGAAATCATAGATGCCATCAAACATATGAAGAAAGGAAAAGCGACTGGGCCTGATAATATAACAACAGAAGAAATAGAGGCGCTAGAGGAGATAGGAATAACAATAATAACCAAGTTACTGAATGACATTTACAACAGTGGTTATATGCCCAGTGACTTGCTTAAATCCACGTTTATAGCACTACCAAAGAAACCAGAACGAAGCTACTTCTGAGAATCTTTATGAGAAGAACAATGCAATAGCAAAGATAAATAGTATAGATGAACAATGGGCAATGTTAAGAGATTCTATACACCAAACTGTTAATTAGATAATACTACCAAAAAAAAGAAGCCCCTAAAAATAAATGAATGACAGACGACATCTTAGGACCGATGACAAGAGGAGGAGGAGTAAAAATAACCTAAAAAAATAACAAGATAAATAAACAAATAAGACACATATGCAGAGAAGCAAAAGAAGTGTGGTTAAATGAACAGTGCAGACAGATAGAGGACTCTCATAATAAAGACAGCAAAAACATGCATAAACGAATTAGTGAACTCATAGGCAGGAAAACAAAATATACCACAGGATACCTGAAATCGAAAGAAGGTAAAATGTTAATGGGAAAAGAAGACATTGTGGACAGGTGGACAGAGTACATCGGTGAGCTATATGGAGGAGAAAAACCAGAATTAACACCAGATACTGAAAACTGTGATGGACCACCAATACTTGAAGATGAAATCATAGATGCCATCAAACATATGAAGAAAGGAAAAGCGACTGGGCCTGATAATATAACAACAGAAGAAATAGAGGCGCTAGAGGAGATAGGAATAACAATAATAACCAAGTTACTGAATGACATTTACAACAGTGGTTATATGCCCAGTGACTTGCTTAAATCCACGTTTATAGCACTACCAAAGAAACCAGAACGAAGCTACTTCTGAGAATCTTTATGAGAAGAACAAGGAAAAAGATAAAGATGGAAATAGGAGATGGACAGTTTGGATTTGTTGAGGGAAATAGAACACACAATGCCATTTATGCTTTACTAACACTAACAGTAAGAGCTTTAGAAGTACAGAAAGATCTCTACTTATGCTTCATTGATTACACCAAGGCATTCGACAAGGTGAAATATAATGAAATTATTAAAATGCTTGAAGACATCAATATAGACGGCAAAGACCTGAGGATTGTAAAACATCTATACTGGCAGCAAGAAGCAGCAGTTCGAGTTGAAAATAGAACTGGAAATTATCAACCTATAAAACAAGGGGTGCGACAGGGATGTGTACTATCTCCAGACCTTTTTTCTCTGTACAGCTAGAATATTCTAAGAATGATCATCACAGAACCAGGCATAAAAATTGGAGGATACAATATTAACAGCCTTCGGTATGCTGACGACACAGTACTGATAGCTGAGAACCAACAAGACCTGCAAAATCTCTTGGATAAAGTCGCCAAAGAAAGTGAACACAAAGGTCGTACTTTGAACATCAAAAAGACAGAGACAATGGTTATATCTAACAAACAGAATCCACCAACATGCAATATTAAATTAAACAGAACTATTCTAAAGCGGGTGCAGAAATTTAAATACCTTGGAGCAGTAATAACTTCAGATGGGAAATGCAGAACAGAAATTAGGAACAGAATAGGCCAAGCAAAGACTGCATTTCAGAGAATGAGACACATATTAGCCAACACATCCTTATCAATGAATGTTAGAAAACGAGTCCTAAAATGCTGCACTGAACCTATCTTATTATATGGAAGTGAATCATGGACATTAGGCAAGTCTGCACAAAAATCATTGGAAGCGCAGAAATGTGGTTTATTAGAAGAATGTTGCGAATCCTCTGGACAGCAAAAATAAATAATGAAGAATGTATGAGAAGAGCTGGAGAGACAAAAAACCTTGTCAAAAAGATCAGAGAAAGACAATGTACTTTCATAGGACATGCAATGAGAAGAGGGGGCATTGAAAATATTATAACAACAGGAAAAATAGAAGGAAGAAGATCAAGAGGAAGACCAAGAGAAATGATACAGGACAGTCTGATGGGATAGAGTGAGAGGAGATCACCAACTGAACTGATGGCCTGCATGAAGGATCGGGTACTCTGGAGAAGCATAATAGCCAACGCCAGTCGGCACGGCACATGATGATGATGATCACTTATTCTCCATCTCAGTCACACATTCTCCATCTCAGTCACACATTCTCCATCTCAGTCACACATTTTCTCTATCACTACCATACATTCTCTCTATCACTACCATACATTCTTTCTATCACTACCACACATTCACAACGACACACTCTCTATCTCTATCATACATTCTCTATCACTACCACCACACATTTGATCTTTTTTCAGACATTCTCTCTATCTCTATCACACATTCTCTATCACCACATTCTATCTCCACCACGCATTCTCAATCTCTGTCATGTATTATCTCTTTCTCTATCACACATTCTCTGTCTCCATCAAACATTCTCTATCTCCACCACATATTATTTATCTCCACCACACAATCTCCATTACTGTCACATATTCTTTGTTTCTCTATCACACATTTCCTATCTCCATCACACATTCTCTCTTTCTCCATCACATATTCTCTCTCTCCAACACACATTCTCTATCTCAACCACGCATTCTCTATATCTATCATTTATTTTCTGTCTCTATCGCACATCCTCAATCTCTATCACAGATTCTCTATCACCAACACATCTTCTCTATCTCTGTCACAGATTCTCTAACTTTATCACAAATTCTCTATCACCACCACATCTTCTCTGTCTCTGTCACAGATTCTCTAACTTTATCACAAATTCTCTATCACCACCACATCTTCTCTGTCTCTGTCACAGATTCTCTAACTTTATCTCAAATTCTCTATCACCACATCTTCTCTATCTCATACACACAATGTCTATCAGCACCACTCATTCTCTTTCTCTGTCACACATTTTCTATATCCACAACACATTCTCTATCTCTAGACATCAATATAGACGACAGAAAACAAGTAGTTTGCTTTAGAAACAAAATATCTGGCTCGTCTGTGGTTGATACTGGTATTCCTCAAGGCTCCATTCTTGGTCCTCTTCTCTTTGTTACCTATATTAACGACCTACCACTACATTTAAAGCACTCTTCATGTGATCTTTTCGCTGATGACTGTACTGTTTACAATAGTGACTATGACATCAATAAACTACAGACAACGCTCCAAAATGATATAAACAGTTTGATTAAATGGAGTAATAAAAATAGTATGTTGATAAACACCAACAAAACAAAATCCATGCTCATCACTACAAGACAGAAACTGCAGAATGCAACAAAAACTTCACTACAGCTTTGTGCTGGGACTAAGGCAATAGAAAATGTTCATAAACATAAAACTCTAGGACTCATCATTGATCAGCATTTAACTTGGAATTCTCAAGTACATAACCTAACAAATTTGAATCCACAGAAAGTTTACCAATTAGCCAAAATTAAACACTCTATCGACAGAGACATAAGAAAGATATACTACATATCACACATAAAAACACACTTAGATTACTGTTCCACAATCTGGGATGGATGCTCAGTCTCAAACACAAAAAGGCTCCACTCACTTCACAAGCGAGCATTAAATCTGATTTGTGACAAACACCCAGTACAGACTGTAGATCAACACAAACAACTCAAAATTCTACCCCTCAAAAATAGAATCATTTTTAACAAAGTTAAATTTGTTCACAGAATTCTGTCGCACAATGCTCCGCCTTACTTGTGGTCACTGTTTACGTATAACACTAAACATAGCCAGCGTTTAAAAAACTGTCTTCTTCCTAAACCCAGGATTGATCTGTACAAGAAAAGCCTTGCATACTCTGCAGTACAGCTCTGGAACACCCTCCCCTACCATTTAAAATCCATTGGTAATACTTCATCCTTTAACTCAGACCTGTTATTTATTTGCTTGTAATTATACTCCTCCATAAAATAACCAGCACTCTCTCAACACATGACTCGCCAACCATCAAGTACTAAAATGACATAGTTAACAGTAACTTATTAGATATTGTTAGAAATTATTTTAATGCTTGTTAAAAAACATATGTTAGAAGATCTGTATTTACAATGCATTTTTGTTTATGTATATGTTTGTGTGTGAATGTGTGCGTGAGAGCTATTTTATTAGGTTAATTACTTCTTCTCTTTTACTTTGAATGTAATAATTAAATCTTACACTCTTTTCATATGTTGTTTCCTAATTTAATTTGTATATTTGTATTAAATCGAGTGTGTGGGAAGAATGAAAGATGGAGTGATGAAGGGCAGAATGTAAGAAAGGCCTGCGTGCCCAATTCTTTACCTTTTAAAAATAAAGATTATTCATTTATTCATTCTCCACCACACATTCTTTTATCTCTATAACACATTCTCTATCTCCACCACACATTCTTTTATCTCTATGACACATTCTCTATCTCCACCACACATTCTTTTATCTCTATGACACATTCTCTATCTCCACCACACAATCTTTTATCTCTATGACACATTCTCTATCTCCACCACATTCTTTTATCTCTGTCACACATTTTCTATATCCACAACACATTCTCTATCTCTAGACATCAATATAGACGACAGAAAACAAGTAGTTTGCTTTAGAAACAAAATATCTGGCTCGTCTGTGGTTGATACTGGTATTCCTCAAGGCTCCATTCTTGGTCCTCTTCTCTTTGTTACCTATATTAACGACCTACCACTACATTTAAAGCACTCTTCATGTGATCTTTTCGCTGATGACTGTACTGTTTACAATAGTGACTATGACATCAATAAACTACAGACAACGCTCCAAAATGATATAAACAGTTTGATTAAATGGAGTAATAAAAATAGTATGTTGATAAACACCAACAAAACAAAATCCATGCTCATCACTACAAGACAGAAACTGCAGAATGCAACAAAAACTTCACTACAGCTTTGTGCTGGGACTAAGGCAATAGAAAATGTTCATAAACATAAAACTCTAGGACTCATCATTGATCAGCATTTAACTTGGAATTCTCAAGTACATAACCTAACAAATTTGAATCCACAGAAAGTTTACCAATTAGCCAAAATTAAACACTCTATCGACAGAGACATAAGAAAGATATACTACATATCACACATAAAAACACACTTAGATTACTGTTCCACAATCTGGGATGGATGCTCAGTCTCAAACACAAAAAGGCTCCACTCACTTCACAAGCGAGCATTAAATCTGATTTGTGACAAACACCCAGTACAGACTGTAGATCAACACAAACAACTCAAAATTCTACCCCTCAAAAATAGAATCATTTTTAACAAAGTTAAATTTGTTCACAGAATTCTGTCGCACAATGCTCCGCCTTACTTGTGGTCACTGTTTACGTATAACACTAAACATAGCCAGCGTTTAAAAAACTGTCTTCTTCCTAAACCCAGGATTGATCTGTACAAGAAAAGCCTTGCATACTCTGCAGTACAGCTCTGGAACACCCTCCCCTACCATTTAAAATCCATTGGTAATACTTCATCCTTTAACTCAGACCTGTTATTTATTTGCTTGTAATTATACTCCTCCATAAAATAACCAGCACTCTCTCAACACATGACTCGCCAACCATCAAGTACTAAAATGACATAGTTAACAGTAACTTATTAGATATTGTTAGAAATTATTTTAATGCTTGTTAAAAAACATATGTTAGAAGATCTGTATTTACAATGCATTTTTGTTTATGTATATGTTTGTGTGTGAATGTGTGCGTGAGAGCTATTTTATTAGGTTAATTACTTCTTCTCTTTTACTTTGAATGTAATAATTAAATCTTACACTCTTTTCATATGTTGTTTCCTAATTTAATTTGTATATTTGTATTAAATCGAGTGTGTGGGAAGAATGAAAGATGGAGTGATGAAGGGCAGAATGTAAGAAAGGCCTGCGTGCCCAATTCTTTACCTTTTAAAAATAAAGATTATTCATTTATTCATTCTCCACCACACATTCTTTTATCTCTATAACACATTCTCTATCTCCACCACACATTCTTTTATCTCTATGACACATTCTCTATCTCCACCACACATTCTTTTATCTCTATGACACATTCTCTATCTCCACCACACAATCTTTTATCTCTATGACACATTCTCTATCTCCACCACACATTCTTTTATCTCTATGACACATTCTCTATCTCCACCACACATTCTTTTATCTCTATGACATATTCTCTATCTCCACCACACAATCTTTTATCTCTATGACACATTCTCTATCTCCACCACACATTCTTTTATCTCTATGACACATTCTCTATCTCCACCACACATTCTTTTATCTCTATGACATATTCTCTATATCCACCACACATTCTTTTATCTCTATGACACATTCTCTATCTCCACCACACATTCTTTTATCTCTATGACACATTCTCTATCTCCACCACACATTCACTATCACCACCACACATCACTATCTCCACCACGCTTTCACTATCCCTACCAGACATTCTCTCTATCTCTACCACACATTCTCTCTATCTCTACCACACATTCTCTCTCCATATATATCACACATTCTCTCTCCATATATAGCACACACTCTCTCTATCTCTACCACACATTCTATCTCTATCACACATTCTATCTCTACCACACATTCTCTCTATCTCTACCACATATTCTCTCTATCTCTACCACACATTCTCTCTCCGTATATACCACACATTCTCTCTCCATATATAGCACACATTCTCTCTCCATATATAGCACATATTATCTCTCCATATATAGCACACATTCTCTCTCCATATATACCACACATTCTCTCTCCAGATATAGCACACATTCTCTCTCCATATATAGCACACATTCTCTCTCCATATATAGCACACATTCTCTCTCCATATATAGCACACATTCTCTCTCCAGATATAGCACACATTTTCTCTCCATATATAGTACACTTTCTCATTCCAGATATAGCACACACTCTATCTCTACTACACATTCTCTCTATCTCTACCACACATTCTCTCTATCTCTACCACATATTCTCTCTATCTCTACCACACATTCTCCATATATACCACACATTCTCTCTCCATATATAGCACAATTCTCTCTCCATATATAGCACAATTCTCTCTCCATATATAGCACAATTCTTTTCCCATATATAGCACATATTCTCTCTCCATATATAGCACATATTCTCTCTCCGTATATAGCACATATTCTCTCTCCATATATAGCACATATTCTCTCTCCATATATAGCACATATTCTCTCTGTCTTTATAACAAAACTAACTGCAAGTTCTGAGAATGATCTTCTATTAATATCTTCTAAAGAAATACGATTTAGACGTGATTTTTTTAATTCTGAGAAAAACTGACATCATAAAACTGTCGATGATTGTTGAAATATAAACATGCAGACTGTAAATGTGTGACATTCTGGAAGGTTCATTAAATTTTAATGGATAACAATACATCAAATGTTTCACTACATCACAAGACATCATATGTCTCACTTCATCACAATACATCACATGTCCCACTACATCATAAGACATCACATGTCCTACTACATCACAATACATCACATGTATCACTACATCACAATACATCACATTTCATTACATCACAATACATCATATCTTACTAAATCAAAACACATCACATGTCCCATTACATCACAATACATCACATGTCTCACTACATCACATGTCTAACTACATCAAATGACTGCTTACATCACAATACATCATATTTCACTACATGATAGCTTGATAATGTACTGCAGCTTAATAATTTACTATAGCTTGATAATGTACAGAAACTTGATAATTTACTATAGCTTGATAATGTACAGAAACTTGATAATTTACTATAGCTTGATAATGTACAGAAACTTGATAATTTACTATAGCTTGATTATGTACAGAAACTTGATAATTTACTATAACTTGATAATGTACAGAAACTTGATAATTTACTATAGCTTGATAATGTACAGAAACTTGATAATTTACTATAGCTTGATAATGTACAGAAACTTGATAATTTACTATAGCTTGATAATGTACAGAAACTTGATAATTTACTATAGCTTGATGATAACAAAATGTGTACACTAGAAAAAAAAAGTAGGAACAGCTTTATTACTTAACGAAAACGTCACAACTTCGAGGGTTGTTAAGTAATAAAGCTGTTTCTACTTTTTTCCTAGTTTATCGCTAAAGACGCACTTCAACAAAAAGTGCAGTGGGAACGGGAAGATCGTGGGTTCAATCCCGGGACCGGGGAAAAAGAAAAGCAACAACTCACAAGACCTCTGGGAGTCATGACCCAGAGGGGCCCACCCCCCTTAGAGTGTCAGGAGTTTAATAGGGCCGAAACACTTGTCTGAGGGGGGGGGTACTTCCTCTGATGATCTGAAGGAGTTGTGTTGTTGTTCCACTCTCTACGGTAGAGAGTTTCCTGCGTACATTCTGGTATCACAACTCTACTGCAGTGCTTCGTTTGTAGTTGTATACTTATACACTAATTATTGTATGTAGCTTGATGATGTACTGTAAGTTGATGATGTGCTTAACTTGATAATATACTGCAGCTTGCACGTAGCTATCTTCTTTGTCTGTAATATTTCCTGAAAGTATTTTTTTGTTTTTAAATTAAAAGATTTACTTTGAAGGTGAAACAACATTATTTATTATTGTTATTGTTGTTATTATTTGCTGTTATGGTTACTGTTATTGTTGTTGTGGTTAATGTTGTTTCTGTTGTAGTTATTGTTGTTGTGATTAATGTTGTTGCTGTGGTTATTGTTGCTGTGGTTATTGTTGCTGTGGTTATTCTTGTTGTGGTTAGTGTTGTTGCTGTTGTTGTGGTTATTCTTGTTGCTGTTGTGGTTAGTGTTGTACTGGTTATTCTTGTTGTGATTATTCTGGTTGTGGTTATTGTTGTTGATGATGATGATGATGATGATGATGATGATGATGATTTGTGGTGGTTTAATAATGAACTTAATTATTCTCTTTAAACAAAAGAGAAACAAAAAATGACAGACATAATTCAGAGTTAGAGAACATTATCAGATTGCTTTCTTTCTTGTGATGTTAATACTCTCTTACATGGAAGAGTTTCATGTTCATTCGTTCTATCCGTACTTGAATATTGTAGTCTCTAGTAGTTCTCATAATGTTAGTTTAGATAGAGATGTGGTAGATGTAGAGAACTTGTGATAGATATAGAGAATGTGTGGTACATGTAGAGAATATGTGGTAGATATAGGGTAAGTATGGTAGAGAATGTGTGGTAGTTGTAGAGAATGTGTGGTAGTTGTAGAGAATGTGTGGTAGTTGCAGAGAATGTGTGGTAGATGTGGAGAATGTGCAGTAGAGATAGAGAATGTGACAAGTGATAACATCTACTCTACACCTAGCACACATATTTGACAGACAAAATGAAAACTTTCAGACTACAAATAAACAACACCAACATAAACAAAACCAAGAAAAATCACAGGCCAAACTGCAGACATTTCTACAACCAGGAGGAAACACTTGAATATGTCCTACTTAGAAAACCGCTAACAGGACACTCTACAACTCTACAACTGTTTATATTCAATGGCTCAGCAGCTACACAACACAGCCGAGTTCTTAACTCAACACCTACATGACACAGCCAAATTCTTAACTCAACACCTACACAACACAGCCAAGGTCTTCACAGACCACCAACACAACACAGCCAAGCCTAGTTCTTAACTCAACACCTACACAACACAGACAAGTTCTTAACTCAACACCTACACAACAAAGCCACAATCTTAACACAGCACCTACACAACACAGCCAAGGTCTTAACAGAACACTAACAAAACACAGCCAAGCCTAGTTCTTAACTCAACACCTACACAACACAGCCAAGTTCTTAACTCAACACCTACACAACAAAGCCAAGTTCTTAACAGAACACTTACACAACACAACCAAGCCTAGTTCTTAACTCAACACTGACACAATACAGCTAAGTTCTTAACTCAACACTTACACAACAAAGCCAAGCCATGTTCTTCACTCAACACCCACACAACACAGCCACGATTCTAACTAAACACCTACACAACAAAGCCAAGCCAAGTTCTTAATTGAACAGCTACACAACACAGCCATGTTCTTAATAGAACACCTACACAACACAGCCATGTTCTTAACAGAACATCTACACAACACAGCCACGTTCTTAACAGAACAGTTACACAACACAGCCAAGTTTGTAACAGAACACCTGCACAACACAGCCACGTTCTTAACAGAACACCTACACAATACAGTCAAGTTTGTAACAGAACACCTACACAACACAGCGAATCCAAGTTCTTAACTCAACACCTACACAACAAAGCCAAGATCCTAACTCAACACCTACACAACAAAGCCAAGCCAAGTTATTAATTGAACAGCTATACAACACAGCCACTTTCTTAACAGAACACCTACACAACACAGCCAAGTTCTTAAAAGAACACCTACACAACACAGCCACGTTCTTAACAGAACAGCTACACAACACAGCCACGTTCTTAACAGAACACCTACACAACACAGCCACGTTTTTAACAGAACAGCTACACAACACAGCCACGTTTTTAACAGAACAGCTACACAACACAGCCACGTTTGTAACAGAACAACTACACAACACAGCCACGTTTGTAACAGAACACCTACACAACACAGCCAAGTTTGTAACATAACACCTACACAACACAGCCACGTTCTTAACAGAACACCTACACAAGACAGCCAGGTTTGTAACAGAACACCTACACAACACAGCCAAGCCAAGTTCTTAACTCAACACATACACAACAAAGCCAAGATCCTAACTCAACACCTGCACAACAAAGTCAAGCCAAGTTCTTAATTGAACAGCTACACAACACAGCCATGTTCTAAACAGAACAGCTACACAACACATCCAAGCCAAGTTCTTAACTCAACACCTACACAACAAAGCCAAGATTCTAACTCACCACCTACACAACAAAGCCAAGCCAAGTTCTTAATTGAACAGCTACACAACACAGCCACGTTCTTAACAGAACACCTACACAACACAGCCAAGCCTAGTTCTTAACTCAACAAATTCACAACAAAGCCAAGTTCTTAACTCAACACCTACACAACACAGCCAAATTCTTAACAGAACACCTATACATCACAACCAAGCCTAGTTCTTAACTCAACAATGACACAATACAGCCAAATTCTTAACTCAAAACCTACACAACAAAGCCAAGCCATGTTCTTAACTCAACACCTACACAACAAAGCCAAGATCCTAACTCAACACCTACACAACAAAGCCAAGCCAAGTTCTTCATTGAACAGCTACACAACACAGCCACGTTCTTAACAGAACAGCTACACAACACAGCCACGTTTGTAACAGAACACTTACACAATACAGCCACGTTCTTAACAGAACATCTACACAACACAGCCAAGTTTGTAACAGAACACCTACACAACACAGCCAAGCCTAGTTCTTAACTCAGCACCTATACACAACACAGCCAAGTTCTTAACTCAGCACCTACACAACACATCAAGGTCTTAACAGAACACCATGACAACACAGCCAAGCCTAGTTCTTAACTCAACACCTACACAACACAGTCAAGTTCTTAACTCAACACCTACATACCAAAGCCAAGCCATGTTCTTAACTCAACACCTACACAACACAGCCAAGATCCTTACTTAACACTTACACAACAAAGCCAAGCCAACTTCTTAATTGAACAGCTAAACAACACAGCCACGTTCTTAACATAACACCTACACAACACAGCCATGTTCTTAACAGAACACATACACAATACAGACAAGTTTGTAACAGAACACCTACACAACACAGCCAAGATCCTATCTCAACACCTACACAACAAAGCCAAGCCAAGTTCTTAATAAAACAGCTACACAACACAGCCACTGTTTTAACAGAACAGCTACACAACACAGCCATGTTCTTAACAGAACACCTACACAACACAGCCAAGTTTGTAACAGAACACCTACACAACACAGCCAAGCCAAGTTCTTAACTCAACACCTACACAACAAAGCCAAGATCCTAACTCAACACCTACACAACAAAGCCAAGCCAAGTTATTAATTGAACAGCTACACAGCCACTTTCTTAACAGAACACCTACACAACACAGCCATGTTCTTAACAGAACACCATCATAACACAGCCACGTTCTTAACAGAACAGCTACACAGCACAGCCACGTTCTTAACAGAACACCTACACAACACAGCCAAGCCTAGTTCTTAACTCAACACCTGTACACAGCACAGCCAAGTTCTGAACTCAACACCAACACAACACAGCCAAGATCCTAACTCAACACCTACACAACACAGCCAAGCCTAGTTCTTAATTCAACATCTACACAACAAAGCCAAGTTTGTAACATAACACCTACACAACACAGCCAAGTTCTTAACAGAACACCTACACAACACAGCCAAGTTTGTAACAGAACACCTACACAACACAGCCAAGTTCTTAACAGAACACCTACACAACACAGCCAAGCCTAGTTCTTAACTCAACACCTATACAGAACACAGCCAAGTCTTAACTCAACACCTACACAACACAGCAAAGTTCTTAACTCAACACCTACACAACACAGCCAAGTTCTTAAATGTACCATCAGATGCCAAGATCTTCTGCCCCCTAGCAACAGGGAGACCTGCTATCTCCATCATTTGGTCTATCTCAAGATATTTGATCTACTCCAAGATATTTGATCTACTCCATGGTATTTGATCTACTCCAAATTATTTGATCTACTCCATGGTATTTGATCTACCACATGGTATTTGATTTACCACATGGTATTTGATCTACCACATGTTTTTGATTTACCACATGGTATTTGATCTACCACATATTTTTGATTTACCACATGGTATTTGATCTACCACATGTTTTTGATTTACCACATGGTATTTGATCTACCACATAGTATTTGTTTTACCTCATGGTATTTGATCTACCATATGTTTTTGATTTACCACATGGTATTTGATCTACCACATGTTTTTGATTTACCACATGGTATTTGATCTATTTAAAGTTATTTACCTTATCCCATGGCATTTCCTCCATCATAATCTAATGGTGTCTCATATGGTCCTTGGCCCATCCCGAGGTATTTGGCCTGCCTCAATATATTTGGTCTGTCACATGATGTTTGGTCTGTCCAAATGTGTTTAGTCTCTATCTCTTGGTGTTTGATATATCCCAGTGTATTTGGTCTATCACATGATGTTTGGTCTGTCAAAATATATTTGCTATATCACAGGGTGTTTGCTCTATCCCAGTATATTTGCTCTATCACATGATGTTTGGTCTGTCAAAATATATTTGCTATATCACATGGTGTTTGCTCTATCCCAGTATATTTGCTCTATCACATGATGTTTGGTCTGTCCAAATATATTTGCTATATCACATGGTGTTTGCTCTATCCCAGTATATTTGCTCTATCACATGATGTTTGGTCTGTCCAAATATATTTAGTCTCTATCACATGATGTTTGGTCTGTCCAAATATATTTAGTCTCTATCACATGATGTTTGGTCTGTCCAAATATATTTAGTCTCTATCACATGATGTTTGGTCTGTCCAATATATTTGCTATATCACATGGTGTTTGCTCTATCCCAGTATATTTGCTCTATCACATGATGTTTGGTCTGTCCAAATATATTTGCTATATCACATGGTGTTTGCTCTATCCCAGTATATTTGCTCTATCACATGATGTTTGGTCTGTCCAAATATATTTAGTCTCTATCACATGATGTTTGGTCTGTCCAAATATATTTAGTCTCTATCACATGATGTTTGGTCTGTCCAAATATATTTAGTCTCTATCACATGATGTTTGGTCTGTCCAAATATATTTGCTATATCACATGGTGTTTGCTCTATCCCAGTATATTTGGTCTATCACATGATGTTTGGTCTGTCCAAATATATTTCTCCATCACATGGCCTGTCAAATGAATTAGAAGGAAAAAGTAGTGGGGACACTTCCAGTTATAACTGTGTGTCATATTACACTTATGTCACAGTATATAAGAGCAAGGGAAGTGATACTGGACAGTCTGATGGGATGGTGTGAGAGGAGATCACCAACTGAGCTGATGGCCTGCATGAAGGATTGTGTACTCTGGAGAAGTATAATAGCCAATGCCAGTCGGCACGGAACCTGATGATGGCGATGATAATATATTTGGAACATGTATGAAAACACACAATATATTTGGAACATATATGAAAACACATGAAAACACACAATATATTTGGAACATATTAAAACACATAATATATTTGAAATGTACGAAGTACATGTATATGAAAACATGTAACATATTTGGAACATACACAAAAACACATCATATTTGGAACATATATGGAAACACACAACATATTTGGAACACATATGAAAACACATAACATACATTATGGTGACCACTGTAACCTGTATGGACACAGGAAAGTCTGACGGTGCAAGAAGTAATGTGAGACAAAGAAACAAGTGATGACTGGGTGGTAATACTAGCACATGTTTTAGTTCTGGTCCATATACCAATATCATACATTAGTCTATGTGATAATATCAAGACCATCAGTCTGTATGATAATATCAAGACCATCAGTGTATATGATAACATCAAGGACATCAGTATATATGATATTATCAAGACCATCAGTCTATATAATAATATCAAGATGATCAGTCTATAATATCAGGACATCATTCTATATGATAATATCAAAACCATCATTCTATATGATAATATCAAGACAGAATTGTATATGATAATATCAGACATCAGTCTATATGATAAGACAATCAGTCTATATGACAATATCAAGACATCAGTCTATATGATAATATCAAGACATCCATCAAACACTGCTATAAATTAGTGACTCAAACAATATGGCAATGTTAGATATCAGACAGTGTGATAACATTTGATAACAAATAATGCTGTAATATCACACATCAGATTATATGATAGTATCAAACATCAGACACTGTGGCAATATCAGACAGTGTGGTAATATCAAACAAAAGACAATGTAATAAAATCAAACATCAAATCAAATGATTCAGATTATTCCACTTTTCTGATTTTTGTAAATGAAATATCCAAAATATAAATGTTGTAAAAAATGTTGTAAATGATGTATCAACAAAAATGTTGTAAATGATGTATCAAAGTGTGTAAACGTTGGGATTTTTTTTATCTATATCAGAAAACAGTTTTAGTTTGTCTGAGTTGTTCTTGTTCTGATATTTTTGCAGAATGAAAGAAAGCAGAGAATTTTCAAATGTTGTAGAACGTGTTATGTTTAAAATGTAGTGTTACCATGGAAACAGATAACAAAGAAACTGGAAGCAGTAAAGATGTGGTTTTAGAGAAAGATGAAACAAATAAATTGGACAGACAGAAAAACAAATTAAGAGGTTTTCAGAGAAGTTTCAGAACAACAAAAATTAATTAAAATAATAAGAAAAACAAAATCAATATTTCTTGGACATGACATGAGAAGACAGAAGTTAGAGAACTTAGATATGACATGAGAAGACAGAAGTTAGAGAACTTAGATATGACATGAGAAGACAGAAGTTAGAGAACTTAGATATGACATGAGAAGACGGAAGTTAGAGAACTTAGATATGAGACGAGAAGACGGAAGTTACAGAACTTAGATATGACATGAGAAGACGGAAGTTAGAGAACTTAGATATGAGATGAGAAGACGGAAGTTAGAGAACTTAGATATGACATGAGAAGACAGAAGTTAGAGAACTTAGATATGACATGAGAAGACAGAAGTTAGAGAACTTAGATATGACATGAGAAGACAGAAGTTAGAGAACTTAGATATGACATGAGAAGACAGAAGTTAGAGAACTTAGATATGACATGAGAAGACAGAAGTTAGAGAACTTAGATATGACATGAGAAGACAGAAGTTAGAGAACTTAGATATGACATGAGAAGACAGAAGTTAGAGAACTTAGATATGTCATGAGAAGACAGAAGTTAGAGAACTTAGATATGTCATGAGAAGACAGAAGTTGGAGAACTTAGATATGTCATGAGAAGACAGAAGTTAGAGAACTTAGATATGTCATGAGAAGACAGAAGTAAGAGAACTTAGATATGTCATGAGAAGACAGAAGTTAGAGAACTTAGATATGTCATGAGAAGACAGAAGTTAGAGAACTTAGATATGACATGAGAAGACAGAAGTTGGAGAACTTATATATGACATGAGAAGACAGAAGTTAGAGAACTTAGACATGACATCAGAAGACAGAAGTTAGAGAACTTAGATATGACATGAGAAGACAGAAGTTAGAGAACTTAGACATGACATGAGAAGACAGAAGTTAGAGAACTTAGATATGACATGAGAAGACAGAAGTTAGAGAACTTAGATATGACATAAGAAGACAGAAGTTAGAGAACTTTGATATGTCATGAGAAGACAGAAGTTAGAGAACTTAGATATGACATGAGAAGACAGAAGTTAGAGAACTTAGATATGACATGAGAAGACAGAAGTTAGAGAACTTAGATATGACATGAGAAGACAGAAGATAGAGAACTTAGATATGACATGAGAAGACAGAAGTTAGAGAACTTAGATATGACATGAGAAGACAGAAGTTAGAGAACTTAGATATGACATGAGAAGACAGAAGTTAGAGAACTTAGATATGACATGAGAAGACAGAAGCTAGAGAACTTAGATATGACATGAGAAGACAGAAATTAGAGAACTTAGATATGACATGAGAAGTTAGAGAACTTAGATATGACATGAGAAGACAGAAGTTAGAGAACTTAGATATGACATGAGAAGACAGAAGTTAGAGAACTTAGATATGACGTGAGAAGACAGAAGTTAGAGAACTTAGATATGACATGAGAAGATGGAAGTTAGAGAACGTAGATATGACATGAGAAGACAGAAGTTAGAGAATTTCGATATGTCATGAGAAGATGGAAGTTAGAGAACTTAGATATGACATGAGAAGACAGAAGTTAGACAACTTAGACATGTCATGAAAAGACAGAAGTTAGAGAACTTAGATATGTCATGAGAAGATGGAAGTTAGAGAACTTAGATATGACATGAGAAGACAGAAGTTAGAGAACTTAGATATGACATGAGGAGACAGAAGTTAGAGAACTTTGACATGTCATGAGAAGACAGAAGTTAGAGAACTTGGACATGACATGAGAAGACAGACGTTTCAGAATTTAGTAATTGCTGGAGAATTTAAGAGAAGAAGTAGAGAACAGCCAAGAGAAAAGTATCTCAGTGGACAGCGCAAGTGGCTTGAAGAAATAAAAGTGTCAGAGTAGACTGAGAAAGTGGCTTGAAGAAATAAAAGTGTCAGAGTAGACTGAGAAAGTGGCTTGAAGAAATAAAAGTGTCAGAGTAGACTGAGAAAGTGGCTTGAAGAAATAAAAGTGTCAGAGTAGACTGAGAAATTGGCTTGAAGAAATAAAAGTGTCAGAGTAGACTGAGAAAGTGGCTTGAAGAAATAAAAGTGTCAGAGTAGACTGAGAAAGTGGCTTGAAGAAATAAAAGTTTCAGAGTAGACTGAGAAAGTGGCTTGAAGAAATAAAAGTGTCAGAGTAGACTGAGAAAGTGGCTTGAAGAAATAAAAGTGTCAGAGTAGACTGAGAAAGTGGCTTGAAGAAATAAAAGTGTCAGAGTAAACTGAGAAAGTGGCTTGAAGAAATAAAAGTGTCAGAGTAGACTGAGAAAGTGGCTTGAAGAAATAAAAGTGTCAGAGTAGACTGAGAAAGTGGCTTGAAGAAATAAAAGTGTCAGAGTAGACTGAGAAAGTGGCTTGAAGAAATAAAATTGTCAGAGTAAACTGAGAAAGTGGCTTGAAGAAATAAAAGTGTCAGAGTAAACTGAGAAAGTGGCTTGAAGAAATAAAAGTGTCAGAGTAGACAGAGAAAGTGGCTTGAAGAAATAAAAGTGTCAGAGTAGACTGAGAAAGTGGCTTGAAGAAATAAAAGTTTCAGAGTAGACTGAGAAAGTGGCTTGAAGAAATAAAAGTGTCAGAGTAAACTGAGAAAGTGGCTTGAAGAAATAAAATTGTCAGAGTAAACTGAGAAAGTGGCTTGAAGAAATAAAAGTGTCAGAGTAAACTGAGAAAGTGGCTTGAAGAAAAAAGTGTCAGAGCAGACAGAGCAAGTGGCTTGAAGAAATAAAAGTGTCAGAGTAGAGCAAGTGGCTTGAAGAAATAAAAGTGTCTGAATTTATTGTCACATCCAGGACTGCACTAGATAGAGAAGTGTGTTTGCTATAATGGCACATAATGTCACGGGATATATTTTTTCTCCAGAATGTGGCAAAACAAGAGAATGGCAATAGAATTTAAAAATTTAGAATTATAAAATATGATGGAATTAGAAACTGTGATAGAATTATAAAATACGATAGGATTAAAAAAACGTGGTAGAATTATAAAATATGATAAAATTAAAAAATATGGTAACATTTTAAAATATAATAAAACTATAAAATGTGATAGAATTATAAAATGTGGTAGAATATTATGAAATGTTGTAGAATTATAAAATGTGGTAGAATTTTAAAGTATGACAGAATTAGAAAAAGCAGTACACAATAATTAGTTCTTGTGACATTCTCATATTAGTTTCTTTGAGTTGAAACCTCAGGAATTTCAACTTTATGAAATGGCAGAAGTGAAAACAGTTTTTTTTTAACCCACAGAAAAAAAGCAGAAAAAAAATATGGCTTACCTGAGCTTTAGTGAAGTAGTGGAATCTTGAAGAAGAATACCTGACAGCATTTGTCTTGTGTTTAGTCGGAGAATTTGTCCAGCTGCGTGTGAATGTTTTACCGACATAGATCCTACAAGTCACGTGACCGGTTCAATAAACAAGTCTTTTCATTCGCAAACTTCAACATTTTATGAACAAAAACAAAAAAACCATACACAAATCAGATTAAAGAGATTATTTTTTTTAAACTGGAGGAAAAAAATCGCTTTACTAATTCAAGGTAGCATCCACGTGAACTTAATGCTGTCATCTACTGCAAATTTTATCAAACTAAGATGCTGTCTGTTCTGAATGTCTCTCTGTCTCACTCTCTCTCTCTCTCTCTCTCTCTCTCTCTCTGCTCCTCCACATCTGGTAGAACATTACTTTGATTAAGAACTTTGACGAAACAAAGTCTCTCACTGTCTCTCACTGTCCCTTCAGTTGTCTTCACAGATGAGTTTCAAGAAATCTCCAGACGACTCTAAAGTGAATGCTTGCTGCTTAGAGCAAACGACATACACTAGAGCTTGAACAGATTCCACTCACACGCGAGCACTTACCTCCCATGTTTTGCTGCTCACGGCGCGTGAAAACATATAAATCACAAAAGCAGGTTGTTGATATAACTGAGTGCAGGTGACATGATAAAACATATAAATCACAACAGTAGATCGTTGATGTAACTGATTGCAAGTAACAAAGCATATTTTTTCTTCTTCTTCTTCTTTTGTCTTCTTTTCCGTTCGCCTTTATCATCAAGATTGCACCGCGATCCTACTTAATTTCCTCCTATGATCATTGACAGGTCCTTAACGTGTTTTGGATATTGATGTATCTCCCCCCTCCCCCCCCCCGGGTGAGAGGTGGTTGCCCATGCATTCCAGCGTTGGACTTTCTCACCGGCAAACCTCAGCCTGATTAGTATACGCATACATCCCCGCCGGGTGAGAGGTGGTTGCCTATTTAGACTGCACTGGTCCAGTGTCTCCGACTTCAGCATTTTGTGGTCGTGGCCGCTACCCTTCCTAGTTGTGACCATGACGGAGCTTTTGTCCGGGAGGATGAATCCTCGCCACTAGTAAGTTTAACCCCTTGGTTAAGCTGGTCTAGGCGTGTTATCCCAGTATGGGCGTGTTTAGGATGTGACCGACCTCTAGAGCGGAGGTAACGTGACATGAGTAGTCATCAAGTTTCACCCCTGGGTTATGCCGGTTTAGGCATATTTCACTAATATAGGTGTATATCGGGCGTGGTCGACCTCAAGAGCAGAGGTGCCGTGGTATGAGTAGCTCTCGCCGTGAGACTACAAGACATACCGATTAAATTTCACTTTATCCTTTCCATCACCTTTCACAGCGGCGGCGGACGGCAACCCTAGTCGCATTTTCGCATTTTCTTAACTCGCCGGGAGAATCTCGCCAGCAGTGTCTTAGTTTAATTCCTGGGTTAAGTCGGTTTAGGAAGTCTGCCTCAGTATGGGTGTATATTAGGATGTGGCCGGCCTCTAGAGCCGAGGTGCCTTGATTTGAGTATTCCTGACCTCGAGACTACTGGTTACTTCACTTAATCCTTTCCCCCCACCTTTTCTACAGCGGCGCTGCGCGGCAACCCTAATCGCATTTTCTTAATTGGCCGGAAGGAGTTTCACCCCATGCACGTCAGCTGAAGAATCTCTCCAGCAACGCTTTTTAAATCAGAGTTTTCCTTCTCCTAGATGAGTTACCAAAACAAGACTTTCATCTGCCTGAAGCTTCTGGTCTTCAGGTGCCAGAAAATCGCCTTCGCCCCTTCTCCTGTCAGTTTAAACAGTTCCGCCACGAGAAGGCCAGGAGCTGGACTTGGACTGTCGGAGGCTATTTGAGACGCACGCCTTGGAGACATTTAGTTGGAGTGGAGAGCGTATCCCCCACCCCACCTCCGGCTATAACAGTCCTTAGAACCGATAAAACATATAAATCACAAAAGCAGGTTGTTGATATAACTGAGTGCAGGTGACATGATAAAACATATAAATCACAAAAGCAGGTTGTTGATATAACTGAGTGCAGGTGACATGATAAAACATATAAATCACAAAAGCAGGTTGTTGATATAACTGAGTGCAGGTGACATGATAAAACATATAAATCACAAAAGCAGGTTGTTGATATAACTGAGTGCAGGTGACATGATAAAACATATAAATCACAAAAGCAGGTTGTTGATATAACTGAGTGCAGGTGACATGATAAAACATATAAATCACAACAGTAGATCGTTGATGTAACTGATTGCAAGTAACAAAGCATATTTTTTCTTCTTCTTCTTCTTTTGTCTTCTTTTCCGTTCGCCTTTATCATCAAGATTGCACCGCGATCCTACTTAATTTCCTCCTATGATCATTGACAGGTCCTTAACGTGTTTTGGATATTGATGTATCTCCCCCCTCCCCCCCCCCGGGTGAGAGGTGGTTGCCCATGCATTCCAGCGTTGGACTTTCTCACCGGCAAACCTCAGCCTGATTAGTATACGCATACATCCCCGCCGGGTGAGAGGTGGTTGCCTATTTAGACTGCACTGGTCCAGTGTCTCCGACTTCAGCATTTTGTGGTCGTGGCCGCTACCCTTCCTAGTTGTGACCATGACGGAGCTTTTGTCCGGGAGGATGAATCCTCGCCACTAGTAAGTTTAACCCCTTGGTTAAGCTGGTCTAGGCGTGTTATCCCAGTATGGGCGTGTTTAGGATGTGACCGACCTCTAGAGCGGAGGTAACGTGACATGAGTAGTCATCAAGTTTCACCCCTGGGTTATGCCGGTTTAGGCATATTTCACTAATATAGGTGTATATCGGGCGTGGTCGACCTCAAGAGCAGAGGTGCCGTGGTATGAGTAGCTCTCGCCGTGAGACTACAAGACATACCGATTAAATTTCACTTTATCCTTTCCATCACCTTTCACAGCGGCGGCGGACGGCAACCCTAGTCGCATTTTCGCATTTTCTTAACTCGCCGGGAGAATCTCGCCAGCAGTGTCTTAGTTTAATTCCTGGGTTAAGTCGGTTTAGGAAGTCTGCCTCAGTATGGGTGTATATTAGGATGTGGCCGGCCTCTAGAGCCGAGGTGCCTTGATTTGAGTATTCCTGACCTCGAGACTACTGGTTACTTCACTTAATCCTTTCCCCCCACCTTTTCTACAGCGGCGCTGCGCGGCAACCCTAATCGCATTTTTCTTAATTGGCCGGAAGGAGTTTCACCCCATGCACGTCAGCTGAAGAATCTCTCCAGCAACGCTTTTTAAATCAGAGTTTTCCTTCTCCTAGATGAGTTACCAAAACAAGACTTTCATCTGCCTGAAGCTTCTGGTCTTCAGGTGCCAGAAAATCGCCTTCGCCCCTTCTCCTGTCAGTTTAAACAGTTCCGCCACGAGAAGGCCAGGAGCTGGACTTGGACTGTCGGAGGCTATTTGAGACGCACGCCTTGGAGACATTTAGTTGGAGTGGAGAGCGTATCCCCCACCCCACCTCCGGCTATAACAGTCCTTAGAACCGGTAAAGCATGTAAATCACAACAGTAGATTGTTGATGTAACTGAGTGCAGGTATATGGTAAAGAAACGTAAAAGACGACAGAACATAGGTGACGTGTCAGAGATAATGTGATAGAAATCCTAAGTGACAAACAAAATTGCAGAGCACTTGAGAGCCTTTTCCATCAAAAACGTATAAACTAGGGAAAAAGTAGAACAGCTTTATTACTTAGCGAGGACGCAGTTGTGACGTTTCGGTGTGAGCCTTAATCATACAAAAACATACCGGACGAAGAAATAGAGAGAGGAGATAAATTATGATTCAGCTACACCTAACATTCCCCTCTTCCACAATTCCTACACACTAAGTTCCACTCCTTTCTCACTTGTAGCACACATTTCAGAACCTCCTCACGGCATCAGATTACAACCCCTCTACCCTAGCTACAATCATCTATTCCACCTTCTCCAGGGCAGGTTACCATTGTATCACTCTCTCTCCTTTCGGCGGTTCCTCAACCCCTCCTACTTTTACGGCCCACCTATCACACATCACAAGTCTCTATTTATACATTTTATTATCACAGGTTTACTGCAGTGGCTTCGTGTATAGTTTTATACTTTGTTTTATATACTTAAACATTTATTATTCATGTGCTGCTAAGTCAGAGTGTTCTCTAAATCAGAAAGGGGCTGTTCTCTAAATCAGAAAGGGAGTGTTCTAAAGGTGAAACACGAATTAGAACTCTTCAACCCGTCATTAATTCCAAGTGATGGCAAGCACTACTTTAAAATATATAATACACCTCCTTGAACTCTCAACCATGAGTGACAAGATCAAGATACGGAGGGCGCGTGCATACCTCAAGACAAGCACAGATAAGGAACAGCCATTACATCAAGAGCTCCTGAAACTAAATGGTGACATGCTGAAGAGGGGCACAATCATGAACAGATCGTGCAGAAGATGTTATCAAGCAGGTTTGTGAACTTAACAACATCAGCCCCGGCAAGGAATGGGTACCTGTGCCTCGGGCGTTCCATGACAGCTCTTGTACTGTCAGGTTTGACAAGACGAGCAGGGAGCAGAACCCACCTGCTGTGAATGTTGGGGTCAGCGCCCTAGTCAGTGAAAACCCCAGTGAGGTAGATGTTGTTTACACAGACGGGCCCGTTGTATGACACCAGAGAAGTGCCTGGGCATTCACAGAACTTTTGATGGGCAGAACAATCCAGGAAACCTGCGGTGCCTTCGCTGTGAGCATAAGCAGCATGACGATGGAGATGATGGAGACGATGGAGATGATGGAGGTGACGGAAGCAATCGTCAGGCCGGAGTCACAGGCCTACGCTCCTGTCTGATTTCTAAGTGATTCAGTGAGCGTGATCTGGCAGGCTGTGTAGCCAGGCACTGGCTTCAATCATGGCAAAGATTGACAAAGTCACCTTCATCTATGTAACCCTAACCCTAAATTTCTATTGGCGCAAACAGGCTTGCCACCTCTGTCTTTTACAAGCCCACCGACAGCCACACCTATTTGCTTTACACCTCCTTCCGTCCTGATGCCTGTAAGAACTCCGTCCCGTGCTCACAACTCCTCCGTCTTCGCCGCATGTGTCGGGATGGTTTAGGTTTTGTGGGTCAGTCCAAGAGGTCATTGCAATTTTTCCGTCATCGCCCAGAGAATGTCCTTCGTGAAACCTTCGGCCGTGTCCAGCTGGTCAGCCGCAGAGAAGCATTCGGAAAAAGGCCTGTTGCTCCATCGGACAGAGTTAAGTTGGTACTGCCTTTCCGCCCGCATGATCAGATGGTTGAGAAAACTTTTTATCGTCATCTGCCGATAATCCAACTCGACCCCGACACTCGAGACATTTTCTCTGATCCACCTCTGTTGGCATACAAACGTGAGCCAAACCTTAAGGACATCCTTGTCCACAGCCACTTGAAGCAGAGCCTTACATATGATGGCACCAGAAAATGTAACCGCCCCCTCTGTGTTACCTGCCCTGTAGTCTGGGAAACTAAAACAATCACATTTCCCAAAACTATCCTCACTCTTCATGAGGTATTCACATGCGAGTCCCGTAATGTGATATATGTCATCGTTTGCAATAGATGCAGGATGACGTATACTGGTGAGACTGGCCTCATATTAGGGGACCGCATGCAAAAAACATCTGTACGATATCACCCAGCATGCTTCGAAACCAGTCCCAAATCATTTCAATGGCCCCAACAACAGAGGCAAATCTGATTTTCTGGTAACAGCTATCAAACAATGTCGCGCAGATGACACAAGACGCCTAGCGCTTTATAACCGCTACATTCAGGATTATGGGGAGCTGGAACCACACGGGTTAAACTCGCTATTCAGCTACATCTAAAATTCTCCTCTTCAACAATTATAATCCCTCCCCCACTAAGCTCTACTCTCTTCTCACTTGTTACACATAGTTCAGAACCTCCTCACAGCCTCAGATTACAACCCTATACCCTAACTATAATCATCTATTTCACTTTCTCTCAGCTAGATTATCATTGTATCGCTCTCTCCCCTCCACGATTTCCCCACTCACTGCTCTCAGTTACGACCCACCTACCACACATCTCAAGTCTCTATTTGAATACTCTCTACATTCCACTATGCGCATTTCTGACACACATCATAGGACAAGCCACAGTCTCTTACAAGTTATAGCTATGTGCTCTATTCATTTTGTTTGATTTTTTTTTAAATACAACATTAATGTGAATTTATATTTTATCTCCTCTCTCTATTTCTTTGTCTTGTATGTTTGTGTATGATTAAGGCTCACGCCTAAACGTCACAACTGTGTGCTCGTTAAGTAATAAAACTGTTCCTACATTTTTCCTAGTTAAGTAATAAAGCTGTTCCTATATTTTCTTAGTTAAGTAATAAAGCTGTTCCTACATTTTCTCAGTTAAGTAATAAAGCTGTTCCTACATTTTCTCAGTTAAGTAATAAAGCTGTTCCTACTTTTTCTTAGTTAAGTAATAAAGCTGTTCCTACTTTTTCTTAGTTAAGTAATAAAGCTGTTTCTACTTTTTCTTAGTTAAGTAATAAAGCTCTTCCTACTTTTTCTTAGTTAAATAATAAAGCTGCTCCTAATTTTTTCCTAATGTATAAATTTTGTGTGAGAAGAAGTGTTTGGGACAGAAAGTAAGTTCAATTGTTGTTATATTTATTACATTTCATCATGCAGTCAGCATATCTGAAACAATTTAGCACATGAAGCTGTCTATAAACTGATTTCTACACCAGCTGTTTCTAAATGAACATTAGGTGTTTATTTATTATAGAACGTTTACTGTTTGTTACATTACATTAGGTATTTATATGTTACGGAACATTAAGTGTTTGTTACATTCCATTAGGCGTTTATTTCTTATAAATTTGTAGCATAAATCTCTCTCTCCCACTCTGAACCTTAAGTGCCCAGGGCACATGGGGCTTCCGCAAGGGTTTTCTACAAATGCCTGTCCTTTGCTTTTTTTTCTGCTCTTGCCCAGGTGAGCCCTCTATTGCTCAACATCCTTTCTGTTGTTCTTCTCCATGTCTCTTTTGGTCTACCCTTACTTCTGTTCCCCTGTGGTGTCCATCTTAGTGCTATTTTTGGTAGTGAGTTGTCAGTCGTTCGAAGCGCATGTCCCAACCATCGCCAGCGTCTTTCCTCAATAATTGCTGTCAGTGGCTTCATCTGCATATTGTTAGGTGTTTATTTGTTACAAGTAGTCAGATATTTCTTTATTACAGCAAGTCAAGTGGTTTATTAGAAGAATGTTGCGAATCCCCTGGACAGCAAAAATAACTAATGAAGAATGTAGGAGAAGAGCTGGAGAGACAAAAAACCTTGTCAAAAAGATAAGAGAGAGAGACAATGTACTTTCATAGGACATGCAATGAGAAGAGGGGGCATTGAAAATATTATAACAACAGGAAAAATAGAAGGAAGAAGATCAAGAGGAAGACCAAGAGAAATGATACTGGACAGTCTGACGGGATGGTGTGAGAGGAGATCACCAACTGAGCTGATGGCCTGCATGAAGGATCGCGTACTCTGGAGAAGCATAATAGCCAACGCCAGTCGGCACGGCACATGATGATGATGGTGAAGTCAAGTCATTTATTTGTTACAGCAAGTCAAGTCATTTATTTATTAGAGCAAGTCAGGTATTTATTTCTTAGAGCCAGTCAGGTTTTTATTTGTTACAGCAAGTCAGGTACTTATTTGTTACCGCAGATCAAGAGTTTATTTGCTAAAGGAAATCAGATATTTATTTGTTATAGCTAGTCAGTTGTTTATTTGTTATAGAAAGTCGAGTATTTATTTGTTACAGTAAGTCAGGTATTTATTTGTTACAGTACGTCAGGTACTTATTTCTTACAGCAAGTCAGGTATTTATTTATTAAAGAAAGTCAGCTATTTATTTGTTATAGCAAGTCAAGTGTTTATTTGTTACAAGTCAGGTTTTTATTTGTTATAGCACTTCAGGTGTTTATTTCGAACAGCAAGTCAGGTATTTATTAGTTACAGCAGGTCACGTGTTTATTTGTTACGGCAAGTCAGCTATTTATTTCTTACCTCAAATCAGGTATTTATTTGTTACAGCACGGTAGGTACTTATTTGTTAGGTCACGTGTGCTGTTTATTTGTTACAGCAAGTCAGGTAATTATTTGTTGCAGCAAGTCAGGTGTTTATGTGTTACAGTAAATCAGGTATTTATTTGTTACAGCACTTCAGGTGTTTTATTTGTTACAGTAAATCTCAGGTATTTATTCGTCAAAGCAAGTCAAATATTTATTTATTAAGGGAAGCGAGGGATGTAATTGTTACACCAAGTCAGGTAGTTATTTGTTACAGTAAGTCAGGTAGTTATTTGTTCCAGCATGTCAGGTATTTATTTACACTGCAGGCGAGAATCTTCGGATGCCGCGCTTTGAGTGAAACTCCTCCCGGCCAATGAAGAAAATGCAAAAAAAAAAAAAAGAAATTTACGATTGCTGTGGGGCGCCGATGTGAAAAGTTGGTAGAATGGATAAAATGAATCTTAGTCGGTATGTCCAGTAGTCTCGCTGCGAGAGCTGCTCATACAACGGCACCTCTGCTCTAGAGGCCAGCCACGTCCAATATACACCCATACAAGTGAAATATGCCTAAAATGGCTTAACCCAGGGGTGAAACGTGATCACTACTCATGTCACGTTACCTCCCCTCTACAGGTCTGTCACGTCCTAAACACGTCCATACTGGGATAATATGCCTAAACCGGCTCAACCCAGGGGTTAAACTCACTAGTGGCGAGGATTCATCCTCCTAGACAAAAGCTCTGCCCTGGCCACATCTAGGAAGGGTAGGGGCCACAACCGCAAAATGCTGAAGTCGGAGACATTGGACCAGTGCAGTCTAAATAGGCAACCACCTCTCACCCTGCGGGATTGTATGCGCGTCCTAATCACGCTAAGGTTTTCCGGTGAGAAAGTTCAACGCTGAACTGGATGATCAACCACCTCTCACCTGGCGGTGATACACGGGTATCTCAAAACACGTCGAGGTTTTCCTGTGAGAAAGTCCAACTCTAGCCTGGATGGGCTACCATCTCTCACCCAGCTGGGATATACTGATATCCAAAACAAGTTGAGGTTTTCCTGTGAGAAAGTCCAACTCTAGCCTGGATGGGCTACCACCTCTCATCCAGCTGGGATATACTGATATGTAAAACACGTCGAGGTTTTCCTGTGAGAAAGTCCAACCTAGCCTGGATGGGCTACCACCTCTCACCCAGCTGGGATATACTGATATCCAAAACACGTCGAGGTTTTCCTGTGAGAAAGTCCAACTCTAGATTAAACTCGTGCAACGAAAACCACGGTGTCACGCATTCCCGCTTCTGAGACCCACCAAGAGTACAGGCTCAAGCCCTGCGATACTCTGAACCTCTTGTGGTCCTCTCGTAGATCTCGTGTGGTATTTTAGGAGACCACAGGGGGGGGGGGGGGCCACGGCACCTATCGAGGACCACAGGAGTAAATTCAAGAGGATCACGGGGCGGTCTTGCGGTACAAGCGAATGAAGAAGAGGAAGAAGAAGAAGTTATTTATTTTTTACAGGAAGTCAGGTATTTATTTATTTGTTACAGGAAGTCAGGTATTTTTTTGTTAAAATATATCAGGTGTTTATTTGGTCCAGCAAGTCAGATTTTTATATGTCCCAACATATCAGATGTTTATTTCTTACAGCATTTCTGGTGTTTATTTGCTACAGCGTGTCAGATATTTATTTGTTACAGAAGATTTGGTGTTTATTTATTACAGCAAGTCAACTATTTATTAGTTACAAAAGGTCATGTGTTTGTTTTTTACAAACGTGAGTATTTATTTGTTATAGACAGTCAGGTATTTATTTGTTACGCAAATCAGGTATTTATTCATTACGGAAGATCATGTTTTTATTTTTTACAGCCAGTCAAGAGTTTATTTGTAACGCAAGCCATGTATCTATTTGTAACAACAAGTCAGGTATTTATTTGTTACAGCAAGTCAGGTATTTATTCATTACGGAATATCCAAACAACACCACTGACAAGATTTCCATACCCACTGGAAAATACTGCAACAACTATGATGCAGAAGTTAGGGCAATTATTGCTGCAGTTGAAAAACTATCAGACTCCAGAATTGATACATGTCCTGTAGTAATTCTCACAGATGCAAGATCAGTACTGAAAGCTCTTCAGTGCAACAAACTACCAGACCTTAAGGATGCCTTGTCACAAATTGACTTACAACACAGAGTCACTTTGCAATGGATTCCCTCTCACTGTGGGATACCAGGCAATGAGAAAGCTGACCGTCTGGCCAAAGAGGGCACTGAAGTGGAGCAACCAGACATACCAATCACCTATAATCAGAAGAAAAGCATGATAAAAACCTACAGGAAGCCACAAACACCACCACATGATGATTATCATATGCTAAACAGAAAGGAACAAGTCACCATCTTCCGTCTCCGAACAGGACACAGCCGACTCCGAAGTCATATGTATACAAAGTTTAAGGTTGGTACTACTAATCTATGTACATGTGCCAAGGTGCCCCAAACTGTGGAACATATCCTCCAGAACTGCATAAACTACGAGACACTGAGAAATAATTACTGGCTCAGTGAAACCACTAAAGAAGATAAGCTCTACGGTTCCATAAATGAATTACAAAAAACAGTGAAATTTATCCAAGAGACAGGACTGCAGATATAGACAGACAATGCGAACGAAGAAGAAGAGGAAGAACTATTTATTAGTTACAAAAGGTCAGGTGTTTGTTTTTTACAACACATGAGTATTTATTTGTTATAGACAGTCAGGTATTTATTTGTTACGCAAGTCAGGTATTTATTCATTACGGAAGAACATGTTTTTATTTTTTACAGCCAGTCAAGAGTTTATTTGTAACAGCAAGCCATGTATCTATTTGTAACAACAAGTCAGGTATTTATCTGTTACAGCAAGTCAGGTATTTATTCATTACGGAAGATCATGTTTTTATTTTTTACAGCCAGTCAAGAGTTTATTTGTAACAGCAAGCCATGTATCTATTTCTTACAGATAGTCAGGTATTTATTAGTTACAGTAGGTCGGGTGTCTATTTGTTACAGCAACTCAGGTATTTATTTGTTACAAAAGGTAAGATGTTTATTTATTACAGCAAGTCATGTATTTATTTGTTACGCAAGGTCAGGTGTTTATTTGTTATAGCATTACAGAAGGTTAGGATTTTTTTGTTACAACAAGACAGCCATTTATTTGTTACATAAGTCAGGTATTTATTTGCTAAAACAAATCAGGTGTTTATTTATTACAGCAAGTCAGGTATTTATTTGTAACCACAAGTCAGGTATTTATTTGTTACAAAAGGTAAGATGTTTATTTATTACAGCAAGTCATGTATTTATTTGTTAAAGCAAATCACGTTTTTATTTGTTACTGCAAATCGGGTGTCTATTTGTTACAGCAACTCAGGTATTTATTTGTTACAAAAGGTAAGATGTTTATTTATTACAGCAAGTCATGTATTTATTTGTTACGCAAGGTCAGGTGTTTATTTGTTATAGCATTACAGAAGGTTAGGATTTTTTTGTTACAACAAGACAGCCATTTATTTGTTACATAAGTCAGGTATTTATTTGCTAAAACAAATCAGGTGTTTATTTATTACAGCAAGTCAGGTATTTATTTGTAACCACAAGTCAGGTATTTATTTGTTACAAAAGGTAAGATGTTTATTTATTACAGCAAGTCATGTATTTATTTGTTAAAGCAAATCACGTTTTTATTTGTTACTGCAAATCAGGTGTTTATTTGTTACAGCAAGTCAGATGTTTATTTGTTACAGTAAGTCAAGTATTATTTGTTACAGAATTTCAGTTGTTTATTTATTACAGCACATGAGTTGTTTATTTGTTACAGAACGTCAGGTTTTTGCTCTTTTTGCAAAAGGCCAGGTGATTATTTGTTACAGACCATCAGGTTGCTTTTTATTTCAGAACATCGACGGTATATTTGTTACAGAACGTCAAGTGCATATTTTGTACAGAACCACAAGTAAATGTTACAGGTATTTGTAGGAAAAAATGAAAACTTCAAGATGTTACATTGTGACCATAATGTGGTTAAAAAGAGAGAAGAGGAAAGTAAGAGTTCAGGTAAATAGGGGTGTAAGGGTTCAGGTAAAGAGGGGTGTAAGGGTTCAGGTAACGAGGAGTGTGAAGGTTCAGGTAACGAGGGTTGTGAGGGTTCAGGTAACGAGGAGTGTGAGGGTTCAGGTAACAAGGAGTGTGAGGGTTCAGGTAATGAGGGGTGTGAGGGTTCAGGTAACGAGGAGTGTGAGGGTTCAGGTAACGAGGGGTGTGAGGGTTCAGGTAACGAGGGGTGTGAGGGTTCAGGTAAAGAGTAGAGGGAAGAAGACATTGTAGAAGATAGTGGGAGAGCAGATTGAATGAGAGAGAGTGAGAGAGAAGTGAATAAAGGAGAGTGATTTAGAGAGAATATCCTTTGAAAGAGAGAGTGATAGAAAGATTTAGAGAAAATATCCTTTGAAAGAGAGAATGATAGAGAAATTGAAGGAAAAGGAGAGAGATAAGAAGAAGAGTGAGAAGAAAAACATGAGGGAAAAGGAAAGTGACAGTGGGGAGTAGTAAAGAATAGAAAGGAGAGAGAGAGAGAGAGAGAGAGAGAGAAGACACGAGATGAGAAGGGAAGAGGAGATGAGAGAAGAGAAGAGGAGAGAAAAGAAGAAGACAGAAGAGAAGAGACGAAGAGAGAAGAGGAGAGGAGAAGAGAGAAGAGAAGAGGAGAAGAGAGAAGAGAAGAGGAGAAAAAGAAGAAAGGGAGAACAGAAGAAAAAGAAGAAGAGAAGAAAAAAGATGAGAAGAGAAGACAGAAGAGAATAAAAAGAGAAAAGAGAAGAAATAGAGAGAAGAGAAGAAATAGAGAGAAGAGAAGAAAAAGTGGAAGAGAAGAAAAAAGATGAGAAGAGAAGACAGAAAAAAGAAAAAAAGAAAATAGAAGAAATAGAGAGAAGAGAAGAAATGAGGAGAGAAAAGAGAAGAGAAGAGAAGAAAGAGAGAAGAAAAGAAAAGAGAAGAGAAGAAAAAGAGAGAAGAGCAGAGGAGAAAAGGGAGGAGAAGAGGAGAAGAGAAGAGGAGAGAAGAGGAAGAGCTGAAGAGAGAAGAGAGGAGAAAATGATAGAAGAGGAGAAAAAGAGAAGAACAGTGAGCAAGAAGGATAAAATATGATGAGATAGTTCTATCAGTTGTTCGCTTACATGAACTAAGATAGTTCTACCAGTTGTTCGCTTACATGAACTAAGATAGTTCTACCAGTTGTTCGCTTACATGAACTAAGATAGTTCTATCGGTTGTTCGCTGACATGAACTAAGATAGTTCTATCAGTTGTTCGCTTATATGAACTAAGATAGTTCTATCAGTTGTTCGCTTACATGAACTAAGATAGTTCTACCAGTTGTTCGCTTACATAAACTAAGATAGTTCTATCAGTTGTTCGCTTACATGAACTAAGATAGTTATACCAGTTGTTCGCTTACATGAACGTCTTATAATGATTGTTTTCTGGTTGAGTAGTTAGTGCTCTCTGCTCTTATGACTAAATGGCTGTTCGCATCATGGTGTCGAGATTGGTTTCTGTGTCATTAACCTTTGTTTGTTGTTACTTTCTTTCTGTAACAGGATGAGCGACCCGCTGCAGGGCAAGGAAAACTTGGCTTAGTTTCTGTACAGAAACTGACAATCCAGGGTGCATGGGAGAAATTCCTCAATTTAATAAGTCCTGCCTGACACCCGTACAGCCCAATACACAGACAAAATAAAGAAACAAACACAGTCCAACACACACAGACAAAATAAAGAAACAAACACAGTCCAACACACAGAGACAAAATAAAGAAACAAACACAGTCCAACACACACAGACAAAATAAAGAAACAAACACAGTCCAACACACACAGACAAAATAAAGAAACAAACACAGTCCAACAAACACAGAGAAAATAACGAACCCGACAGCTAAACAAACACAGACAAAATAACGAACCCGACAACTAAACAAACACAGAAACAAAATAAAGAAACCTGACAGCTAAACAAACACAGACAAAATAACGAACCCGACAACTAAACAAACACAGAAACAAAATAAAGAAACTTGACAGCTAAACAAACACAGACAAAATAACGAACCCGACAACTAAACAAACACAGAAACAAAATAAAGAAACTTGACAGCTAAACAAACACAGACAAAATAACGAACCCGACAACTAAACAAACACAGAAACAAAATAAAGAAACCTGACAGCCCAACAAACACAGACAAAATAACGAACCTGACAGCTAAACAAACACAGAAACAAAATAAAGAAACCTGACAGCTAAACAAACACAGAAACAAAATAAAGAAACCTGACAGCTAAACAAACACAGAAACAAAATAAAGAAACCTGACAGCTAAACAAACACAGAAACAAAATAAAGAAACCTGACAGCTAAACAAACACAGAAACAAAATAAAGAAACCTGACAGCTAAACAAACACAGAAACAAAATAAAGAAACCTGACAGCTAAACAAACACAGAAACAAAATAAAGAAAAATGACAGCTAAACAAACACAGAGATAAAATAAAAGAACCAAACATGAGGTTAAACTGAAAACATAAGTACAAAGAACTACGTCTAACTAACACAAATAACAATCTTGTTACTCATTCATTATATAAATAACACCTCGATTACGCATATTAATTAGTTATATTACAATCTTGATCAATGGGATACATAGCAATGTTCATTCTTCTTCTTCTTCAACTTTCCAAGCCATTAAGGCTCATTGCAGCAGATAAAGTTTGCCTCCATTCCTCTCTGTTCCTAATCTTCTCTCTCAAGTTTCTGACACAAATTTCTTTTATATCCTCTTCTATGTTGTCTTTCCATCTCTGTCTTGGTCTACTCCTTGGTCCTGTTTCCCTCATTTCTTGTGCATACATCATTTTCGTTTGTCTGTTCTCTTCCATTCTTTCTACATGCCCCAGCCAGCGTAGTCTGTTCAGTTTCAAGACATTTATAATTCATTATGATTTAAATAAGATGTTCAGTTCAGTGTTCTTTCTAGCTCTCCATTCTCCACTGTTGGTATCCTTTATCGGCCCAAAGATTCTTCTTAGGATCTTGTTCTCAAAGATCTGCAATTGTTGTTCACTTTTCTTTGTCGTACTCCACATTTCTGATCCATACATGATGGCTGGTCGTATTACAGTTTTGTAGATTGCAATTTTGGTGTTTTGGGACAGGATTTAGGATTGTAACAGGTGTTGCAAGACAAAGTATATTTTATTCCCTATCTGTACTCTGATTTTAATTTCCTCACTTACTGTGTTGCTTCTGTTGAAGGTTGTGCCTAGATATTTGTATGTTTCTGCTTTCCTAATAATAACATCTCCAACATTTATATCATCTGGATCATTCTGCTTCTGGTCTCTTGATATCTTCATATACTCTGTCTTATCTTGGTTAATGGTCAAGCCCACTTTTAGTGCCACATCTCTCAGGTGTATGCAGGTATTGATGACTTCTTGCATAGTTTCCTGCACCAGGTCGATGTCATCAGCGTATCCTAGTATTTTAGCTTGTTCTTCTTTACTGCTTTCTTCTTTCGCTTTTCTGATTCATCATCATCATGTGCCGTGCCGACTGGCGTTGGCTATTATGCTTCTCCAGAGTATCCGATCCTTCATGCAGGCCATCAGCTCAGTTGGTGATCTTCTCTCACGCCATCCCGTCAGACTGTCTAGTATCTTTTCTGATTACCTTTTCTAATACTAGGTTGAACAGTAATGGAGATAATGTATCACCTTGTTTTAAACCAGTTCTTATAGAGAAGGGTTCTGACATTTTTCCTTTATATATTACTATATTTTGTGTATCATCCATACATATTCTGGTCAGATTGATTAATTTATTAGGTATCTCAAATTCTTTCATAACCTTCCATAAGCTGCTCCTATCTATGCTGTCATAGGCTTTCTTGAAATCAATGAAGATATTATGTACTTCTTTTCCATATTCCCAGTACTTTTCTGCTCCTTGGCGTAGATAAAATATTTGGTCTACGGTTGATCTATTCTTCCTAAAACCTGCTTGATAGTCTCCCAGTATGTTCTTGCTGTATGGTTTTAATCTATTTAAAAGTATAATAGATAGTATTGTGTAACTTGTTTGTGTAGTAAGGATATTCCTCTGTAGTTTTCACACTTGCTCTTACCGCCTTGTTTAAATACTGGGATCAGTAATGATTCTCTCCATTCACTAAAGTAAGAGAACAAATTTTGTATGATTAGACCTCTAAAAAATCGTAGACAAAGCACTTTAGTGAGACGTGAGAGAAAGAAAAATCACAAGAGAATTACCTGGGATTCGAACACGGACTCCGGTAGGACGAGCAGCTGTCTAGCCACGAGAGAACAGCTTACTATCGACTTAGCCAACTTTTTCTTTCTCTCACGTCTCACTAAAGTGCTTTGTCTACGATTTTTTCGAGGTCTAATCATACAAAATTTGTTCTCTTACTTTACTATACCAAAGCCTCGTAGTTTCCTATTTATAAAAAAATTATAAAAAATTCTCCATTCACTAGGGAGTTTTTCTTCTCTCCATATTTGTTGTATTAGTGCACATATCTGTTCATGTAGATTTAGACCTCCTTCCTTAATCAGTTCTGCAGCAATTTCATCTGAACCAGTTGCTTTGTTGTTTCATAGAACATGATACTGTAGGTAACTTCTCTTAAGTCTGGTGTACTAAACTGTGAAGAGCCTATAAGCACATTACCGTGCGAAGAAATACAGACTTGTGGACCTGTGAGCAATGTTGATCAGACATATTAAGTACATAATTAAAACTTATAACATAACACCTGAGACACAGCATGAACAGTAGACATGACCCAGCCATGTCTGAACATATCTTCAGTTATCAAGGACAGTCTTCAACATTCTTCATAATAAAAAAGAAAAATAACATATAACATAGGAAACGACAGCGTTGTATTCTCTTAATAGGATACACACCCTAGACACAATGATCAAAGAGACCTTCATCTGTACAGAGAAAAACAGCTAATCAAATATCGTTTTATTTATCTTTTTAAATATATTATGATATCTCAAATCTGTGTCACGTATGTTCATTATACATGTGTTTTAAAATTGTAATCTACATATCTCTGTCTCACTCACTGTCTCTCTCTGTTTCTCTCTCTCGCTCTCGGTCTCTCTCTTGCTCTCTGTTTCTCTCTTGCTCTCTCTCTGTCTCTTTCTATCTCTCTCTGTCTCTATCTTTGTCTGTATCTTTCTGCCTCTGTCTCTCTCTATCTCTGTCTCTGTTTGTCTCTATCTCTGTCTCTCCCTCTATTTGTCTCTCTATCTCTGTCTCTCTCATCTCTCTCTGTCTCTCTCTGTCTCTCCCTCTATCTGTCTCTCTATCTCTGTCTCTCCCTCTATCTGTCTCTCTATCTCTGTCTCTCTCTCATCTCTCTCTGTCTCTCCCTGTTTATCACTGTCCCTCTTTCTGTCTCTCTCTGTCTCTTCCTCTCTATCTCTGTCCCTCTCTCTCTGTCTCTCCCCTCTCCCTCTCTCTCTGTCTCTCTGCTCTCCCTCACTCTCTCTCTCTCTCTCTCTGTCTCTATTTGTCTCTCTGAAAGCCGTTTAAATATGAACATAACCGATGAAGATATTAGAATTAACGGTTTTAACCTGATCCGGCGTGACCCAACCAGGAAACTAGAAACAGGTCTAGTAATGTATGTCTCCACAACTATCCAGTTTAGTCGTAGAGAAGACCTTTACTTCTCGCTTTTGGAGTGAGCAAAGCCTCTTTGTATTTGACACTGAGCAACCATCCCAGACTGTTGAGCAATAATCTAAATGTGTTTGTATATGTGATATGTAGTATGTCTTCCTTGTGTCTTCCAAAACCTAGACTTGATCTTTACAAGAAAAGCTCTAGTTATTCTGCTGCTCATCTTTGCAATACCTTCCTATCCTCTGTAAAAAATATAAATTATACTCTTTCCTACAGCTACAAACTTTCTCAGTATCTATTTGATACTGAGTACATGCCTCCATGAATCATAAAAATTAAAATTTATCTTAAACTGTTCTTACAGACACCGAATATTAATTGTTTATTCTGAATAGTCCCAAAATTTTTATTTAGTATATAGTCATTTATAAATGTATGTAGTTACTTCTGTACTGAGTGAATGTTTAAGAGAGAAACGTAAATGTTATGTTTTATTGTATGTCTCTCAGCTTCAATGTTAGTTATGTTTGTTACATGAACAGCATATTTGTAGAATGTCTGGAATAGAGTGAAAGATGTATGATACAGGACAGAATGTCAGACGGGTCTGTGTGCCCAATTCTTAACTCTTTTGAAATAAAGATCAATCAATCAATCAATCAATCAATCTCTCTGTCTCTCCCTCGCTCTCTCTGTCTCTGTCCCTCTTTCTCTGTCTCTCTGTCCCACTCTTTATCTATATCTGTCTCTCTGCTTCTCTCTCTCTCGCTCTCTCTGTCACTCTGTCCCTCTTTTGTCTTTCTCTCTGTCTCTATCACTCTCTACCTCTCTGTGTGTCTGCGTCTTTCTCTGTCTCTATCACTCTCTACCTCTCTCTGTGTCTGCGTCTTTCTCTGTATTTTTCTGTCTCTATCTCCGTCCTCTCTCTGTCTCTTGAACTTGTATCCTGGGGCTGGTGCCGATAAGTCAAAGTAGGTTGTATGTGCTGCTGCTTTATCAGTTGAAGTGGAGTAAGACATTTCTTTAATTCGACTGTTAGTTATGAAAGTATGAGCAAGCGTTTCTTTGATATACGCAGAGAAACGATCACGCCCAGGTACACAACTCCAGCTTAAATAACAACAGCACAGGATGAAAACCTCTGACTCTCTTCACAACTACAGAAAACACAGTGTAGTAACTGGAAAAGATGTGGAGCACAAATAACGAGTTTTATTGATCGGTACATATGATACATCACGAATGCAGTGAAGAGTGTCAAGAAGAAAAAATTACACATAGGCTCCACCTCCGGCAAGACAGCAGTCTGCTACATGTGAGGGAGTGATCTACATTCTCACTCAACCAGAACAGCACTCAAACAAAATTATGCGCGAGGAGTCGCAACTTACGGATATCACGAATATGTATCACAATGTCTCACAAAAATCACGCACATATTTTCAGAACCACTGATCCTGACAAAAGCACAAAACAGAACTTATTCTACATTCTTTAGCTCTACATTTTCTACTGAACAAAAGAATATGGCGAAGTCAGCACAGCGCAAATATCTACTCTAACAGTTAGAACAAACATCTACCCTAACAGTTAGAACAAACATCTACCCTAACAGCTAGAACAGACATCTACCCTAACAGTTAGAACAAACATCTACCCTAACAGTTAGAACAGACATCTAACCTAACAGTTAGAACATACATCTACCCTAACAGTTAGAACATACATCTACCCTAACAGTTAGAACATACATCTACCCTAACAATTAGAACAGACATCTACCCTAACAGTTAGAACAGATATCTACTCTAACAGTTAGAACATACATCTACCCTAACAGTTAGAACATACATCTACCCTAAAAGCTACAACAGACATCTACCCTAACAGTTAGAACAAACATCTACCCTAACAGTTAGAACAAACATCTACCCTAACAGCTAGAACAGACATCTACCCTAACAGTTAGAACAAACATCTACCCTAACAGCTAGAAAAAACATCTACCCTAACAGTTAGAACATACATCTACCCTAACAGTTAGAACATACATCTACTCTAACAGCTACAAAAGACATCTACCCTGACAGTTAGAACAAACATCTACCCTAACAGTTAGAACATACATCTACCCTAACAGTTAGAACAGACATCTAACCTAACAGTTAGAACATACATCTACCCTAACAGTTAGAACATACATCTACTCTAACAGCTACAAAAGACATCTACCCTGACAGTTAGAACAAACATCTACCCTAACAGTTAGAACATACATCTACCCTAACAGTTAGAACAGACATCTAACCTAACAGTTAGAACATACATCTACCCTAACAGTTAGAACATACATCTACCCTAACAGTTAGAACAGACATCTACCCTAACAGTTAGAACATACATCTACCCTAACAGTTAGAACAGACATCTACCCTAACAGTTAGAACATACATCTACCGTAACAATTAGAACAAATATCTACCCTAACAGTTAGAACAGACATCTACCCTAACAGTTAGAACAGACATCTACCCTAACAGTTAGAACATACATCTAGCCAACAGTTAGAACATACATCTAGCCAACAGTTAGAACAGACATCTAACCTAACAGTTAGAACAGACATCTACCCTAACAGTTAGAACAGACATCTACCCTAACAGTTAGAACAGACATCTACCCTAACAGTTAGAACATACATCTACCCTAACAGTTAGAACAGACATCTACCCTAACAGTTAGAACATACATCTACCGTAACAATTAGAACAAATATCTACCCTAACAGTTAGAACAGACATCTACCCTAACAGTTAGAACAGACATCTACCCTAACAGTTAGAACATACATCTAGCCAACAGTTAGAACATACATCTAGCCAACAGTTAGAACAGACATCTAACCTAACAGTTAGAACAGACATCTACCCTAACAGTTAGAACATACATCTACCCTAACAGTTAGAACAGACATCTACCCTAACAGTTAGAACAGACATCTACCCTAACAGTTAGAACAGACATCTACCCTAACAGTTAGAACAGACATCTACCCTAACAGTTAGAACAGACATCTACCCTAACAGTTAGAACAGACATCTACCCTAACAGTTAGAACAGACATCTACCCTAACAGTTAGAACAGACATCTTTTCTTCTCTTCAAACGTTTTTCACTTCTTCCCTGCTCCTAACCGTTTTTAATCTAATGTCGTCTGCTCATATCGTCTGCCGTAATAGTCTGCTTCCAATATCATCTGGTAGTCTAAGTGCCGCACGGTGCTTCTTTCTAGCCGAGCTACACCTAGAGGATCGGGTTTTCCCGATCACTTGGTACTATTCTACTTCTTCTTCTTTGTTCGAGGTTGTTGGTCACTTCAGATCCTGATCCCTGTCGACATGGCAAAGCCTGCAGTCCTCTCCAGATCCTGATAGGAGCCCCAAAGCTTTTGTCCCAAGCTTTTGTCCCATGTCTCACGCCTCAGGTCTGCGTGGTTTGGGCACTAATATAGGATATGTTCTGGAGTCTGGGCTCCTGTGCCACATGGACACTCATCTGTGTGAGACATTTTGAATTACTTATTCTAAAATACTGCAACTGTCTCTCTCCGTCTCTCCTTCAATCTCTCTTTATCTTTGTCTCTCTCTCTCTCGTCTCTCTCTGTCTCTTGGTTTCTTACTCTGTATCTATTTCTTTCTGTCTCTCTCCGTCCCTCTGTCTCTCTGTCTCTCTCTGCTCTCCTTCTGTCACTCTGTCTCTCTCTGTCACTCTGTCTCTCTCTGTGTCTGTCTGTCTGTCTCTGTCACTCTATCTCTCTCTATCTCTGTCTCTCTCCATCTTTCTCACTGTCTCTGTGTGTCCCTCTTTATCGGTCTCTCTGTCTCTCTGTCCCTCTTTCTCGGTCTCTCTGTCTCTTTATACAACTCTCTGTCTCTCGGTTTCTTTCCGTCGCTCTCTCTCTCTCTATTTCTACCTCTGTATCTCTATGTCTGTCTCTGTTTCTCTATCTATCTCTGTCTCTCTGTTTCTCTCTGTCTCTCGCTCTGTCTTTCTCTCTGTCTCTCTCTGTGACTCTCTCTGTCTCTCTGTCTTTCTCTGTCTCCCTCACTATGTCTGTCCCTCTATCTATCTATCTATCTATCTATCTATCTATCTATCTATCTATCTATCTATCTATCTATCTATCTATCTATCTATCTATCTATCTATCTATCTATCTATCTATGTCTCCTTCTCTATGTATCTCTATCTCTCTCTGTCTCTCTCTCCTTCTCTCTCTCTTTCTCTCTGTCTCCACAGACAAATGTGGTTGATTTGAAATGTGAAATAGAAATTATCTACAGTGTGATCTACAATTCTAAGAGATCGGCCACGTGAAACGCTAAAGAGGACATTGTTAAGAGAGGCCAAATTAGTAGACCTCCTTGAAGAGGTTGAAAAGCTCTCTGAAAACAGGAAAAATTGGCGAACTACCCTGCTAGCCCTACGTGACTTTTAACGACAGAAGAAGGACATAAGATATGTAAGATAAGATCTACAGACATGATTAGTATATTATATTATATTATATTATATTATATTATATTATATTATATTATATTATATTATATTATATTATATTATATTGGAGGAGCTATTTACTAGGCGTTGTCCGGATATTTATTTCTCCTTCTCTTAGACAGAAAAAGGAATGAATTCTAATTGTAGTAATATCAAAGTAACTTTATTTACAAGTATTTAAAAGTATAGTTTTACAAATTCACTATAATATTAATTAAACTCAAAAACTGGTTTTAGTTTCCCCTCCAGAAGCAGGAAGAAATTCTTTGGTTCACCCGACGTTGAGCAAGCAACATAAGGTTGTCTGAGGGAGAAACATGGCCATTTCAGACATGTCTTTCTCCCTCTCTCCCTTTCACTCTCCCTCTTAATTTCTCACCTCTCTTTCCTTCTCTTTACCTCTCTCTCCCCCTCCTTATCGCTACCTCTCTCTCCCTCCCCCTCCTTCCCTCTCCCCTCTCTCCCCCTCGCTCTCAATCTCTCCCTCTCTCTTCCTCTCTCTCTCTCTCCCTAATTTGAAAAGTTAATTTGAAAAAATAAAAAAGGCACTCTGTCACTGAGCAATGAAATCTACTGTAGAACACAACAAAAAACTAATATAAACATTAGGACAAAATAAATTAAAAATTTACTTTTACAAATATAATTAAAACAAAAAGAGACTATCTAAATTTTTTGGATTTGCCATGGAAGGTTACAAAAGCTGCTCTTAGACCAGCACTGCTCAATTTTACTATTATCAACCTTAGATTATTCTTTTGTTCCAGCTTGAATTTAGTAGGCAGTATGTCGTCCCTTCCTACCCCACTCCTAGGAGAGATAGGTTTGTATTACTCACACAGTACTTTCCTCCATATTGTAAGGCATATGTGTACCACGTTTGGTTAAAATTGCTACACTAAGCTACGTTCTACACTAACAAACACAAACTCTGACAATAAAGAACACAAAGTTCCTACACTAAGCTACACTATACTCTAACAAACACAAACTCTGACAATAAAGAACACAAAGTTCCTACACTAAGCTATATTCTACTCTAACAAACACAAACTCTGATCCTAAAGAACACAAAGTCCTACACTAAGCTATATTCTACTCTAACAAACACAAAGTCCCTACACTAAGCTACATTCTACTCTAACAAACACAAACTCTGACCCTAAAGAACACAAAGTCCCTACACTAAGCTACATTCTACTCTAACAAACACAAACTCTGACCCTAAAGAACACAAAGTCCCTACACTAAGCTACATTCTACTCTAACAAACACAAACTCTGACCCTAAAGAACACAAAGTCCCTACACTAAGCTACATTCTACTCTAACAAACACAAACTCTGACCCTAAAGAACACAAAGTCCCTACACTAAGCTACACTATACTCTAACAAACACAAACTCTGACCCTAAAGAACACAAAGTTCCTACACTAAGCTACATTCTACTCTAACAAACACAAACTCTGACCCCAGCGAACACAAAGTCCCTACACTAAGTTATATTCTACTCTAACAAACACAAACTCTGACCCCAACGAACACAAAGTCCCTACACTAAGCTACATTCTACTCTAACAAACACAAACTCTGACCCTAAAGTTCAGACTAACTGCCCTCCTCACATTCTCTTTTTCCTGTCTGATCACCTGACAGGTGTCTGTTCGCCTGTGCTCACTGGCCAGCGCGAAGTACACGCTGAAACTTAAGAAAGAAATGAAATCGTAAACAATTTGTGGGACATAACTGACTTAGGTAACCTCTACATTTAAAAATCACTATATTGTCACAAATTCTAAGCTCTCAAGAGTGTCAAATATCAAACTCTAAACTCATATAGTGTCAAATATCATTAAACTATAAACTTACATAGAGTGTCAAGTATTACTAAACTCTAAAGTCACATAGATTGTGAAATATCACTAAACTCTAAACTCGGTTAGAGTGTCAAATATCATTAAACTATAAATTTACATAGAGTGTCAAGTATCACTAAACTCTATACTCACAAGGAGTGTCAAGTTCCACAAAACTCTAAACTCCAGAGTGTCAAATATCACTAAACTCTAAACTAACGAAAAGTGAGATATTGCTTACATATTTTGTTCGAGAATTTCTTGAATTACCCCGAGCGCAGTTCAAAAGGCTGCTGTCATAGTCATACAGACACAAACAGACAAACAAGCAGACAAAGTATGCAGGAAACTCTCTACTGTAGAGAGCGGAACAACAACACAACTCTTTCAGATCATCAGAGGAAGTACTTCCCCCCTCCCCCACCCCGACAAGTGTTTCGGTCCTGACACTCTAAAAGGGGGGGGGGGATGGACCCCTCTGGGTCATGACTCCCAGAGGTCTTGTGAGTTGTTGCTTTTTTGTCCCGGGATTGAGCACGTGATCTTTCAGTTGGCACTGCTCTTCGATGTGGGTCTTTAGCGATTTAGCCACGGAGGACTGGTATTGGCCGCGACAGGCGAAATTATTTATGTTCTCAATGCTTGTTTCCCATACTCCACAGCCAGCACGAAACCTTTTCTGCTATTTCTGAAAGGCTTTTCAATGCCCTTGTTCTTGCTTGTCCCTTTATGCCCAGTTGCTTACATAGGTCGTATGCTGATGTTGCTATGAATCCTCTCGCTCCCACTTCTACAGCTATCACTTTTGCCCTGATTCCTGCCCCCTGCCTCAGTTGCTTGACCAGGTCATTGTACTTCTCATATTTGAACAGATGTTGCTCCTCTATTCTTGTTTCGTGCAGAACCGTAAGCTCGATCATTATTAGTTCCTGTTTTTCTATGGAGTACACTACAATGTCTGGACGCATTCCTGTGTTCTTGATGGCAGTCGGGTATTCTCTTCTTCCTGGTAGGTCCGCTATCACATCCCAGTCACTTCCACTATCTAGCAGTGATGGTAAGGGAATGTCCCTGATTTCAATATTCGATGTCGTACCAGCGCCTATGAAGTATTTAGGTGGGACCTCAACTCTTTTACTATTTGCTTTATCTTTTGCCCTGTCTACAATGGCTACTAGTTCCTGCAGCACTCTGTTGTGCCACCAGGTGTAGCGTCCTTGACCTAATGATACTCTGCATGCTGACAGCACATGTTCCAATGTTTGCCTTTCATTGCAGAGATGGTACTTTGTGTCTTCTGATAAACCCCATTTGTACAGGTTGGAGGCTGTAGGCAGAAGGTCATAAGTAGCTCTGATGATGAAGCTGAGTCTCAAGGGTGCCATTTTCCAGATGTCATTCCATGTTAGTGATCTCTGCAGGACTTCCTCCCATGTTAGTGATCTCTGCAGGACTTCCTCCCATGTTAGTGATCTCTGCAGGACTTCCTCCCATGTTAGTGATCTCTGCAGGACTTCCTCCCATGTTAATGATCTCTGCAGGACTTCCTCCCATGTTAGTGATCTCTGCAGGACTTCCTCCCATGTTGTCCACTGACCTTGCTGTACCTGTTGGACTGCCTTCTGGACCCGCTTATCATCCTTTGAATTCCTTACATCGCTGATGATCATATCCCTTCTTTCCTTACAGGAGGCCTTTGGCCATCATTTGATTTCACCACTACCAAATCCCCTTCTGTTGTTCTGGGTGTATCCTATTACTTCTTTCAGCTCCTATGTTTCCCTGGCTGCGGTCACTTCCTCACTTACTTTCCATTTTCGTCCAGTTTTAAGTGTTGGCTGCACTTCTCGTACCACCGGATCTGTAGATTCTTGTAGCATCATTGCAAAGCCTTGTCTTTCCTACCTTGTATTCTTCAACCACAGATTTGAATGGCAGCTGCAGTTTGCTCTTCTTGCAGTACAGCGCTACATCAGTTAATCCTGGTGGTACGCCCAACCACTTTCTTATGGATTTATTTATCTTTATTTCGACTACTTCTACTGTGCTGGTACTTACTTCATAAATGAGTAGTGGCCACATCAGTTTTGGAATCAGCATAAACTGGTGGAACCATATTTTGAACTTACCCAGTAGCTTGCTTTTGTCTATGACGTTCAGTCCAATCTGTGCCATTTCTAAGACTTGCTTCACCGCGTTTGAGTCTTTCCTGGAAGCATCATATACTCTGCCAAGGCTCTTCACTGGCTCTTCCCCTACAGTCGGGATTATTTGATTTGCCACTGTGTACGATCTTTCTATCACTTTCCCTTTCATGAGTGACAGACTTCTTGACTTCTTTGGCTTGAAGCTCATGCGGCACCATATGATAAGGCTGTCCAAACGCTCTAACATCTTTCGTGCCTGTGCTTCACTGGTTGTTATTACTGTTGTGTCTTCCATGAATGCTTTTAGTGGTGGCATTTGACATCCATTTCTGAACCTTGGGCCTTCTGCTGCTCTCAGGATTACTCGCATGGCTAGTACGAACAGTATGGGAGATATTGTACACCCCATTGCAATTCCTACCTGGAGCTCAATCTATCTTGTAATATATCCTGATGTTCCAAATCTCACGAGGAACCCTGTGAAGTACATTTTCAGCATCTTCGTGATTTCTTTTGGCATATGATACATGTCTAATGCTAGCCATATCATCTGGTGTGGTACTGAGCCATACACATTGGCTAGGTCAAGCCATATTACCTGTAGATCTTGCTTTCCAGATTTTGCCTGCTGAATAGCTTCCCAAATCATTGACGCATGCTCGAGACATCCTAGGGAACCTGGAATTCCTCCCTTCTGCACGGATGTATCAACATAACCATTATCTAGGAGGTATGTTGTTAGTCTCCTTGCCATCACGGAGAAGAATATCTTTCCTTTCACATTCAGAAGTGAGATGGTCTGAACTGGTTGATTTCAATGGAATTCTGCTCCTTTGGGATGTATACTCCGTTAGCCTTTTTTCGTTATTTACTTATGAGTCCCTTGGTCCATGCTGTTCGTAGGAGTTTATGGAGCTTCTTTAGTACTTCGGGGCATCTTTTGTATAGTATGTAAGGGACGCCATTTGGGCCTGGTGCTGACTTGCTTTCCCAACGATGTTCTCTACTTCTTGTAAAGTTAGTAGGCTGCATTTGAATTTGCTGCCTGGTGCACAGGGCCACACTAGACCTTTCATCAGCTCGAGAGGTGTATGCTGATTTTTATCAGAGTATGTCTTGCTCAGATGTTCCTCGAGCACCTCCTTACCTGCTTTCAGCGTACCTGATTTTGGCTGTTTAAATAACTGCTTGGCAAACCCGAAGGAATCTCTGTAGAACTTCTCTCTTGTGTATCTGGTTTCCCTCTTCCTTTTACATAGTATTTCAGCTCTGCAAAGGGCATTGTGCTGGGATTTTAGATGCTGCCTGTCTTAGTCCTTCCTTTTCTGATTCATGTGCCTTCTTGAACATTTTCCGGGCATGGTTCTTCTGCTGTCTTATTGCTTCTATTTTCCTCTGTCTTCTGGACTTTCTTTTTCTCTTCTTGTCTGTTTGGTTCCAAACTCTTTGAGACAGTGAAGATATATGATGTTACCAAATGCTTCCAGTTTTTGCTCAAGGTTTTTCCCTCCCAGCTGTTTGTCCAGTTCTTTGCATAATCCTGTGTCCAGATTTTCTCATGTGCTTTTGGCACTTGCTGGTGGGAAGTTAATCTTGTCTCTGGTCTCGTCAGAGAGCTGCATTGCCTCCCTGCTGCCTGACCCAACCTGAATATTCTCTGTGCTGTGGCAAAGAAAATATTAAATCTACAAAACACAACAAATGAGTTTTTCAAAATATTTTTTCGTGAAAATGAACAAAATTGAATGTACAGAGAAATACAAATTCTGAAACAGCTCACACAGAGAAGATATAAAAAGATGTGAGCACGAGAACAAACAGAAACTAAAAAGAAAACATTGGGATGGATAACATGGAAGAAACAAACAGGCTGTTGAGATGAAGACTTGAAAAAAGGACACTAAAGATGCTAACAGAGTGTGATAGTATTATCAGAATTCATGTGAATGAGCAAAGGAAGGGAAGTAAGTCTTGAAATATTCAATAATTTCGGATTTAACGTATCTTATTTCCCCTGCACACACACACAAAAACCCAAGTTAATACTTCAATTCAAATGTAATATCCACCCTCATTATTGTACGTGAAAGCTGGAAAACAACTAAAGAAATAGAATAGAAATTAGATTCTTTTGAAAACAAATGCCTAAGGAAAATAATCGGCATCAAGTGGAACGAATTCAAGAACAATGCAGAGATAAGACAGATGACTGAACAACAACCAGTCTTACGGGTGATCAGGAAAAGGAGATGGACATATGTTGGTCACTTGATGAGAAGAAATGATCAGAGAATCTCAAAACAAGCTATCAAATGGAACACAACAAGCCGAAGAAAAAGAAGCAGACCGCGTGAAACTCTGAAAAGGACATTGTTAAGAGAGGCCAAATTAACAGGCATAAAATCTTTTGATGAGGTTGAAAGACTCGCCGAAGACAGGAAAAACTGGCGAACTACTTTGCGAGCTCTATGTGACGTTTAACGGCACGGGAAGGATATAAGATATAAGATATGAGGTATAAGATTTCCCCTGTTACATAAGATTCGAATATTTGCGGAAATTGCACACTTGCAGTCACGGTGATCTGAATAGATCTAAACCTCCATTTTGTTATACAAACTTTCTTTTTATTGATGTTGTTTCAGGCTAAGAGAGTGCGGAACATGAGCTCGTAAGTAGGTCAACATTTGCTTGTATGTGTCAGTATTTAGGACCGTAACAATCGTACATAACAGCAATTTCATGTCCGGCGAAATAGCCACACCTTTATCTGTAAGATTGTGCGTCGGTTGCAGCCGATCGTCTGTAGGTGTAAGCACGGTGTAGGTGTAAGCACGGTGTAGTTGTAAGCATGGTATAGTTGTAAGCACGGTGTAGTTGTAAGCACGGTGTAGTTGTAAGCATGGTGTAGTTGTAAGCATGGTGTAGTTGTAAGCACGGTGTAGTTGTAAGCATGGTATAGTTGTAAGCACGGTGTAGTTGTAAGCATGGTGTAGTTGTAAACTTGTGTAATATAACTGTTCAGATAGTAGAACTGATTTACAGCGCAGAAAACTCTAGGTTTTGTTTGTTTTACAGATACAGAAGAAGAAAATGTATTTGTGGTTTATCACAGGTTATAGTTGTTCATGCTTTGTGTAGGAAACATAACATGACAGCTAGCCAGGCCTTGCAGCTTGCTCTGAACCGCTGTCTGAACCACTGTCTGAACCACTGTCTGAACCACTGTCTGGGACGCTGTTGTCATAAGCACACCGTAAAGAAGAAGAAGAAGTATAGTTTCATTGTGTGTCTCTTTACCATATGTGAATATCATATGAGTGTATCTAATCATCTGGTAATGCTATATGATGTTATCTGATCATCTGATGATGTCATGTTAGGTTATCTAATTATCTGTTTGATGCTATGATGTATCTAGCTGTCTGTTGATGACATTTGAGTTTAACTAAATATTGATTTCATCTGAGTGTATGTAATCATCTTTTGATGTCATATGAGCATACTGATGTCATGTGAGTATAAGTAATCATTTACTGACGTCATGTGAGTATAAGTAATCAGTTACTGACGTCATGTGAATATAAGTAACCATCTGTTCATGTTATATGTGGATATGTAATCATCTGTTGATATTATACGAGTATATGTAATCACGTATTGATGTTATATAAGTATATTTAATCATCTATTAATGTCATATGAGTATGTGTAATCATATATTGATGTTTAATGAGTATATGTATTCATTTATTGATGCCACATGAGAATATATAATTATCTGTTCATGTTATATGAGGTTATCAGATTATATGTTGTATCTCGATAAAAGCGAAATATGCCAGAAGAAAAGGAAATCTTATTCAGATAATCACCAAACTTTGGTGACTGGTCTTTCTCTCAAGTCTCTTCACGAACTATCTGTTCCAGTTTCTGCTTCATATTTGTTCAGCTTGAATCCGAGAAGACATTTTGCTGCACAGATCAGTTCAGTGTAGCAAATATTATTCTTATAATCTTGGATTCCGCTGGGGATAAATATCTTGACCTTTTGTTACTGATAAGGGAAATATTGTATCAGACTCACCTTCTCGCTTCTCTCCCTTGAACGCGTCATACAGACTGTTAGCAGTTGAAAGAAAGACCGACAGTTCGTGAGAGACATTGATCTTACAAAAAGCTGACTTGAAATATTCATCTCTCAAGTTTGACAGAAAGAAATACGTCAAAAAGTAACCTTAACTTTTAAAAAAATCAATAAAAAGTGCAAATATGATTTGAAACTCATGTTTCAAAATAGTCCCTATTAGGTTGAGTGCAAGTCTGCTGCCACTTTCCTAATACCTTGATTCTTCAAGTAAAAGGCCAGAAGGATCTAGTAACCATCTATAATGCAGCGTCTTTTAAATCTTTTCATCCATACTGAGATACTGAGTTTCTTCCAAGTTTGTGTCTCCCTGGGGGGGGGGGGGGGGGGGTGTGTGTGTGCTACAAGCATGTGATAACAGCATGGTGCGAGGTCGATGAGTGTGTTCGATGTGGATGACACTCTAAACGTAGATTCCTAATTTTATTTTGGCTGGAGCAAGTGTTGTGTGAGCCGCGTGTTATCAGGCAGTTACAACACATCAGAACTAAACAAATCGGGACGTTTATACCTGACGGTGGTTCTCAAGTAGATCACAGTATGTTTCACTGCTGTGGTCGTCTAAGCATGTCATGTTCCAGGACTGAGTGTTCCTTTAGGCATGTCATTTTTCAGGACTGTGTGGTCCTCTAGGCATGTCATGTTCCAGGATTAAGTGGTTCTCTAAGCATGTCATGTTCCAGGACTGAGTGGTCCTATAGGCATGTCATGTTCCAGGATTAAGTGGTTCTCTAAGCATATCATGTTCCAGGACTGAATGGTCCTCTAGGCATGTCATGTTCCAGGATTAAGTGGTCCTCTAGGCATGTCATGTTCCAGGACTAAGTGGTCCCTAAGCATGTCATGTTCCAGGACTGAGTGGTCCTCTAGGCATGTCATGTTCCAGGACTGAGTGGTCCTCTAGGCATGTCATGTTCCAGGACTGAGTGGTCCTTTAGGCATGTCATGTTCCAGGACTGAGTGGTCCTCTAAGTATATCATGTTCCAAGACTGAGTTGTTCTCTAGGCATGTTATGTTTCAGGACTAAGTGGTCCTCTAGGCATGTTATGTTCCAGGACTGAGTGGTCCTATAGGCATGTCATGTGCCAGGAATGAGTTGTCATCTAAATATGTCATGTTCCAAGACTGAGTTGTTCTCTAGGCATGTTATGTTCCCGGACTGAGTGGTCCTTTAGGCATGTCACTTTCCAGGGTTAGTTGACCTCTAGGCTTGTCATGTTCCAGGACTGAGTGGTCCATTTGGCATGTCATGTTCCAGGATGAGTGGTCCTCTAGGCATGTTATGTTCCAGGACTTAGTTGTCCTCTAGTCATGTCATGTTCCAGGTCCGAGTCTTTACATTGCGAGAAAAACGCGAGCTTGAATTTTCTGGTCGATGGAGTTCGTATCACCATTCCTTGCTGGATCGCTGTGTCTCTCACAGGAAGTAATGTACCCATCGTTCCCCTGACAGGAAGTAATGTACCCACCGTTCCCCTGACAGGAAGTAATGTACCCACCGTTCCCCTGACAGGAAGTAATGTACCCACCGTTCCCCTGACAGGAAGTAATGTACCCACCGTTCCCCTGACAGGAAGTAATGTACCCACCGTTCCCCTGACAGGAAGTAATGCACCCACCGTTCCCCTGACAGGAAGTAATGTACCCACCGTTCCCCTGACAGGAAGTAATGTACCCACCGTTCCCCTGACAGGAAGTAATGTACCCACCGTTCCCCTGACAGGAAGTAATGTACCCACCGTTCCCCTGACAGGAAGTAATGTACCCACCGTTCCCCTGACAGGAAGTAATGTACCCACCGTTCCCCTGACAGGAAGTAATGTACCCACCGTTCCCCTGACAGGAAGTAATGTACCCACCGTTCCCCTGACAGGAAGTAATGTACCTACCGTTCCCCTGACAGGAAGTAATGTACCTACCGTTCCCCTGACAGGAAGTAATATACCTACCGTTCCCCTGACAGGAAGTAATGTACCTACCGTTCCCCTGACAGGAAGTAATGTACCTACCGTTCCCCTGACAGGAAGTAATGTACCCAGCATTCATTTACAGTGACGTCATCTCCTTCAGCTACAGAACATTATAAAAGTGTTTAACACACATCCTGAAAGACGTACTTTCAGATCGAGAGTGAGTTAGTTTGATACAAACATCTGGTGGAGACTTATTGCTGATCTAGCACTTTGTGAAAGATGTGGTTTACAAAGTCATTACTAATCTTCAGTTTTACAGTCAACTCATCGATAACAAATCTTCAGTTTCACAGCCATGACATAGACTGTTACCTACTAATTATCACTCTCAAAGGAACCTCATCGCCTGTTACTTACTACTCTTCATTTCTCACACAGCCTCATCGACTGCTACCTACTAATTTTCAGTTCTGCAGCCACTTCATCTATTGTTACCTAGTAATCTTCATTTACAGAGCCACCACATCGACTGTTACATTCTAATCTTCAATGTTCCTGCCATCTAATCGACTGTTACCTACTAATCTTTAGTTTTCCAGCCACCCCATCGAATGTTACCACTAATCTTCTGTTATAGAGCAACCACATCGACTGTTGGCTACTAATCTTCAGTTATAGATCTAACGTCATAGGCTTTTACCTACTAATATTCAGTTATAGAGCCACCTCATAGAGTGTTACCTACTAATCATCTGTTATAAAGCCATTACATAGAAAGTTACCTACTAATCTTCAGTTATCGGCAACCTCATTGACTAATGCCTACTAATCTTCAGTTATAGAGCCACCTCATGGATTGTTACCTACTAATCTTCTGTTATAGAGCCATCTCATAGAGATTTACCCACCAATCTTCAATTATAGAGCCATCACATCGACTGTTAGCTACTAATCTTCAGTTATAGACTCACCTCATCGACTGTTAGCTACTAATCTTCAGTTATAGACTCTACTCATCGACTGTTAGCTACTAATCTTCAGTTATAGCCTCTACTCATCGACTGTTAGCTACTAATCTTCAGTTATAGCCTCTACTCATCGACTGTTAGCTACTAATCTTCAGTTATAGACTCAATTCATCGACTGTTAGCTATAATCGTCTTTATAGAGAAACCACATCGACTGTTATGTACTAATATAGAGTTATAGAGCCATCTCGTCGACTATTAATCTTCAGTAGTACAGCCACCACATTGATTGTTACATATTATTATTCAGTACTAAAGCCACCACATCGACTTTTACATACTAATCTTCAGTTATAGAGAAACCTCATAAACTGTTACCTACCAATATTCAGTTCTCCAGCCACATCATCGACTTTTATCTAGTAATCTTAAGTTCTCCAGTCTATGCATCGACTGTTACTTACTAATCTTCAGTTATAGAGCCACCACATTGACTATTATTTACTAATTTTCAGTTATAGAGCCATCTCATCGACTGTTACCTACTATTCTTCAGTTATAGAGTCACTATATCGACTATTACCTACTAATCTCCAGTTATAGAGTCACTATATCGACTATTACCTACTAATCTTCAGTTATAGAGCCACTATATCGACTATTACCTACTAATCTTTAGTTATAGAGCCACTATATCGACTATTACCTACTAATCTTCAGTTATAGAGCCACTATATCGACTATTACCTACTAATCTTCAGTTATAGAGCCACTATATCGACTATTACCTACTAATCTTCAGTTATAGAGCCACCTCATCGACTGTTACCCACTAATTTTCTATCACAGAGCCGTCACATCGACTGATAATTTCTAATATTCATTAATAGAGCCACGACATCGACTGTTATCTATTAATCTTCAGTTCCACAGCCACCTCATCGAATGTTACCTATTAATCTTCAGATCTCCAGTCGCCTCATCGACTGTTACCTACTAATCGTCAGTAATAGAGCCACCCCATCGAATGTTACTTACTAATCTTCTGTTATAGAACCATCTCATCCACTGTTACCTACTAATCTTCTGTTATAGAGTCATAATATTAACTGTTATCTACTAATCTTCAGTTATAGAGCCACTACATCGATTGTTGCGTACTAATATGCAATTAGAGAGCCACATCATCGACTGTTACCTAGGAATAATCAGTTATAGACCCACCAAATTATCTGTTATCTACTATTTTTCTGCTATAGGGCCATCTCATAGAGTGTTACTTACTAATGATCTGTTAGAAAACCACAAAATCAACAGTTACCTACTAATCTTCAGATGTAGTCATCTCATCGATGTTAACTACTAATCTTCAGTTATAGAGCCACATATCGACTGCTGCCTAGTAATCTTCAATTATATAGTCACCTTATCGACTTATATCTTATATCTTATATCCTTCCCGTGCCGTTAGACGTCACATAGGGCTCGCAAAGTAGTTCGCCAATTTTTCCTGTCTTCGGCGAGTCTTTCAACCTCATCAAAGGATTTTATGCCTGTTAACTTGGCCTCTCTTAATAATGTTCTCTTCAGAGTTTCACGCGGTCTGCCCCTTTTTCTTCGGCCTGTTATGTTCCACTTGATAGCTTGTTTTGGGATTCTCTGATCATTTCTTCTCATCAAGTGGCCAACATATGTCCATCTCCTTTTCCTGATCACCCGTGAGACTGGTTGTTGTTCAGTCATCTGTCTTATCTCTGCATTGTTCTTGAATTCATTCCACTTGATGCTAATCTTTAGTTCCACAATTAAATACTAATTTTCAGTTCTCCATCCACCTCATCGACCGTTACATACTAATCGTCAGTTCTACAGCTATCTCATCGACTGTTGCCTACTAATCTTCTTTCAGAAAGTCACCTCATCGACTACTAATCTTAACTACTAATCTTCAGTTATAGGGCCACATATCGACTGCTACCTACTAATCTTCAGTACCCCAGCTACCTTATCGACTATTACCTACTAATCTTCAGTTCTACAGTTAAATACTAATTTTCAATTCTCTATCCACCTCATCGACCGTTACCTACTAATTATCAGTTATACAGCTGTCTCATCGATTGTTGCCTACTAATCTTCTGTAATAGAACCACCTCATCGACTGTTATCTACAAATCTTCTACCATAGAGTCAATACATCGAGTGTTACCTACTAATCTTCAGTTATAGAGCCACCTCATGGACTATTACCTCCTAATTTTCTGCAATAGAGCCACCTCATAGACAGCTACCTACTAATTGTCTCTTACAGAGCCATTACATCGTTTGTTACTTCCAAATCTTAAGTTCTGTGGCCACCTCATCGACTGTTACTTACTAATTTTCAGTTATAGAGCAACATCATAAACTTTTACCTACTAATCTTCAGTCTCAAAGCCACACCTTAGGCTAGTACATACTAATCTTCAGTTATAGAGCCACCTCATAGACTGTTACCTGTTAATCTTCGTACATAGATCCACCTCATAGACTGTTACCTGCTAATCTTCAGTTATAGAGTATCGACACCGACTGTTACCTACTAATGTTCTGTTCTCCAACCACCTCATCGACTGTTACCTATTAATCTTCAGTCTCAAAGTCACCTCATCCACTATTACCTATTAATTTCCAATTCTCAAACCACCTCACCGATTGCTACCTAATAATTTTCAGTCTCAAAGTCACCCTATCGACTGTTACAGCCCAATTTTCAATTCTGTTACCACCTCATCGACTGTTATATACTAATCTTCAAATCACCAACTGCCTAATCGACTGTTACCTACTAATCTTCAGTCTCAAAGCCACAACATAGGCTTTTACCTAAGAATCTTCAGCACCACAGTCACTTCATCGACTGTTACCCATTAATCTTCTGTTCCACAACAACCCCACCGACTGTTATTTTCTAATATTCAGGTTCAAAGCCACCTCAAAAACTGTTACCTACTAATCTTCAGTCTTAAAGCCACCTCATCGACTGTTACCTATTACTATTCAGTTAAAAATCCACCCCATCGAAAGTTACCTACAAATCGTCATTTCCCCAGCCACCTTACAGACTGTTACCTACTAATCTTCAGATCCCCAGCCACCTCATCGAAAGTTAATCTTCAATCTGAAAGCCACTCGTTCGACTGTTTCCTATAATATTCAATTCTCCGACCACCTCATCGACTGTTACCTATTAATTTTCAGTCTCTAAGCCACCTCATCGACTATTACCTACTAATTTCCAATTCTCCAACAACCTCATCTACTGCTACCTAATAATCTTCAGTCTCGGAGGCACGACATCATCTGATACCTACCAATCTTCAGTTTCACAGCCACCTCATCGACTGTTACCTATTAATCTTCATTCTCAAAGCCACCTCATCGACTGTTACCTATTAATCTTCATTCTCAAAGCCACCTCATCGACTGTTACCTACTAATCTTCAGATCCACAGCCACCTCATCGGCTGTTACCTATTTCTCTTCAAATCACCAACCACCTCATTGGCTGTTACCTACTAATCTTCAGTTTTAAAGTCAGCTCATCGACTGTTTCTTACTAATTTTCAATTTTCCAACCACCTTATCGACTGTTACCTATTAATCTTCAAATCACCAACCACCTAATCGACTGTTACCTACTAATCTCCAATTCTCCAGCCCCCTCATCGACCGTTACCTTACATGTACATGTGACAGCTAACCTCACATGTTTATTTGTTTGCAACAGGTAACTTCACATGTGTATGTACCTGCTACAGGTAACCCCACATGTGTATGTACCTGCTACAGGTAACCCCACATGTGTATGTACCTGCTACATGTGTATGTATTGATGCTTAGTAAACTCCGTCATTGTACCAAACTAGAACGGTGAAAATATATTCTGATCCACGAAGTTCTGTACCCGGTGCAATAAAGAAAAGTCCTCTAATGTCTTCTGATCACACATCAAACACTATTGCCTGTAGATAAATTATCTGGCAAAACATCTAATGGACTTGCTTGTCGAGCAGTTAGTCTAATGAAGGCATATGATTGGTCAGATGATCTTTCTGACTAGCCACACTAAGCCACCATTGATGAATTGTCAGTTTTCAGAGGCAGTTAGCAGTTTACATTCAGCACTGAGTAACCAAAATGTAAGTTAGCAGTTTACATTCAGCACTGAGTAGCCAAAGTGTAAGTTAGCAGTTTACATTCAGCACTGAGTAGCCAAAGTGTAAGTTAGTAATTTACGTTTAACAATGAGTAGTCACAATGTTAGTTAACAGTCTACGTTCAGCAATAACTAGTCCAGTTGTAAGTTAACAGACTACGTTCAGCAAAGAGCAGTTGATGGTCATCTGGCAGGGTCACAATAATGGGAAGATGAATGAATCGTACCGCAGGGTCGCAGTAATGAGAAGATGAACGGGTCACCAGTTTATGTACATCAGTTGGGTACCGTCGTTTAGACTGAGTTATAAAACATAATATCACAAGCACACTAAATTACATATCATACCATTGAGCCAAGGCACGTGCTCTGATGATCCCAATGAGCCAAGGCATATGTTCTGATGATATCAATGAGCCAAGGCATACGTTCTGATGATCCCAATGAGCCAAGGCATATGTTCTGATGATACAAGTGAGACGAGGTGTATGTTCTGATGATCCCAATGAGCCAAGGCATATGTTCTGATGATACAAGTGAGACGAGGTGTATGTTCTGATGATACAAGTGAGACAAGGTGTATGTTCTGATGATCTCATTGAGCCAAGGCATATGTTCTGATGATCCAAGTGAGACGAGGTGTATCTTCTGATGATCTCAATGAGTCAAGGCATATGTTCTGTTGATCCAAGTGAGGCGAGGTGTATGTTCTGTTGATCCAAGTGAGGCGAGGTGTATGTTCTGTTGATCCAAGTGAGGCGAGGTGTATGTTCTGACGATCTCAATGAGCCAAGGCGTACGTTCTGATTATACAAGTGAGACAAGGTGTATGTTCTGATGATCTAAATGAGCCAAGGCGTACGTTCTGATTATACAAGTGAGACAAGGTGTATGTTCTGATGATCTAAATGAGCCAAGGCATATGTTCTGATTATACAAGTGAGACAAGGTGTATGTTCTGACGATCTCAATGAGCCAAGGCGTACGTTCTGATTATACAAGTGAGACAAGGTGTATGTTCTGATGATCTAAATGAGCCAAGGCATATGTTCTGATTATACAAGTGAGACAAGGTGTATGTTCTGATGATCTAAATGAGCCAAGGCATATGTTCTGATTATACAAGTGAGACGAGGTGTATGTTCTGATGATCTAAATGAGCCAAGGCGTACGTTCTGATGATACAAGTGAGACAAGGTGTATGTTCTGATGATACAAGTGAGACGAGGTATATGTTCTGATGATACAAGTGAGACGAGGTGTATGTTCTGATGATCTAAATGAGCCAAGGCGTACGTTCTGATGATACAAGTGAGACGAGGTATATGTTCTGATGATACAAGTGAGACGAGGTGTATGTTCTGATAATATAAGTGAGACGGGGTGTATGTTCTGATGATCCAAGTGAGACGAGGTGTATGTTCTGATGATACAAGTGAGACGGGGTGTATGTTCTGATGATACAAGCGAGACGAGGTGTATGTTCTTATGATCCAAGTGGGACGAGGTGTATGTTCTTATGATAGAATTGAGGCGAGGTGTATGTTCTGATGATCCCAGTGAAACAAGGCTTATGTTCTGATGATCCATGTGATACGAGGTGTATGTTCTGAAGATCATAATGATTCAAGGAGCATGTTCTGATGATCCAATTGAGACGAGGTGTATGTTCTGATGAGACAAGTGAGAGGAGGTGTTAGTTCTGATGATACGTGTGAGACGAGGAGTATGTTCTGATGATACAAGAGAGACGAGGTGCATGTTCTGATGATCCCAATGAGCCAAGGCATATGTTCTGAGGATTAAAGTGAGACGAAGTGTATGTTCTGATGACACAAGTGAGATGAGGTGTATGTTCTGATGATACAAGTACGACGAGTCGTATGTTATGATGATTCAAGTGAGACGAGGTGTATGTTCTGATGATCCAAGTGGTGTATATTCTGATGGTCCAAGTGAGACGAGGTGTCTGTTATGACGATCCAAGTGAGACGAGGTGTATGTTCTGAAGATACAAGTGAGACGAGGTGTATGTTCTGATGATCCAAGTGAGACGAGGTGTATGTTCTAATGATACAAGAGAGACGAGGTGTATGTTCTGATGATCTCAATGAGCCTAGGCACACATTCTGATGATACAAGTGAGCCAAGGCATATATTGTGATGATACAAGTGAGACGAAGTTTATGTTCTGATGATTCAAGTTAGACGAGGTGTATGTTCTGATGATCTCAATGAGCCAAGGCTCATGTACTGATCATAAAAGTGAGACGATATGTATGTTCTGATGCTCCCAATGAGCAAAGGCATATGTTCTGGTGATCCATGTGAGCCAAGGCATATGTTCCGATGATACAAGTGAGACGAGGTGTATGTTCTGATGATATAAGTGAGACGAGGTGTATGTTGTGATGATCTCAATGAGCCAAGGCGTATGTTCTGATGATACTTGTGAGACGAGGTCTATATTCTGATGTTCCAATGAGCCAAGGCATATGTTCCGATGGACCATGTGAGCCAAGGCATATGTTCTGATCATCTAAGTGACACGAGGTGTAAGTTCTGATGATACAAGTGAGACGAAGTGTATGTTGTGATGATCCAAGTGAGACGAGGCGTATTTTCTGTTGAATCAAGTGAGACGAGTCATATGTTCTGATGATCTCAATGAGCCAAGGCATATGTTCTGATGATACAATTGAGCCAAGGCATATTTTCTGATGATACACGTGAGACGAGGTGTATGTTATGATGATCTCAATGAGCCAAAGCATATGTTCTGATGATATTAGTGAGACGAAGTGTATGTTCTGATGATCTCAATGTGCCAAGGCATATGTTCTGATAATTCAAGTGAGACGAGGTGTATGTTGTGATGATACAAGTGAGACGAGGTATATGTTCTGATTATCTCCATGAGCCAAGGCATATGTTCTGATGATCTAAGGAAGACGAGCTGTATGATCTGATGATCCAATTGTGACGAGGTGTATGTTCTGATGATCTCAATGAGCCAATGCATATGTTCTGATAATCCAAGTGAGACGAGGTGTATGTTCTGATGATACAAGTGAGACGAGGTGTATGTTCTGATGATGCAAGTGGAACGAGGTGTATGTTCTGATGATCCCAATGGACAAGGCATATGTTCTGATGACCCACGTGAGACGAGGTGTATGTTCTGATGATACAGTTGAGACGAGGTGTATGTTCTGGTGATCCCAATGACCCAAGGCATATGTTCTAATGATCCAAGTGAGACTAGGCGTATGTTTTAATGATACCTATGAGCCATGGCATATCTTTTTATGATACTAGTGAGACAAGGTGCATGTTCTGATGATACGAATGAGACGAGTCATATGTTCTGATGATCTCAATGAGCCATGCCGGATGTTCTGATGATACAAGTGAGACGAGATGTATGTTATGATGATCTCAATGGGCCAAGGTATATGTTCTGATGATACTAGTGAGACGAAGTGTATGTTCTGATGATCTCAGTGTGCCAGGGCATATTGTCTGATGATTATAGTGAGACGAGGTGTATGTTCTGATGATACAAGTGAGACGAGGTGTATGTTCTGATTATATATGTGAAACGAAGTGTATGTTCTGACGATCCAAGTGAGACGAGTTGTATGTTCTGATGATTCCAAAGAGCGAAGGCGTATGTTCTGATGATCCATGTTAAATGAGGTGTATGTTCTGAGGATCCGAGTTAGATGAGGTGTATATTCTAATGATTCCAATGAGCCAAGGCATATGTTCTGTTGATCCAAGTAAGACGAGGTGTACGTTCTGGTGATCCCAATGAGTCTAGGCATATGTTCTGATGATTCAAGTGAGTCGAGTTGTATGTTCTGATGATCTACGTGAGACGAGATGTATGTTCTGATGATCTCATTGAGTCAATGCATATGTTCTGATGATCCAAGTGAGACGAGGTGTATGTTCTGATGATCCAAGTGAGACGAGGTGTATGTTATGATAATCACACTGAGTCAAGTCGAATGTTCTGATGATCCGAATGAGCCAAGGCATATGTTCTGATGATACAAGTGAAACGAGGTGTATGGTCTAATGATACAAGTGAGACGAGGTGTATGTTCTGATGATTCAGTTGTGATGAGGTGTATGTTCTGATTATCTAAGTGAAACGAGGCGTATCTTCTTATGATACAATTGAGACTAGTCGTATGTTCTGGTGATACAATTGAGACAAATTTTATGTTCTGATGATACAAGTGAGACGATGTATATGTTCTGATGATACAAGTGAGACGAGGTTTATGTTCTGTTGATCCAAGTGAGATGAGTCATATGCTCTGTTGATCCAAGTGAGATAAGTCATATGTTCTGTTGATCTCACTGAGCAAAGGCATATGTTCTGATGATACATGTGAGACGAAGTATATGTTCTGATGATACACGTGAGACGAGGTCTTTGTTATGATGATCTCAATGAGCCAAAGCATATGTTCTGATGATTCAAGGGAGACGAGGTGTATGTTCTGATTAGTTCCATGAGCCAAGACATATGTTATGATGATTTATTAAAGACTAGGTGTATGTTCTGATGATCACAATGAATCAGGGCGTATGATCGGATGATTCAGCTGTGACGAATTGTATGTTCTGATGATACAAGTGCAACGAGGTGCATGTTCTGATGATCCCAATGAGCCAAGGTATATGTTCTGATCATCCAAGTGAGACGAGGTGTATGTTCTGATGATACAATTGAGACGAGGTGTATGTTCTGATGATCCCAATGAGCCAAGGTATATGTTCTGATGACCCAGGTGAGACGAGGTGTATGTTCTGATGATACAATTGAGACGAGGTGTATGTTCTCCTGATCCCAATGAGCCAAGGCATATGTTCTAAAGATTCAAGTGTGACTAGGTGTATTTTTTAATGATCCCTATGAGCCATGGCATATGTTCTTATGATACTAATGAGACAAGGTGTATGTTCTGATGATAAAAGTGAGACGAGATATATTTTCTGATGATCACAATGAGTCAAGGCGTATACTCTGATTTTCGAAGTGTGCCGAGCAGTATGTTCTCATGATCTCAATGAGCCAATGCATATGTTCTGATGATACAAGTGAGACGAGGTGTGTGTTCTGATGAGCTAAATAAGACGACGTTTATGTTCTGATGATCCCAATGAGTCAAGGCGTATGTTCTGATGATCCAAGTGAGAAGAGTTGTATGTTCTGATGATTCCAAAGAGCGAAGGCGTAGGTTCTGATGATCCATATGAGATGATGTGTATGTTATGATGATCCCAGTGAGGCAAAGTGTATGTTCTGATGATCCCATTTAGTCAAGGCGTATGTTCTGATGATCACAATGAAATAAAATGTATTTTTTGAAGATCAAAAAAATTGAGGCGTAAGTTGTTGTGATCCCAATGAAACGGATTGCATGTTTTGATGATTCCAATGAAACACATTGTATATTCCGGTGATCCCACTGAAACAAATTGTATGTTCTGGTGATCCTAATTAACGACATTGTATGTTCTGATGATAGAAGTGAGACGAGGTGTATGTTATGATGATCACAATGAGCCAATGCATATGTTCTGATGACCCAAGTGAGATGAGGTGTATGTTCTCATGATACAGTTGACACGAGGTGTATGTTCTGGTGATCCCAATGAGCCAATACGTTCTGATAATGACACTGAGTCAAATCATGTGTTCTGACGATCCAAATGAGACGAGGTATGTTCTGATGGTCCCAATAATTCAAGATGTATGTTCTGATGATACAAGTGAGACGAGATGTATGTTCTGATGATCACAATGTGTCAAGGCGTAAGCTCTGCTTATCCAAGTGTGACGAGCAGTATTTCCTGATGATCTCAATGAGCCAAAGCATATGTTCTGATGATCCAAGTGAGACGAGGTGTATGTTCTGATGATATAAGTTAGACGAGGTGTATTTTCTGATGATACAAGTGAGACGAGGTGTAAGTTCTGATGATAAATGTGAGACAAGGTATATGTTCTGATGATCAAAGTGAGACGAGGTGTATGTTCTGATGATCCAAGTGAGACGAGTTGTATGTTCTGATGATCCAAGTGAGATGAGGTGTATGATCTGATGATCCCAATGAGTCAAGGGATATGTTCTGTTGATCCAAGTGAGACGAGGTTTACGTTCTGATGATCCCAATGAGTCAAGGCTTATGTTCTGATGATCCAAGTGATACAACGTGTATGTTCTGATGATCCAAGTGAGATGAGGTATATGTTCTGATGATCTCAATGAGTCAAGGCATATGTTCTGACGATTCAAGTGAGACGAGGTGTATGTTCTGATAATCACACTGAATCAAGTCATATGTTCTGATGATCCACATAAGACGAGTTGTATGTTTTGATGATCCCAATGTGTCGAGGCACATGTTCTGATGATCCAAGTGAGACGAGGTATGTTCTGATGGTCCCAATGATTTAAGGCGTATGTTGTGATTATACAAGTGATACGAGGTGAATGTTTTGATGATCCTAATATGTCAAGGCGTATGTTCTGATGATCCAAGTGAGACAATGTGTATGTTCTGATGATACAAGTGAGACGAGGTGTATGTTCTTATGATCCAAATGAGTCAAGGCGTATGTTCTGATGATCCATGTTAAATGAGGTGTATGTTCTGAGGTTCCAAGTGAGACGAGGTGTATGTTCTGATGATACAAGTGAGACGAGGTGTATGTTCTTATGATCCAAGTGACACGAGGTGTATGTTCTGATGATCCAAATTAGACGAGGTGTATATTCTGATGATCCCAATGAGCCAAGGCGTATGTTGTGTTGATCCAAGTGAGACTAGGTGTACGTTCTGATGATCCCAATCAATCAAGGCTTATGTTCTGATGATCCTCGTGAGACGAAGTGTACGTTCTGGTGATCCCAATGAGTCTAGGCATATGTTCTGATGATCCATATGATACGACGTGTATGTTCTGATGATCCAAGTGAGACGAGGTTTATGTTCTGATGGTACAAATGAGACGAGGTGTATGTTCTGATGATACACGTGAAACGAGGTGTATGGTCTGATGATCTAAGTGATTCGAGTTGTATGTTCTTATGATCTACGTGAGACGAAGTGTAAGTTGTGATGATCTCATTGAGTCAAGTCATATGTTCTGACGATCCAAGTGAGACGAGGTGTATGTTCTGATAATCCAAGTGAGACGAGGTGTATGTTCTGATGATCTAAGTGAGACGAGGTTTACGTTCTGATAATGACACTGAGTCAAATCATGTGTTCTGACGATCCAAATGAGACGAGGTATGTTCTGATGGTCCCAATAATTCAAGATGTATGTTCTGATGATACAAGTGAGACGAGGTGAATGTTCTGACGATCCCAATGAGTCAAGGCGTATGTTCTGATGATCCAAATGAGACGATGTGTATGTTCTGATGATACAAGTGAAACGAGATGTATGTTCTGTTGATCCAAGTGAGACGAGGTGTATGTTCTGATGATACAATTGAGACGAAGTGTATGTTCTGATGATACAAGTGAGACGAGGTGTATGTTCAGGTGATCCCAATGAGTCAAGGCGTATGTTCTGATGATCCAAGTGAGACGATTTGTATGTTCTGATGATTCCAAAGAGCGAAGGTGTATGTTCTGATGATCCCAGTGAGGCAAAGTGTATGTTCTGATGATCCCAGTGAGGCAAAGTGTATGTTCTGATGATCCCAATGAGTCAAGGCGTATGATCTGATGATCACAATAAATTAAAGTGTATGTTTTGAAGATCCAAAAAAATTGAGGCGTATGTTGTGGTGAGCCCAATGAAACGAATTGTATGTTTTGGTGATCCAAATGAACCACTTTGTATGTTCTGGTGATCTCACTGAAACAAATTGTATGTTCTGGTGATCCCAATTAACCACATTGTATGTTCTGATGATCCCAATGAGCCGATGATAACAAAAACACCGACTACTGTCAGATTGTATCCAATTATAAACTATCTCAAGAAAAGTTTGTGGAGATAAGTAAGTGTAGCAGGTTACGCAAGCAAAGAAATGAGTGACCTACATGAAATGATTGTCTCATAAAGAAATGATTGACTGATAAACAAATGACTGTCTGACAAAGAAATGATGATGGATAAAGAAATGGGTGATTGATAAAGAAATGATTGAGTGATAAAGAAATGAGTTTCTGATAAGAATGGATTGATTGACAAAGAAATGATTGACTGACAATGATTGACTGATAAGTGTGGCGCTGTGTTTATAAAGATCGTCTTTGATCAATATGAAAGTCAGGTTTACAGACCTGGATATGTGCCAGGCAAGTATCGATCTTCACATTCATCTGCAAGGATTTTCTCTGACCGCTATCTCAACGTGTGGGTATGTGGGTGCGCGACGGTGTGTGGATGTGCGTTGATGTGTGGATAAAAGTGTGCGTGGGTGTGTCTGTGTGTCTGTGGATGTGTGAGTGTATGTGGATGGGTGTGTGTGTGAGTGAATGTGTGGTGTGTGTGTAGGTGTGCGTGGATGTAAGTGTATGTGTGTGTGTTGCTGTGCATGGATGTTGTGGGCGGGTGACTAATCTACTTGTGTCAAATCTTATGAGAAACACTCGTCAAGTACATGAGTGACCTACTCGTGTCATATCTTGTGAAAGACACTCGGCAAGTACATGAGTGACCTACTCGTGTCATATCTTGTGAAAGACACTCGTCAAGTACATGAGTGACCTACTCGTGTCATATCTTGTGAAAGACACTCGGCAAGTACATGAGTGACCTACTCGTGTCATATCTTGTGAAAGACACTCGGCAAGTACATGAGTGACCTACTCGTGTCATATCTTGTGAAAGACACTCGGCAAGTACATGAGTGACCTACTCGTGTCATATCTTGTGAAAGACACTCGGCAAGTACATGAGTGACCTACTCGTGTCATATCTTGTGAAAGACACTCGGCAAGTACATGAGTGACCTACTCGTGTCATATCTTGTGAGAGACACTCGGCAAGTACATGAGTGACCTACTCGTGTCATATCTTGTGAGAGACACTCGGCAAGTACATGAGTGACCTACTCGTGTCATATCTTATGAGAGACACTCGGCAAGTACATGAGTGACCTACTCGTGGCATATCTTGTGAGAGACACTCAGTACGTACATGTGTAAGACAGGAGTTTTAAAACTGGCATGTCAAATCTGGCAGATTGTGCTCATTCCTGTCTGCCTCACACTGCGAATACACATGACACTAACACAGAAGTGGAATGAATGATACAGGAAAAGCAGTGGGTAACATTGAGGTGGCGCATCATATCAATCACTGAAGTGCTGAAGTACCGGAAAGTCTTTGTCAGGTATGTACTAAAACAACTCACCCCCGATCTGAAAGTACACATATGAATATGTTTGTGACAGTTAAACGTTTAACAGGTGAAGAAATTACTTTCCACAGTGTATATTCACTAGAGATGGATGCTGGGTGCTGGGTACATTATATCCAGCCAGAGACAAAGCAATCCAGCAAGAATTAGGGACATTCTTCCACGTCGAAATCAAAGTAGTTTCGTACAACTCTGTCAGCATGAGAACCTCTTGAAATCTGCAGTTATGTCAAAACGACCCGGCTTGCTGATGTCTGGGTCTATTGTTACAACATGATAAAGCTAGGCTTCACATGCGGAACGTGCAGCAGCTCAACAAACCAGAAATCTACTTTTAGCGTGTCTGTATCTCACCCTTTAACTTTATCATGATATATATATATATATATCTTTATCATGATATATCTCACTGTTTATCACAACATTTCTTTCTCTTTATCACACAATTTCCTACTGTTTTTGGTATCATCTTTCACCGTTTATTTCATTTCTTGTTATAACAATATCTATTAATGATTATCATAATCTGTATTTCTATTCACTACATTTATGATTACTTACTACAAAATCTTTCACTGTTTACTATAAAATCTTTCACTGTTTACTATAAAATCTTTCACTATTTACTACAAAATCTTTTGTTTACTACAAAATCTTTCAGTTTATCACAGTATTTCTTCCTGTTTATTGCACAGTCTGTCACTGCTTAACACATCTCTCCGTCTACTACAAAATCTCTTTTTTATGCAAAATCTTTCACTGTTCACCATGAAATATTCTAACGTTTTGCTATTTATCTCACTGTTTATTGCAAAATATCTTCCTATTTATTGCGAAATCTCACTCTTTAAGACAGAATCTCTGGAAGTTTATTGCTTCTCTCACTAGTTACCGCAGACTCCATACGTGTTTACCACATCATCTATTAATAAACTACAGACTCCCTACTTGCTTGCCACATCATCTCTTAAACTACAGACTCCCTACTTGCTTGCCACATCATCTCTTAATAAACTACAGACTCCCTACTTGTTTACCACATCATCTCTTAATAAACTACAAACTCCCTACTTGTTTACCACATCATCTCTTAATAAACTACAGACTGCCTACTTGCTTGCCACATCATCTCTTAAACTACAGATTCCCTACTTGCTTGCCACATCATCTCTTAAACTACAGACTCCCTACTTGCTTGCCACATCATCTCTTAAACTACAAACTGCCTACTTGCTTGCCACATCATCTCTTAATAAACTACAGACTCCCTACTTGCTTACCACAGCTAGTGTTAAACTACAGACCCCTTAATTATTTACCACATCATCTCTTAAACTACAGACTCCCTACTTTTTTACCTCAGTATCTCTTGTTTTTTTCCTGTCTTACTTGTTTGCCCCGGCATGTTTGTTTTTTTTTTACTACAGTTTTTCTCCTTTTTTTCCCATCACATCGTGTACAAGGAAAGTGTTCACAACAAATTTCAGTGCTGACGAAACGTTTGACGTCCACACACAAACAAAAGGAACTTGTAGGTCGTACCAGCAACTCGTCCATGATGAAGGTAGAATTCCTGGCTTGTACAAGCAGCCTGCGAAACACATCAGAAATACATGACATCATTACTATAAACATATATTTATTAGCCCCGGTTAACTGAAAAATAACATTAGAAGCAGAGCTATCAGCCATCTCGGTTGTTGAAGGATCAATACGTGTCTGTGCAAACATTCTCTCTCAACGTGCAGCAGATCTACAGCACGTTCTAGCTTGTACATGTATACCAAGACCAGTCTCAGAATCTGTAGATATTATCAGTCTCATCTACTATGTCGTCTACTTTCATCTGAGTGAAACTCTCAGGAAAAGTTAAAAACTATTTCTCGTCTCTCGGCAACATAGACTGCATTCTGCTGGGCAGCGCCAGGAACTTGTTGCGTGAAAGGACAAGAAAACATAATTAGGTCATGAACTAGTTCGCGGCTTTTCAGCACAGAGGGCAGGACTGAAAGAGTTCTCTTTCTTGAAATAATTTTTCCTTTTAAACAAGAAAAATACAGAAAACAAAATTTTCTTCTCACATTTCCCCAGCCGCGTCATCTTTTTTTTTAACAGTCACAGCCAGAACTTTCTTTTACGGAATAATGAAATTTTTCATCAAAATCAGCAGTGTTTCAGTGAAATAGTGAAATCTTTCATCAAAATCAGCACAGTGTTTCAGTGAAATAGTGAAATCTTTCATCAAAATCAGCACAGTGTTTCAAGGAATATTGAAATATTTCATTTTCTTCTTCGTTCGCTTCTACCACCAAGATCGCCTCATGATCAGACCGAATTTACTCCTGTGGTCCCCGAGAGGACCACAGAGATCCCCGAGATGACCACAAGAGATCCCCAGGAGGACCACAAAAGGTTCAGAGTATCGCGGGGCTTGGGCTTGTACTCTTGGTGGGTCTCAGAAGCAGGATTGCGTGACACCGTGGTTTTCTTTGCACCAGTTTAATCTAGAGTTGGACTTTCTCACCGGAAAACCTCGACGTGTTTTGGATATCAGTATATCCCCACCGGGTGAGAGATGGTTGGCCATCCAGCCTAGAGTTGGACTTTCTCACCGGAAAACCTCAGCGTGATTAGGATACGCAATACATCCCCGCCTGGTGAGATGTGGTTGCCTATCTAGACTGCACTGGTCCAGTGTCTCCGACTTCAGCATTTTGTGGTCGTGGCCGCTACCCTTCCTAGTTGTGACCAGGACGGAGCTTTTGTTCAGGAGGAGAATCCTCACCACTAGTGACTTCCACCCCTGGGTTAAGCCGGTTTAGGCATATTATCTCAATATGGGCATGTTTAGGACGTGACCGACCTTTAGATCGGAAGTACCGTGACAAGCGTAGCCATCAAGTTTCACCCCTGGTTTAAGCCGGTTTAGGCATATTTCACCAGTGTGAGTGCATATCGGACATGGCCGACTTCTAGAGCAGAGGTGACGTGGTATGAATAGCTCTAGCCACGAGACTACTGGTCATACCGATTAAGCTTTACTTTATCCTTTCCATCACCTTTTTACAGCGGCGCCGCCCGGCAGCCCTAATCGCATTTTCTTCATTGGCTCGGAGGAGTTTTATTTTACGCGCGGCAGCCGAAGAATCTCGCCAGCAGTTTCTTAGTTTAACCCCTGGGTTAAGCCGGCTTAGCCAATCTGCCCCATATTGGGTGTATATAAGATATGGCCGGCCTCTAGAGCAGAGGTGCTGTGATTTGAGTAGTCCTAATCTCGACACTACTGGTTATTTCACTTAATCTTTTTCTTCACCTTTTCCACGACGGCGCTGCTCGGCAACCCTAATCGCGTTTTTCTTCATTGGCCGGGAGGTGTTTCAGCCCACGCACGCCAGCTGAAGAATTTCGCCAGCAGCGGGTTCTAAATCAGAGTTTTCCTTCTCTCAGATGAGCTACTAAACGTGCTTCTCATCTACCCGAAGTGTCTGGTTTTCAGGCGCCAGATAATCGCCTTCGCCCTTTCTCCTGTCAGTTTAAAAAGTTCTGCCACGAGAAGGCCGGGAGCTGGACTTGACTGTCAGGGCCTATTTGAGACGCACGCCGTTGGAGAAATTTAATTGGAGTGGAGAGCGTATCCCCCACCCCACCTCCGGCTATTACAGTCCTTAGAACAAAATCTTTCATCAAAATCAGCACAGTGTTTCAGATAATAGAAAAACCTTTCATCAAAATCAGCACAGTGTTTCAGATAATAGTGAAAACTTTCATCACAGTCAGCACAGTGTTTCATATAATAGTGAAACCTTTCATCAAAATCAGCACAATGTTTCAGATAATAGTGAAACCTTTCATCAAATTCAGCACAGTGTTTCATATAATAGTGAAACCTTTCACCAAAGTCAGCACAGTATTTCAGATAATAGTGAAACCTTTCATCAAAATCAGCACAGTGTTTCAGATAATAGTGAAATCTTTCATCGAAATCAGCACAGTGTTTCAGATAATAGTGAAATCTTTCATCAAAGTCAGCACAGTGTTTCAGATAATAGTGAAATCTTTCAATAGAGTCAGTGCGTTAATTCAAGCAGTGATGAAAATCTATGTCATGACTCTCATAGCTGTACTACACATCAGAGTCGTGGTTCAAAGCTGTACTACACACCTGAGTCATTTGTTATAGCACTACTGCACATTTGAGTCATGACTCTTGTAGGTCTCCTACACATTTGAGTCATGACTCTTATAGCTCTACTACACAATTGAGTTATGACTCTCTTAGCTCTACTGCATATTTGGTGAACTATAGCTCACAACCTCGGGTCAGCGGTGGTGAACTATAGCTCACAATCTCGGGTCAGCGGTAGTGAACTATAGCTGACAAGCTTGGGTCAGCGGTGGTGAATTATAGCTGAGAAGCTTGTATCAGAGGTGGTGTACTATAGCTGAGAAGCTTGGGTCAGCAGTGGTGTACTATAGCTGACAAGCTTGGGTCAGCGGTGGTGAATTATAGCTAACAAGCTTGTGTCAGCAGTGGTGTACTATAGCTGACAAGCTTGGGTCAGCGGTGGTTAACTATAACTGACAAGCTTGGGTCAGCGGTGGTGAATTATAGCTGACAAGCTTGTGTCAGCGGTGGTGTACTATAGCTGAGAAGCTTGTATCAGCGGTGGTGAATTATAGCTAACAAGCTTGTGTCAACAGTGGTGTACTATAGCTGACAAGCTTGGGTCAGCGGTGGTGAATTATAGCTAACAAGCTTGGGTCAGCAGTGGTGTACTATAGCTGACAAGCTTGGGTCAGCGGTGATTAACTATAAATGACAAGCTTGGGTCAGCGGTGGCGAATTATAGCTGACAAGCTTGGGTCAGCGGTGGTTAACTATAACTGACAAGCTTGGGTCAGCGGTGGTGAATTATAGCTGACAAGCTTGTGCAAGCGGTGGTGTACTATAACTGACAAGCTTGGGTAAGCGGTGGTGTACTATAACTGACAAGCTTGGGTCAGCAGTTGTGTACTATAACTGACAAGCTTGGGTCAGCGGTGGTGTACTATAGCTGACAAGCTTGGGTCAGCAGTGGTGAATTATAGCTGACAAGCTTGGGTCAGCGGTGGTGAATTATAGCTGACAAGCTTGGGTCAGCAGTGGTGAATTATAGCTGACAAACTTGGGTCAGCGGTGGTGAAATATAGCTGATAAGCTTGGGTAAGCGGTGGTGATTTATAGCTGACAAGCATGGGTCAGCGGTGGTGTACTATAACTGACAAGCTTGGGTAAGCGGTGGTGTACTATAACTGACAAGCTTGGGTCAGCAGTTGTGTACTATAACTGACAAGCTTGGGTCAGCGGTGGTGTACTATAGCTGACAAGCTTGGGTCAGCAGTGGTGAATTATAGCTGACAAGCTTGGGTCAGCGGTGGTGAATTATAGCTGACAAGCTTGGGTCAGCAGTGGTGAATTATAGCTGACAAACTTGGGTCAGCGGTGGTGAAATATAGCTGATAAGCTTGGGTAAGCGGTGGTGATTTATAGCTGACAAGCATGGGTCAGCAGTGGTGTATTATAGCTGACAAGCTTGGGTAAGCGGTGGTGAATTATAGCTGACAAGCTTTGGTAAGGGGTGGTGAATTATAGCTGACAAACTTGGGTCAGCAGTGGTGAACTATAGCCGACAAGCTTGGGTCAGCGGTGGTGAATTATAGCTGACAAGCTTGGGACAGCGGTGGTGAACTACAGCCGACAAGCTTGGGTCAGCGGTGGTGAATTATAGCTGACAAGCTTGGGTCAGCGGTGGTGAATTATAGCTGACAAGCTTGAGTCAGCGGTGGTGAATTATAGCTGACAAGCTTGGGTCAGCGGTGGTGAACTACAGCCGACAAGCTTGGGTCAGCGGTGGTGAATTATAGCTGACAAGCTTGGATCAGCAGTGATGAATTATAGCTGATAAGCTAGGGTCAGCAGTGATGAATTATAGCTGATAAGCTTGGATCAGCAGTGATGAATTATAGCTGATAAGCTTGGATCAGCAGTGATGAATTATAGCTGACAAGCTTGGGTCAGGGGTGATGAATTATAGCTGACAAGCTTGGATCAGCAGTGATGAATTATAGCTGACAAGCTTGGGTAAGCAGTGATGAATTATAGCTGATAAGCTTGGATCAGCAGTGATGAATTATAGCTGATAAGCTTGGATCAGCAGTGATGAATTATAGCTGATAAGCTTGGATCAGCAGTGATGAATTATAGCTGACAAGCTTGGATCAGCAGTGATGAATTATAGCTGATAAGCTTGGATCAGCAGTGATGAATTATAGCTGACAAGCTTGGATCAGCAGTGATGAATTATAGCTGACAAGCTTGGATCAGCAGTGATGAATTATAGCTGATAAGCTTGGGTCAGGGGTGATGAATTATAGCTGACAAGCTTGGATCAGCAGTGATGAATTATAGCTGATAAGCTTGGATCAGCAGTGATGAATTATAGCTGACAAGCTTGGATCAGCAGTGATGAATTATAGCTGACAAGCTTGGATCAGCATTGATGAATTATAGCTGACAAGCTTGGATCAGCAGTGATGAATTATAGCTGATAAGCTTGGATCAGCAGTGATGAATTATAGCTGATAAGCTTGGATCAGGGGTGATGAATTATAGCTGATAAGCTTGGATCAGCAGTGATGAATTATAGCTGATAAGCTTGGATCAGCAGTGATGAATTATAGCTGATAAGCTTGGATCAGCAGTGATGAATTATAGCTGATAAGCTTGGGTCAGGGGTGATGAATTATAGCTGATAAGCTTGGATCAGCAGTGATGAATTATAGCTGATAAGCTTGGATCAGCAGTGATGAATTATAGCTGATAAGCTTGGGTCAGGGGTGATGAATTATAGCTGATAAGCTTGGATCAGCAGTGATGAATTATAGCTGATAAGCTTGGATCAGCAGTGATGAATTATAGCTGATAAGCTTGGGTCAGGGGTGATGAATTATAGCTGATAAGCTTGGATCAGCAGTGATGAATTATAGCTGATAAGCTTGGATCAGCAGTGATGAATTATAGCTGATAAGCTTGGGTCAGGGGTGATGAATTATAGCTGATAAGCTTGGATCAGCAGTGATGATTTATAGCTGATAAGCTTGGATCAGCAGTGATGATTTATAGCTGATAAGCTTGGATCAGCAGTGATGAATTATAGCTGATAAGCTTGGGTCAGGGGTGAGGAAAATTAAAATACGTTTTTTCACATTTCATTCTTATATATTTCAAATTTCATATTACAGTCTCATATATTTCACGTTACACTCTGATGTAGAAGACAAAGTCAGATTTGGAAATTAGCAAACAAAAACTGACTTGCTTGGGTCTGGTCCAGTGAACTACAGCCAACATGCTGAGGTCAAGGATAGTGAACTATAGCTGACATGCTAGGATTAGGGATGGTGAACTATAGCTGACATGCTAGGATTAGGGGTGGTGAACTACAGCTGACATGCTAGGATTAGGGATGGTGAACTATAATTGACATGCTAGGATTAGGGATGGTGAACTATAATTGACATGCTAGGATTAGGGATGGTGAACTATAGCTGACATGCCAAGATTAGGGGTGGTGAACTATAGCTGATATTTAAAGATTAGGGGTAGTGAACTATAGCTGACATGTAAAGATTAGAGGTAGTGAACTATAGCTGACATGCCAAGATTAGGGGTGGTGAACTATAGCTGACATTTAAAGATTAGGGGTGGTGAACTATAGCTGACATGCCAAGATCAGGGGTGGTGAACTATAGCTGACATTTAAAGATTAGGGGTGGTGAACTATAGCTGACATTTAAAGATTAGGGGTGGTGAACTATAGCTGACATTTAAAGATTAGGGGTGGTGAACTATAGCTGATATTTAAAGATTAGGGGTAGTGAACTATATCTGACATGTAAAGATTAGAGGTAGTGAACTATAGCTGACATGCCAAGATTAGGGGTAGTGAACTATAGCTGATATTTAAAGATTAGGGGTGGTGAACTATAGCTGACATGCCAAGATTAGGGGTGGTGAACTATAGCTGACATTTAAAGATTAGGGGTGGTGAACTATAGCTGACATGTAAAGATTAGGGGTGGTGAACTATAGCTGACATGCCAAGATTAGGGGTGGTGAACTATAGCTGACATGCCAAGATTAGGGGTGGCGAACTAAAGCTGATATTTAAAGATTAGGGGTGGTGAAGTATAGCTGACATGCCAAGATTAGGGGTGGTGAACTATAGCTGACATTTAAAGATTAGGGGTGGTGAACTATAGCTGACATGTAAAGATTAGGGGTGGTGAACTATAGCTGACATTTAAAGATTAGGGGTGGTGAACTATAGCTGACATGCCAAGATTAGGGGTGGCGAACTAAAGCTGGCGTGCTATGGATAGGGGTAGTGAACTATAGCCAACATGCTTTGGTCAGAGGTAGTGAACTATAGCCAACATGCTTTGGTCAGAGGTAGTGAACTATAGCCAACATGCTTTGGTCAGAGGTAGTGAACTATAGCCAACATGCTTTGGTCAGAGGTAGTGAACTATAGCCAACATGCTTTGGTCAGAGGTAGTGAACTATAGCCAACATGCTTTGGTCAGAGGTAGTGAACTATAGCCAACATGCTTTGGTCAGAGGTAGTGAACTATAGCCAACATGCTTTGGTCAGAGGTGGTGAACTATAGCCAACATGCTTTGGTCAGAGGTAGTGAACTATAGCCAATATGCTTTGGTCAGAGGTAGTGAACTATAGCCAACATGCTTTGGTCAGAGGTAGTGAACTATAGCCAACATGCTTTGGTCAGAGGTAGTGAACTATAGCCAACATGCTTTGGTCAGAGGTAGTGAACTATAGCCAACATGCTTTGGTCAGAGGTGGTGAACTATAGCCAACATGCTTTGGTCAGAGGTAGTGAACTATAGCCAACATGCTTTGGTCAGAGGTAGTGAACTATAGCCAACATGCTTTGGTCAGAGGTAGTGAACTATAGCCAACATGCTTTGGTCAGAGGTGGTGAACTATAGCCAACATGCTTTGGTCAGAGGTGGTGAACTATAGCCAACATGCTTTGGTCAGAGGTGGTGAACTATAGCCAACATGCTTTGGTCAGAGGTGGCGAACTATAGCCAACATGCTTTGGTCAGAAGTGGTGAACTATAGCCAACATGCTTTGGTCAGAGGTGGTGAACTTTAGCTGACATGCTTTGGTCAGAGGTAGTAAACTATAGCTGATATATTTGGCTCACGAATGGTGTACTATAGCTGCCATTCTTTGACCAGTAGTGTTGAACTATAGGTGACATGCTTGGATCAGCTGTTGTGAAGTATAGCTGATATTCTTGGTTCAGCGGTTATGAACTATAGCTGATATGCCTGGGTTAGATGTGGTGAACTATAACCAACATGCTTAGGACATAGGTGGTGAACTATAGCCGACGTGCTTGTGTCAGGCGTTGCGTACTATAACCGAAATTCTTGCGTCAGTTGTAATGAACTATAGCGGACATGATTTGATCAGGGTTGGTGAACCATAACCAACAAGTTTGGGTCAAGTGTGGTGAACCATAACCAACATGTTTGGGTCAGGTGTGGTGAACCATAACCAACATGTTTGGGTCAAGTGTGGTGAACCATAACCAACATGTTTGGGTCAAGTGTGGTGAACCATAACCAACATGTTTGGGTCAAGTGTGATGAACCATAACCAACATGTTTGGGTCAAATGTGATGAACCATAACCAACATGTTTGGGTCAAGTGTGGTGAACCATAACCAACATGTTTGGGTCAAGTGTGGTGAACCATAACCAACATGTTTGGGTCAAGTGTGATGAACCATAACTAACATGTTTGGGTCAAGTGTGATGAACCATAACCAACATGTTTGGGTCAAGTGTGGTGAACCATAACCAACATGTTTGGGTCAAGTGTGATGAACCATAACCAACATGTTTGGGTCAAGTGTGATGAACCATAACCAACATGTTTGGGTCAAGTGTGATGAACCATAACCAACATGTTTGGGTCAAGTGTGATGAACCATAACTAACATGTTTGGGTCAAGTGTGATGAACCATAACCACCATGTTTGGGTCAAATGTGATGAACCATAACCACCATGTTTGGGTCAAGTGTGATGAACCATAACCAACATGTTTGGGTCAAGTGTGATGAACCATAGCTAACATGCTAGGGTCGATGGTGGTGAACCAAAGCTAACCAAGACCCTGTCCCACCTCTCTGTTGGCACCTCCAGTAACGCGGGAGAGATCACCATTGTCCCTATCGGGGTGGAGTCTACTAAAGAAGTATTGCTTATAGCTTTCTTGTTTATCTGCACTCATGGACTGACAAAATAGCTTCCATGACCCACTCTCAATCCGACACCATGCTTTTGCCTGAACATCTTCATAGTAGTAGTAGTAGTAGTAGTAGAAAAATAATAATAAGAAGAAGAGACAACAATGTAATGTATTTCACATGTAGTTCTTGTATCTCACACTACAGTCTCACGCATATAACACACAATTTATAGATCTCATACTACAGTCTCACGCATATAACACACAATTTATAGATCTCATACTACAGTCTCACGCATATAACACACAATTTATAGATTTCATACTACAGTCTCACGCATATAACACACAATTTATAGATTTCATACTACAGTCTCACGCATATAACACACAATTTATAGATTTCATACTACAGTCTCATGTATTTCGCGCTAAATTCTCTTACATTTAACAGTGTAGTCTCTGTATTTTACACAATAATGTAATGTATTTCACCCTAAAATTTCTTGTATTTCACACAACAATATAATATATTTCACACTGCAGTTTCTTACACACAAATTGTTCTTACCACTTCACGTTTCACAGAAAATCGTATCATCTTTGTATGAGCATTATTTTATTTGAGCATTTACTTCATCAGATTATTTTTAAGAACAACAAAACAAGGAGAGCACGACAAAAGAGTTAGAACATTCTAAGAATGATGTCAAGTTGGCATAATGCTGCTAGTCTAAGAATGATGCCAAGCTAACATTATCTTGCCAATCTAAGAGCAATGTCAAGTAGGCTTTAGCTGACATGCTTTGGTCAGAGGTAGTAAACTATAGCTGATATATTTGGCTCACGAATGGTGTACTATAGCTGCCATTCTTTGACCAGTAGTGTTGAACTATAGGTGACATGCTTGGATCAGCTGTTGTGAAGTATAGCTGATATTCTTGGTTCAGCGGTTATGAACTATAGCTGATATGCCTGGGTTAGATGTGGTGAACTATAACCAACATGCTTAGGACATAGGTGGTGAACTATAGCCGACGTGCTTGTGTCAGGCGTTGCGTACTATAACCGAAATTCTTGCGTCAGTTGTAATGAACTATAGCGGACATGATTTGATCAGGGTTGGTGAACCATAACCAACAAGTTTGGGTCAAGTGTGGTGAACCATAACCAACATGTTTGGGTCAGGTGTGGTGAACCATAACCAACATGTTTGGGTCAAGTGTGGTGAACCATAACCAACATGTTTGGGTCAAGTGTGGTGAACCATAACCAACATGTTTGGGTCAAGTGTGATGAACCATAACCAACATGTTTGGGTCAAATGTGATGAACCATAACCAACATGTTTGGGTCAAGTGTGGTGAACCATAACCAACATGTTTGGGTCAAGTGTGGTGAACCATAACCAACATGTTTGGGTCAAGTGTGATGAACCATAACTAACATGTTTGGGTCAAGTGTGATGAACCATAACCAACATGTTTGGGTCAAGTGTGGTGAACCATAACCAACATGTTTGGGTCAAGTGTGATGAACCATAACCAACATGTTTGGGTCAAGTGTGATGAACCATAACCAACATGTTTGGGTCAAGTGTGATGAACCATAACCAACATGTTTGGGTCAAGTGTGATGAACCATAACTAACATGTTTGGGTCAAGTGTGATGAACCATAACCACCATGTTTGGGTCAAATGTGATGAACCATAACCACCATGTTTGGGTCAAGTGTGATGAACCATAACCAACATGTTTGGGTCAAGTGTGATGAACCATAGCTAACATGCTAGGGTCGATGGTGGTGAACCAAAGCTAACCAAGACCCTGTCCCACCTCTCTGTTGGCACCTCCAGTAACGCGGGAGAGATCACCATTGTCCCTATCGGGGTGGAGTCTACTAAAGAAGTATTGCTTATAGCTTTCTTGTTTATCTGCACTCATGGACTGACAAAATAGCTTCCATGACCCACTCTCAATCCGACACCATGCTTTTGCCTGAACATCTTCATAGTAGTAGTAGTAGTAGTAGTAGAAAAATAATAATAAGAAGAAGAGACAACAATGTAATGTATTTCACATGTAGTTCTTGTATCTCACACTACAGTCTCACGCATATAACACACAATTTATAGATCTCATACTACAGTCTCACGCATATAACACACAATTTATAGATCTCATACTACAGTCTCACGCATATAACACACAATTTATAGATTTCATACTACAGTCTCACGCATATAACACACAATTTATAGATTTCATACTACAGTCTCACGCATATAACACACAATTTATAGATTTCATACTACAGTCTCATGTATTTCGCGCTAAATTCTCTTACATTTAACAGTGTAGTCTCTGTATTTTACACAATAATGTAATGTATTTCACCCTAAAATTTCTTGTATTTCACACAACAATATAATATATTTCACACTGCAGTTTCTTACACACAAATTGTTCTTACCACTTCACGTTTCACAGAAAATCGTATCATCTTTGTATGAGCATTATTTTATTTGAGCATTTACTTCATCAGATTATTTTTAAGAACAACAAAACAAGGAGAGCACGACAAAAGAGTTAGAACATTCTAAGAATGATGTCAAGTTGGCATAATGCTGCTAGTCTAAGAATGATGCCAAGCTAACATTATCTTGCCAATCTAAGAGCAATGTCAAGTAGGCATTATCTTGCCAATCTAAGAGCAATGTGAAGTAGACATTATCTTGCCAATCTAAGAGCAATGTCAAGCGGACATTATCTTGCCAATCTAAGAGCAATGTCAAGTAGGCATTATCTTGCCAATCTAAGAGCAATGTCAAGCTGACATTATCTTGCCAATCTAAGAGCAATGTGAAGTAGGCATTACCTTGCCAATCTAAGAGCAATGTCAAGCAGGCATTATCTTGTTAATCTAAGAGCAATGTCAAGTAGGCATTATCTTGCTAATCTAAGAGCAATGTCAAGTTGGCGTTATCTTGCTAGTCATAGAATAATGTCAATTTGACATTATCTTGCTGAAAGTTTTCTCTTTTTCTTTTTTGGGAAGAATTGTTTGCTAACATTGATCATACTAATTTTTTTTTTTTTTTACCCAACTTTGAGCAAGTAATATGCGGTCCGCGGGCCTCTTAACACCCCGTTCCCAAACTTGCCTGTCAGTGTTCTCTTTCTGCGGTTGTTACAGGAATTTGTGGCGAGAAGATATCCCGGCTTGCGCTGCATGAACTAGTTCCGGCAAGGTTTGCCATGGCTCTGAGCTGTTTTTGCTGGTGAAGTATTTGAAAGTGAAATTGTTGGCACTGCCAGCTGTAACCAGGGCAGAAAATAGACCAAACCTGGCGTGAAATTCACAATTTCTAAAAGTTTCTTTTCTTGTACTGGCTTTTGTTTCAGTTAAGACTTGTACTACTTTCTCTGCCACACTTTGTAACTATCACAACAATAAAACATGTCCAACATACTATGCTACACTTTGTAACTATCACCACAATAAAATATGCCCAACATTATATGCTAAACTTTGTAACTATCACCACAATAAAATATGCCAACATTCTATGCTACATTTTGTAACTATCACCACAATAAAACACGCCCAACATTCTATCCTACACTTTACAGCAGTCGCTACATTCAAGCCGTAGCCAACATTGTCTGACATGTCACTGAAATAGTCTGTCAGTACACATGTATACATATGGGGAGTATTCTATCAGTACACATGTACACATATGGGGAGTAGTCTATCAGTACACATGTACACATATGGGGAGTAGTCTATCAGTACACATGTACACATATGGGGAATATTCTATCAGTACACATGTACACATATGGGGAGTATTCTATCAGTACACATGTACACATATGGGGAGTAGTCTATCAGTACACGTGTACACATATGGGGAGTATTCTATCAGTACACATATGGGGAGTAGCCTCTCAGTAGACATATGGTCTCTATATGGGAAGTAGTTTATCGGTACACATGTACACATATGGGGAGTGTACAAAGTCAGAACGGCATCACGTTATGCTGCTGCATATGTTTGTGTGTCTTGTCCGCCGTGAAGAGACTAAATGCAGACTTGTAGAATATAGATGCTCCGGGAAGCCCAGTTCACATGCACTAGGAAATCCAGTTTACATACACCGGGAAGTTGATTTTATGTCGTGGGAAGCCGATTTTACATGTACTGGGGAGTCGATTTTATATGTACTGGGAGTTGGAATTTACCACATTTCACAATTTTTATTTTATCTTGTTTTTAGGATAATAAAATTCACGAAGAAAAAACCCCAAAAATTAGAAAATAGACAATTAAATGTGGAGTTAACAAAAACAATTAGAAAATAGTCAATCAAATGTGGAGTTAATACAAAGATTTAGAAAATAGTCAAATGTGGAGTTAACATAACAAATTAGAAAATAGACAGTCAAATGTGGAGTTACTACAAGAATTAGAAAATAGACAATCAAATGTGGAGTTTACACAAGAGAAATACAAAAATGATAAAGAACTTAAAATAAAATATTGCGCTTCTCTGCACATGTTAAACCTTTCTTTTAAACTGCTATTGTTGAAACTTGCATGTATCTGTGTGTGAGTACTTGTATGTGACAGCTAGTACTAGCAGAGTAGAGTTAGATTAAGGAGCATAGTACTTATATGTGATAGCTGATACTAGCAGAGTAGAGTTAGATTAAGGAGCATAGTACTTGTATGTGATAGCTGATACTAGCAGAGTAGAGTTAGATTAAGGAGCATAGTACTTGTATGTGATAACTGGTACTAGCAAAGTAGAGTTAGATGAAGGAGTATGGTACTTGTATGTGATAGCTGATACTAGCAGAGTAGAGTTAGATTAAGGAGCATAGTACTTATATGTGATAGCTGATACTAGCAGAGTAGAGTTAGATTAAGGAGCATAGTACTTATATGTGATAGCTGATACTAGCAGAGTAGAGTTAGATTAAGGAGCATAGTACTTGTATGTGATAGCTGATACTAGCAGAGTAGAGTTAGATTAAGGAGCATAGTACTTGTATGTGATAACTGGTACTAGCAAAGTAGAGTTAGATTAAGGAGCATAGTACTTGTATGTGATAACTGGTACTAGCAAAGTAGAGTTAGATGAAGGAGTATGGTACTTGTATGTGATAGCTGGTACTACCAGAGTTAAATGAATGAGCATGGTACTTCTTTGTGATAGCTGGTACTAGCAAAGTAGAATTAGATGAAGGAGTATGGTACTTGTATGTGATAGCTGGTACTAGCAAAGTAGAATTAGATGAAGGAGCATGGTACTTGTATGTGATAGCTGGTACTAGCAGAGTTAGATGTGTGTGGTACAGATCTACAAAAACAGGAAGAGGAAGCAAAAAGACAGAAGTTAGCAGTAGAAGGTAATGACAGTGAAGTTGTTCAAACTTCAAAGGAACAATAACAAAACAACAGCCTGGTATGTGGTTATAAAAACCTTATCAAAAATAACAGGAAAAAAATACTAAACATAAAATACAGGGGAAAAGTTTATCTGCCATTAGCTCTCTGGTATAACTGAGCACAGGCTGCAGCCGCGAGCTGAAGTGGAGATATGAGGAGTGAGAGAGAGAGAGAGAGAGAGAGAGAGGCTGCCAAGCGTGCAGCACGGTCGGCTAGAAACTGGAGCAGCATACAGACAGAGAAAGAGAGAGTGTGAGAGAGAGTGTGTGAGAGAGAGTGTGTGAGAGAGAGTGTGTGAGAGAGATTGTGTGAGAGAGAGTGTGTGAGAGAGAGTGTGAGAGAGAGAGTGTATGAGAGAGATTGTGTGAGACAGAGTGTGAGAGAGATTGTGTGAGAGAGAGTGTGTGAGAGAGAGTGATAGAGAGTGTGTGAGAGAGAGTGTGTGAGAGAGAGTATGAGAGAGATTGTGTGAGAGTGAGTGAGAGAGAGTGTGTGTGAGAGAGAGAATGTGTGTGAGAGAGAGAGAGGCTGCCAAGCGTGCAGTACGGTCTAGAGACAGAGAGACAGAGAGAGACGGAGAGAGACAGAGAGAGACAGAGAGACAGAGAGAGGGGGTAAGAGGGAGGAATGGAGAAAGCGTTGGACAGAGAAACACAAAATAAAACTAAAAAGAAGTATAGAGAGAGTTAATAATGAAAGTTACAAGCAGCTGGGTTCAACCAGACGGGAGAGTATTAGAAGATTACCGGGCAATATTATTAACCCTTGCTATCCCACAGAACAGATGAGAAAGTCTAGTTGAGTAAGTGAGATATGGCAGAAGAAAAGGAGTATGGATATAGAAACAATTATAGTCGAATAAAGGAAGCATCCAGAGAAAGATGAACTGAGAATTCAGACAGGCTGGGTGTAGACAACCAAGGTGGAAGACAAAACGTTGGTCCAGAGCTTTACTAACACATTCACTCTAAGCTTTACTAACACATTCACTCTAAGCTTTACTAACACATTCACTCTAAGCTTTACTAACACATTCACTCTAAGCTTTACTAACACATTCACTCTAAGCTTTACTAACACATTCACTCTAAGCTTTACTAACACATTCACTCTAAGCTTTACTAACACATTCACTCTAAGCCAGAAACCTGACTGAAAGGTTTTATTTCTAACTTTGTCTTTCTCTGTGTTCTGTAGCTTTGTGTGCAACTGCAACACACACCTCTGTCTAACTCTACACTGTATGTGACAGTGTTTGTGTTGTGACAGTGTTTGTGTTGTGACTGTAGTTGTGTTGTGACAGTGTTTGCGTTGTGACAGTGTTTGTGTTCTCTGGAGTGTGTTCTCTCTCGTGTCTTCTCTGGAGTATGTTCTCTCTGTGTCTTCTCTGGAGTATGTTCTCTCTCGTGTCTTCTCTGGAGTATGTTCTCTCTCGTGTCTTCTCTGGAGTATGTTCTCTCTCGTGTCTTCTCTGGAGTATGTTCTCTCTCGTGTCTTCTCTGGAGTATGTTCTCTCTCGTGTTTTCTCTGGAGTATGTTCTCTCTCGTGTCTTCTCTGGAGTGTCTTCTCCTTCTGCTGTTCTTCTCTTCTTCTCTTGTCTGGACCGGTCTCTATTCACTGACCGTCCTTGTTCCTCCGCCTTATGGCTACCTCCTCTGTCTCCTCTCTCCTGTACTTCCGTACTTCTCCGTCTTCTGTCTCCTCTCTCCTGTACTTCCGTACTTCTCCGTCTTCTGTCTCCTCTCTCCTCTACTTCCGTACTTCTCCGTCTTCTGTCTCCTCTCTCCTCTACTTCTTCTTGGTTTCCTCCAGTCTCTCCGCTCGCCTTTTTATCTTATTTTTATTTTGGCTCCACCCTTCAGATGTCCACTGGTTCCCATGTCCGTAATTCAAACTGCCCCATGACTTATGTCGTAAGTCAGTTGTCCAATAGGCCACGCCTCTAAATATTTAATTGGTCAACTGACCGAGTTGGTCACTCCTTTATTTAAAAACCGTGTGCAATAGCATCATAAAAGCGTCCTAACGCGTGTCACCTAACATGTGTTATGCGTGTCGATGTCAATTTCGTCTATACAATTGTTATTTACCTAAGTCAATATCTTGCTCTTTCGTGCCGGAGGTTTTATTGTGTCCTCGCTTTTTCATTGTGTCTGCTTTTTCTATTCGTCTTTTCTATTTTGTTTACTCGTGTCAACGTCCAGTCACCGCTTTGTTATCACTGGACCATCCTACTTTCTGGCGTCCTCCCTTTGTATTACCTATATCTCAGCGTCACCGAGTCTCGTCTTTTTCTGTTCACTGTTTCCACTGTTTACTTTTGTCCGCGTCTTGTTCTAGGGTCATGGAAGTTATGTACCTTTCTCTTCCTTTTTCGACCTACTTTTCTCTGTCACTGTTCGATGTTACTATTTTCTTTACAGTATATTTTCATAATCATATTCATTAATAATAATAACAACAATTATAATCATTGCTTACAAGGCTACAAATCATCATCATCATAATCATCACCATCATCATCATCACCATCATCATCATCTTCACAGTCATCAATCACATTAATCGTCGTGATGATCACAGTGACTAACGTCGTCATCATCTTTAGTCACAACCATCGACCATCGGTTATACTCGTATGTCGTCTCAATCATCGTCATCCATAGTATCAGTCATCGTTATCTTTCAATACATAAATCATCGCTATCGTTACCTAGCATCTCAAACGCTATTATCTATAATTTAAATCATCTTTATCTATTATATCAATGTATCATCTCAAATATTGCTATTTTTGTATCGCCATGTATAATTTCACTCATCTTCATATCAGTCATCTTCATCTATCATCTCTGTCAGTTCCATCTATCATCTCACTCATCTTCATTTATCATTTCAAGTGGCATTATCTATGATCTCAGTGATATTTATATATCGCTTCAGTCAGACTCAGTAAATAATAGAACAGAGAACTAGGTGACACAGGCAGACTGATAATACAATATGTTGTCTGTTACTTTGACACAGACAGACTGATAATACAATATGTTGTCTGTTACTTTGACACAGACAGACTGATAATGCAATATGTTGTCTGTTACTTTGACACAGACAGACTGATAATGCAATATGTTGTCTGTTACTTTGACACAGACAGACTGATAATGCAATATGTTGTCTGTTACTTTGACATGGACAAACGCAAAAGAAGAAAATGAAGATGTTTGAGTCCTAGAACGCAAGCAATCTGTGGGTGGGGCTAGGAGAGATGATGTATCTGAGGGAGGGGGGGTTCAGAACACAAGTGTGTTCTCTCTCGTGTTTTCTCTGGAGTATGTTCTCTCTCGTGTCTTCTCTGGAGTGTGTTCTCTCTCGTGTCTTCTCTGGAGTGTGTTCTCTCTCGTGTTTTCTCTGGAGTATGTTCTCTCTCGTGTCTTCTCTGGAGTATGTTCTCTCTCGTGTCTTCTCTGGAGTATGTTCTCTCTCGTGTCTTCTCTGGAGTGTGTTCTCTCTCGTGTCTTCTCTGGAGTATGTTCTCTCTCGTGTCTTCTCTGGAGTATGTTCTCTCTCGTGTCTTCTCTGGAGTATGTTCTCTCTCGTGTCTTCTCTGGAGTATGTTCTCTCTCGTGTCTTCTCTGGAGTATGTTCTCTCTCGTGTTTTCTCTGGAGTATGTTCTCTCTCGTGTCTTCTCTGGAGTGTCTTCTCCTTCTGCTGTTCTTCTCTTCTTCTCTTGTCTGGACCGGTCTCTATTCACTGACCGTCCTTGTTCCTCCGCCTTATGGCTACCTCCTCTGTCTCCTCTCTCCTGTACTTCCGTACTTCTCCGTCTTCTGTCTCCTCTCTCCTGTACTTCCGTACTTCTCCGTCTTCTGTCTCCTCTCTCCTCTACTTCCGTACTTCTCCGTCTTCTGTCTCCTCTCTCCTCTACTTCTTCTTGGTTTCCTCCAGTCTCTCCGCTCGCCTTTTTATCTTATTTTTATTTTGGCTCCACCCTTCAGATGTCCACTGGTTCCCATGTCCGTAATTCAAACTGCCCCATGACTTATGTCGTAAGTCAGTTGTCCAATAGGCCACGCCTCTAAATATTTAATTGGTCAACTGACCGAGTTGGTCACTCCTTTATTTAAAAACCGTGTGCAATAGCATCATAAAAGCGTCCTAACGCGTGTCACCTAACATGTGTTATGCGTGTCGATGTCAATTTCGTCTATACAATTGTTATTTACCTAAGTCAATATCTTGCTCTTTCGTGCCGGAGGTTTTATTGTGTCCTCGCTTTTTCATTGTGTCTGCTTTTTCTATTCGTCTTTTCTATTTTGTTTACTCGTGTCAACGTCCAGTCACCGCTTTGTTATCACTGGACCATCCTACTTTCTGGCGTCCTCCCTTTGTATTACCTATATCTCAGCGTCACCGAGTCTCGTCTTTTTCTGTTCACTGTTTCCACTGTTTACTTTTGTCCGCGTCTTGTTCTAGGGTCATGGAAGTTATGTACCTTTCTCTTCCTTTTTCGACCTACTTTTCTCTGTCACTGTTCGATGTTACTATTTTCTTTACAGTATATTTTCATAATCATATTCATTAATAATAATAACAACAATTATAATCATTGCTTACAAGGCTACAAATCATCATCATCATAATCATCACCATCATCATCATCACCATCATCATCATCTTCACAGTCATCAATCACATTAATCGTCGTGATGATCACAGTGACTAACGTCGTCATCATCTTTAGTCACAACCATCGACCATCGGTTATACTCGTATGTCGTCTCAATCATCGTCATCCATAGTATCAGTCATCGTTATCTTTCAATACATAAATCATCGCTATCGTTACCTAGCATCTCAAACGCTATTATCTATAATTTAAATCATCTTTATCTATTATATCAATGTATCATCTCAAATATTGCTATTTTTGTATCGCCATGTATAATTTCACTCATCTTCATATCAGTCATCTTCATCTATCATCTCTGTCAGTTCCATCTATCATCTCACTCATCTTCATTTATCATTTCAAGTGGCATTATCTATGATCTCAGTGATATTTATATATCGCTTCAGTCAGACTCAGTAAATAATAGAACAGAGAACTAGGTGACACAGGCAGACTGATAATACAATATGTTGTCTGTTACTTTGACACAGACAGACTGATAATACAATATGTTGTCTGTTACTTTGACACAGACAGACTGATAATGCAATATGTTGTCTGTTACTTTGACACAGACAGACTGATAATGCAATATGTTGTCTGTTACTTTGACACAGACAGACTGATAATGCAATATGTTGTCTGTTACTTTGACATGGACAAACGCAAAAGAAGAAAATGAAGATGTTTGAGTCCTAGAACGCAAGCAATCTGTGGGTGGGGCTAGGAGAGATGATGTATCTGAGGGAGGGGGGGTTCAGAACACAAATTCTGTGTTCTAGTGTTCTAGACAGAAAGACAGACTGAGAGATAGACGGATAGAGAAACAGACAAGACAGATATGCATAGATAGACATGGAAACAGGATAGATTCGCGTAGAAAGACAGACAGACAGACAAGGAATCAAGATAGACAGACTGACTGACAGACAAGGTAGATAGAGGTGCTCACCCGGAGCAAGACGCTTCAGATAAGTTCTATATGTTTGTATTTCGTTCTGTATGTATCCTCGAATAAGGCTCAAGCCGAAATATCGGATGTTGTATGTTTTCATTTATACAGTCTCTCCGCTCGCCTTTTTATCTTATTTTTATTTTGGCTCCACCCTTCAGATGTCCACTGGTTCCCATGTCCGTAATTCAAACTGCCCCATGACTTATGTCGTAAGTCAGTTGTCCAATAGGCCACGCCTCTAAATATTTAATTGGTCAACTGACCGAGTTGGTCACTCCTTTATTTAAAAACCGTGTGCAATAGCATCATAAAAGCGTCCTAACGCGTGTCACCTAACATGTGTTATGCGTGTCGATGTCAATTTCGTCTATACAATTGTTATTTACCTAAGTCAATATCTTGCTCTTTCGTGCCGGAGGTTTTATTGTGTCCTCGCTTTTTCATTGTGTCTGCTTTTTCTATTCGTCTTTTCTATTTTGTTTACTCGTGTCAACGTCCAGTCACCGCTTTGTTATCACTGGACCATCCTACTTTCTGGCGTCCTCCCTTTGTATTACCTATATCTCAGCGTCACCGAGTCTCGTCTTTTTCTGTTCACTGTTTCCACTGTTTACTTTTGTCCGCGTCTTGTTCTAGGGTCATGGAAGTTATGTACCTTTCTCTTCCTTTTTCGACCTACTTTTCTCTGTCACTGTTCGATGTTACTATTTTCTTTACAGTATATTTTCATAATCATATTCATTAATAATAATAACAACAATTATAATCATTGCTTACAAGGCTACAAATCATCATCATCATAATCATCACCATCATCATCATCACCATCATCATCATCTTCACAGTCATCAATCACATTAATCGTCGTGATGATCACAGTGACTAACGTCGTCATCATCTTTAGTCACAACCATCGACCATCGGTTATACTCGTATGTCGTCTCAATCATCGTCATCCATAGTATCAGTCATCGTTATCTTTCAATACATAAATCATCGCTATCGTTACCTAGCATCTCAAACGCTATTATCTATAATTTAAATCATCTTTATCTATTATATCAATGTATCATCTCAAATATTGCTATTTTTGTATCGCCATGTATAATTTCACTCATCTTCATATCAGTCATCTTCATCTATCATCTCTGTCAGTTCCATCTATCATCTCACTCATCTTCATTTATCATTTCAAGTGGCATTATCTATGATCTCAGTGATATTTATATATCGCTTCAGTCAGACTCAGTAAATAATAGAACAGAGAACTAGGTGACACAGGCAGACTGATAATACAATATGTTGTCTGTTACTTTGACACAGACAGACTGATAATACAATATGTTGTCTGTTACTTTGACACAGACAGACTGATAATGCAATATGTTGTCTGTTACTTTGACACAGACAGACTGATAATGCAATATGTTGTCTGTTACTTTGACACAGACAGACTGATAATGCAATATGTTGTCTGTTACTTTGACATGGACAAACGCAAAAGAAGAAAATGAAGATGTTTGAGTCCTAGAACGCAAGCAATCTGTGGGTGGGGCTAGGAGAGATGATGTATCTGAGGGAGGGGGGGTTCAGAACACAAATTCTGTGTTCTAGTGTTCTAGACAGAAAGACAGACTGAGAGATAGACGGATAGAGAAACAGACAAGACAGATATGCATAGATAGACATGGAAACAGGATAGATTCGCGTAGAAAGACAGACAGACAGACAAGGAATCAAGATAGACAGACTGACTGACAGACAAGGTAGATAGAGGTGCTCACCCGGAGCAAGACGCTTCAGATAAGTTCTATATGTTTGTATTTCGTTCTGTATGTATCCTCGAATAAGGCTCAAGCCGAAATATCGGATGTTGTATGTTTTTCATTTATACATTCTCATACTTTCTATTCGTCTTTTTTTTTCTCACCTTGCTCACTTCCTCCCTCACTTTGTAAAACTGCACCATACACCTCTATCTACCTTATTTATTTCAACCAGTTTTACTGCAGTCGCCATCCCTTTTGACTGACAGACAGACAAGGAAGCTGGCAAGCATAGCAAACCAGACAAGAAAACAAGACAGACAGACAGACTAGGAACCAAAGTAGACAGGCAGACAAGAAAACAAGATAGAGAGACAAGGAAACAAGACAGAGCCAGATAGACAGAAGACAGATTGACAGACAGAGAAGTAGGCAGGCATGCATACACAGACCGACAGACAGATAGGTAGACAGACCGACAGATAAACAAACATATATAACACATATATATGTGATATATGACAGACATATAGATAGACAGATAGATATATTTGTACAAGTATGAGAGAAAGAACTAGAAACTGATAAGAACATCCCACGTTAAGTGATGAGAGAGAGCGAGAGAGAGGAGTCGGGAGCTCGCCTGAGCTGGTTTGCTGTTGATGCTGTAACGAACGCTGCCTGCTGGTGGTGGTGGTGGTGGTGGTGGTGCTGGTGCTGGTGGCGTGGTGTAAGCCCAGTTCTGCGATCAGTCTGTGTGAATGTGGCTTGAATATTTGCACTGTCTGTGCTAGCGGATCCACTACATTTCTCAGTTGCTGACAGTTGCTGCCTGCTGTTCATTGATTCCGGACAGCCTTGGTGGTGGTGGATGTTTTTCTACAGACAACGCCCAACAGTGTCAGTATTTTGTGTCAGTATCTGTGCCAATTTTTTATGTCAGCTTTCAATCATAAATGTTTATATTTCTGACGCTATCCCTGCCGCGAGATATTTTTGGAATATTTTCTGACAGTCTCATTTCTCTAAGAAAATCTCGGTGAATAAATCACGTGAACTTGTTTCTTTTCTGGAGCTAGGCTGGACAGGTGTGGGTGGAGGTCATGCTTCTTGTAGAAAAAAAAGGGTTTATAGACCAGTTCTTTATCTCACTCCGACAATAATTTGGAAAATGAGTCTTGATCTCTATATTTAGAAACAGTTACTCTGACCGACAGATGCCTTCTAAATGCTAGAAACAAACAAACAAAAAAAACGTGTCAAACCTGGACTATTCTGTGCTTCTCAACACTTTACAAGGCACGTTGAACATTATTTGTTAACATTATTTCCTGACTTTTTTATGTTTCCTTTTTTTTTTCTTTTGGTTGTCAAAGTAGACTAGAACAATAAACAGAGATCCGTAACACAAGTCAAAGTAGACTAGAACAACGAATAAAGATCAGTAACACAAGTCAGAGTAGACTAGAACAACAAATAAAGATCGGTAACACAAGTATATGGTTAACTTTGCTTTGGCATTTTCCATGATCTATTTAATGTTTTCTACAACTGGTGATCTGCTCAAGCTTTAGCTCTCCTTCTGGATGCATCATTCTTGCAGTTTCCTAACATTAACTTTAACCAATAGTTTTCTAGCAATAATAAACTTAACCAGTAGTTTCTCAGCACCATTAACTCTAAACAGTAGTTTCCTAATAACATTAACTCTAACCAATAGTTTCCTAACAACATTAACTCTAACCAGTAGTTTCCTAACAACATTAACTCTAACCAGTAGTTTCCTAACAACACTAACCCTAACCAGTAGTTTCCTAACAACATTAACTCTAACCAGTAGTTTCCTAACAACATTAACTCTAACCAGTAGTTTCCTAGTAACATGAATTTAACCAGCAGTTTCTTAGCAACATGAGCTCTAACCAGTAGTTTTGTAGCAACATGAACCCTAACCATAAACTCCTAGCAAGCTGAAGTCTATTCGGCAGCATCACAGCAATCTGAACTCTAACCGGTGTTCTAATGGCCAGCTGATTTCAAATCAGTAGTTTCAAAGCATGTACATGTCTAGATGGTACTTTTAGCAAGTTGAAATCTAACTAGTAGAATCATGGCAAATCTATTCTTGATTGTAGTCTAAGAGCATGTATAATCATGGCAAATCTATTCTTGATTGTAGTCTAAGAGCAACCCTTCATTTAGCTTATAGTTCCCCAAAAAATGAACCTATAATAAGTTGCGTCATACCTTTACTTACTCACATATTGACTCACACACAGATTGTCTCACACACGGACTGACTCATTCATAGATTGACCCACACATAGATTGACTCACACATAGATTGACTCACACATAGATTGACTCACATATGGATAAATTATAGCACTGATGAGCTGTTATCCGTGGGGATCTATCTTACATAAGTTACTCAAAGTCATTGTCATTAATGACTGCAGAAAGAAAAGATGACAACGATGAGATAAAGGAAAGTCAGTACACCAGACATAGAGAACAATTAGAACTAGAAGTAGACCAGACATATAGAACTGCTAGAATTATACAGTAGACTAGACATAGAGAACTCTTAGAATCAGACAATAGACTAGATATAGAGAACTGTTAGAATCTAAGGTCAGACAGTAGACTAGACATACAAAACTGTTAGAATCTATGGTCAAACAGTAGACTAGACATATACAACTGTTAGAATCTAAGGTCAAACAGTAGACTAGACATATAGAACTTTTAGAATCAAACAGTAGACTAGACATAGAGAACTTTTAGAATCTATGGTCAGACACTAGACTAGACATGGAGAACTGTTAGAATCTAAAATCAAACAGTAGACTAGACATATAGAACTGTTAGAATCTAAGGTCAGACAGTAGACTAGACATATAGAACTGTTAGAATAAAATAATCAGACGATAGAAGTACATAAAACAGTTCAGCCACGAAATAGTTACAACTTTGACAGAAGACAAAAAGAACAACTGCAACATAGAACACAAAAAGATCATTTCAAACTTATCACAAACAGAACATTTAGAAGGCTAGATCAGCTCATATAAACGTACACAACAGCATCACATTACCCTGTCATGGACAAGTGGTCATCGATCGCCTGCTGATGATCACCTACAATAATTTCCCTGTGTTCAGCTTCCTTCCACCTCTGCACCGCCCCGCCAATCTTACATCTCGACACGTTGGAAGCGAATCGATCATCTCAAGATCGATAACAGATAAAAGAGAGAATGCATTTATAAAGATCGTTAGTCCTCCATTGCTCTGTACAGCGGGAAATATTATTGATCATGTTCTTCTACATCGAGCAGTTTGTTTACATTTTGTGAGTGTCTGCCATAAGAACCCAGAACTTTCTCTCTGCAAGCGAGGACAGACATGCGCTACACAGCTACAGTCTGTCTGTGTAGGTGGCTGAAGCCTTTTACCTGGCCAGATCTTGTCTTATAATTTGTGTACTATTTCTATCACAAGATATCATCATATGGAGTTATATTGGTCATTTAGAGAGTTTGATAGTTTATGGATAAAATTATATATAAAACTAAACTTATACATACACAAAAAGCCACTGCAGGGGTAAAGCTGCGGTAACAAAATGTGAAAAGTACTTCAAACAAAAGTAAGAATAATCATCAAGCACACAGCTGAGACGTTTTGACTTACACCTTCACCATACAAAGACATACAGGACACAGAAAAGGAAAATAAAGAGGAGATATAACTTCACATCAGTGATATAGAACAGATTCTTCCATTCTTATAAATCATTGTGATATAGAACAGATTCTTCCATTCTTATAAATCATTGTGATATAGAACAGATACTTCCATTCTTATAAATCATTGTGATATAGAACAGATTCTTCCATTCTTATAAATCATTGTGATATAGAACAGATTCTTCCATTCTTATAAATCATTGTGATATAGAACAGATTCTTCCATTCTTATAAATCATTGTGATATAGAACAGATTCTTCCATTCTTATAAATCATTGTGATATAGAACAGATTCTTCCATTCTTATAAATCATGTTATTATAGAACAAATTCTTCTATTCTTATAAATCATTGTGATATAGAACAGATTCTTCCATTCTTATAAATCATTGTGATATAGAACAGATTCTTCCATTCTTATAAATCATTGTGATATAGAACAGATTCTTCCATTCTTATAAATCATGTTATTATAGAACAAATTCTTCTATTCTTATAAATCATTGTATTATAAAACAGATTCTTCTATTCCCATAAACTATGGGAAAAGAAAACTCGTCGTCATCATCATGTGCTGTTCTCGATACGAAGGTTGGTGATAATGAGTCTCCAGTCTCTCGCTCCCTCGCCTTGCGCTCAGCCAGGCTGTGTCCTGCCCATTCTCGTATGTTATCTTCTCATCTACATCTCTGTCCACCTCTCGTATGTTATCTTCTCATCTACATCTCTGTCCACCTCTCGTATGTTATCTTCTCATCTACATCTCTGTCCACCTCTCGTATGTTATCTTCTCATCTACATCTCTGTCCACCTCTCGTATGTTATCTTCTCATCTACATCTCTGTCCACCTCTCGTATGTTATCTTCTCATCTACATCTCTGTCCACCTCTCGCTCTTTTTGCCTCTACTTTTTCTTCTAGTATGATCGTCACTAGCTACTGAAAACTACTGACGGACTATTTAGAGGAAGACCCTCGAGCCAAACTGACAAATCATGCTATCCAAATATCTAATAGTTCAGTCCCCACATAGCATAACCCGCTATGTGCAGCAAATCTACCAACATTTCCTTACTAACATTATATTTGTGAATGTAATAGTTTCATTTTCCAGCCTTTTGATATGTTTGTTTTTCTTTTTTCCTAATGTAATGTATATACGAGTGTGTGGGAAGAGTGAAAGATGGAGTGATCAAGGGAAGAATATAAGACGAGCCTGGGTGCCTAATTCTTTACCTTTTTAAAATAAAGATCATTCATTCATTCATTCATTCATTCATTTATTCACATATTCGCTGTCATTGTGAGCAGAATGAAAAGATAACGGCGAATAAGTTGTGACACGCGAAATTTCTAGTCGGTCGGCTTGACCCTTGATCTATTATTTCAATTCTCATATTTTTAAGTCAATACCCCCTCCTTCCCGCCCCGCCCCCGCCCCCCCCCTCCTCGATGATTCTCGATTTTATCTGAATCTATCTAGCCACTAGATGGCCTAACTCTTACCTGATTCTATCTAGCCACATTTCTTGCTTGGTGTCCTAACTCTTACCTGACTCTATCTAGCCACATTTCTTGCTTGGTGTCCTAACTCTTACCTGACTCTATCTAGCCACTTGACGGCCTAACTCTTACCTGACTCTATCTAGCCACATTTCTTGCTTGGTGTCCTAACTCTTACCTGACTCTATCTAGCCACATTTCTTGCTTGGTGTCTTAACTCTTACCTGACTCTATCTAGCCACTTGACGGCCTAACTCTTACCTGACTCTATCTAGCCACATTTCTTGCTTGGTGTCCTAACTCTTACCTGACTCTATCTAGCCACATTTCTTGCTTGGTGTCCTAACTCTTACCTGACTCTATCTAGCCACTTGACGGCCTAACTCTTACCTGACTCTATCTAGCCACATTTCTTGCTTGGTGTCCTAACTCTTACCTGACTCTATCTAGCCACATTTCTTGCTTGGTGTCCTAACTCTTACCTGACTCTATCTAGCCACATTTCTTGCTTGGTGTCCTAACTCTTACCTGACTCTATCTAGCCACTTGACGGCCTAACTCTTACCTGACTCTATCTAGCCACATTTCTTGCTTGGTGTCCTAACTCTTACCTGACTCTATCTAGCCACATTTCTTGCTTGGTGTCCTAACTCTTACCTGACTCTATCTAGCCACTTGATGGCCTAACTCTTACCTGACTCTATCTAGCCACATTTCTTGCTTGGTGTCCTAACTCTTACCTGACTCTATCTAGCCACATTTCTTGCTTGGTGTCCTAACTCTTACCTGACTCTATCTAGCCACTTGACGGCCTAACTCTTACCTGACTCTATCTAGCCACATTTCTTGCTTGGTGTCTTAACTCTTACCTGACTCTATCTAGCCACTTGACGGCCTAACTCTTACCTGACTCTATCTAGCCACATTTCATGCCTGGTGTCCTAACTCTTACCTGACTCTATCTAGCCACTTGACGGCCTAACTCTTACCTGACTCTATCTAGCCACTTGACGGCCTAACTCTTACCTGACTCTATCTAGCCACTTGATGGCCTAACTCTTACCTGACTCTATCTAGCCACATTTCTTGCTTGGTGTCCTAACTCTTACCTGACTCTATCTAGCCATATTTCTTGCTTGGTGTCCTAACTCTTACCTGACTCTATCTAGACACATTTTCTAAACCAAGAGGATCATTGCCAGTAAGTGGTATTTCTTACGTGTATTTGTTTTTTAACCTACTTTCATGAAGACATATGGCTGAAATATTGCTTTGTTACTGTTTTTGTTTTATAATTCAAGGCGTTGGATAGCTCGTCTTTCAGCCTATGTTGCCACGGCTTTTCACGTTTTAGTTTTATGTTTTTTTTTCCTTGTAAAACAGCACCATACACCTGTGACTACATGTACACTACTACCTTGGTAGTAAAGTGTTATCTTGTTAGAAAAGTGTTGTCTTCTTTAGTAAAAGTTGTTGTCTTAATCCAAAATATGTTCTGTAATTTCTAAACGTGTCTTCCTCCAAATGACACGTATAAACAGTGAAATAACACCATCATCATGTCTGCTCCTGCAATTAATTTACCCGTCATAAGTCTACAATCTACTCTGTCGTTGGTCTGGCGATACAGTCAACTTCTTGTCCTTTATCTGAACGATGTTGAAACGTCATCTCATCCTCTTGCTCTTTGTCCCTGGTCTAGAATATCTTTTTTAATTCTGAATGTTGGCTCTTGTAGTATATCCCCTACATTCGTTGTTTCAGACTTCATTGTTGGCATGTAGTCTTGGCTGTTGTTATATAGTTTCGGATTTCATTGTTGGCATGTAGTAGGTTGATATAGACAGCAAAGAGTGTACAAAAACTAGTGGAACCCGAGCATCAATCATACATGATTACAGGACAGTGAAAAGAACATAGGGGAACCTGATTATCAATCATTCATGATTATAGGATAGTGAACAAAATCTAGTGGAACCCGATCATCAACAGTACATGATTACAAGACAATGGAAAGAACCTAGTAGAACCCGAGCATCAATCACACATGATTACAGTACAGTGAACAGAATCTAGTGGAACCAGAACATCAATCATTCATGATTACAGGACAGTGAACACAACCTATTGGAACACTAGCATCAATCATTCGTGACTGTAACTTGAAGCGCTTGGAGTGCGCTAATTCTGAATTACAAAAATTGTATGATAGTTACCACGTGATGTTGTATGATAGTTACCACGTGATGTTGTATGATAGTTACCACGTGATGTTGTATGATAGTTACCACGTGATGTTGTATGATAGTTACCACGTGATGTTGTATGATAGTTACCACGTGATGTTGTATGATAGTTATCACGTGATGTTGTATGATAGTTACCACGTGATGTTGTATGATAGTTATCATGTGATGTCCACAGTGATGCTCCATTTTCATTTGTCAAAGGGAAGGGAGGGGAGGGGAAGGGAGGGGAGGGGAAGGGAGGGGTAACCAGGAATCTAAGAGGGGGAGAGTAAGTAGGTGATGGGGGGTGGCGGGGGAGGGGGAAGGGAAATAAGCTTTCTGGCCAGACTTGTTTTCTTGCGAGACAGCCTGTCGTACCAGTTTTACAGCAAGACTGGGACTGGTGGAGTCGATACATCGCGACCTCTCAGACTTGATAATTCCATTCCTGACGTAAGAGAGGCAATCTGTGCCGAGAAAAATACACTCACTCTTCAGAAAAGGCTATTTCCGCACGGAGAGTCGAACTGGAGTACACAGATTTCTGTGACTGAAAATAAAATAAGATTTGTCAAGAAAATGGCGTACTTGCACACAGAGCAACAAACCCATCAGGCACAAAACTGTCTGATCTTGTCCGGTAGTTATTAGAGGTTAATTGTTGTTTTAAATCTTGTCCTGTAGTTATTAGAGATTAATTGTTGTTTTAAATCTTGTCCTGTAGTTATTAGAGATTAAATGTTGTTTTAAATCTTGTCCTGTAGTTATTAGAGATTAATTGTTGTTTTAAATCTTGTCCTGTAGTTATTAGAGATTAATTGTTGTTTTTAATCTTGTCCTGTAGTTATTAGAGGTTAATTTTTGTCTTATATTTTGTCCTGCAGCCATTAGAGGCTGCTATTTGTATGACCTTTGTTTTGTAGCCATTAAAGGCAGGTGTTTGTCTAACTTTGTCCTGCAGCCATTAGACTAGAAGCTGCTGTTCGTCTGGTTTAGCTCTCTAGACATTAGAGGCTGCTAGTCAGAAAATAATTTCATGCATCAGGTTGTTTGTTGACGTGGATGAACAAAACGTGAGAATAAAATAAAGTCAGTAATCTAAGGTTATTCAAGTAATATCAAGTTATGTCAGTAATATCAAGTTATGTCAGTACATGTAAAGTTACGAATAAGCTAAACATGATATAAGTAACATAAAGTTATCATCAACTTTTCTGTACTTTAGCTATGGAGGTGAGTACACAGTCTTCATTTTACTCTCTCACTCGTTTCTTCAATCAGGGGAGGGTGGGTCGATATACTCCCTGTGTGGCAGAGTTTTATGGATGATGATATCTTTGGTGAGAATCGAGCTGGATTGAAAGTAGGTTAAATTAAAGTTCCACAGCATAAATCAGCTGGAGGCTTGATTATCATTGGTAACACACAACAGTGCTTGTTTTCATGAGAATTTCACAAACTTTGAAGTCATGATGACTACACGACAGATATCCAAGACATCAGACAAGAAAAAACAGATATCCAAGACATCAGACAAGAACCAATAGATATCCAAGACATCAGACAAGAACCAACAGATATCCAAGACATCAGACAAGAACCAATAGATATCCAAGACATCAGACAAGAACCAATAGATATCCAAGACATCAGACAAGAACCAACAGATATCCAAGACATCAGACAAGAACCAACAGATATCCAAGACATCAGACAAGAACCAACAGATATCCAAGACATCTGGCAAGAACCAACAGATATCCAAGACATCAGACAAGAACAAACAGATATCCAAGACATCAGACAAGAACCAACAGATATCCAAGACATCAGACAAGAACCAACAGATATCCAAGACATCAGACAAGAACCAACAGATATCCAAGACATCAGACAAGAACCAACAGTTATCCAAGACATCAGACAAGAACCAACAGATATCCAAAACATCAGACAAGAACCAACAGATACCCAAGTCATCAGACAAGAACAAATAAATATCCAAGACTTCAGGCAAGAACCAGTAGATATCCAAGAACTCAGGAAAGAACCAACAATTATCCAGCAGCTCAGACAAGAACCAGTAGATATCCAAGACATCAGACAAGAAAAAACAGATATCCAAGACATCAGACAAGAACCAATAGCTATCCAAGACATCAGATAAAAACCAATAGATATCCAGGACCTCAAACCAGAACGAACAGATATTCAAGATATCAGACAAGAACCAACAGATATCCAAGACATCAGACAAGAATCAATAGATATCCAAGACATCAGATAAAAACCAATACATATCCTTGATTTCAGAAAAGAATCAATAGATATCCAAGACCTCAGGCAAGAACAAACAGATATCCAGTATCTCCGACAAGAACAAATAGGTATCCTAGACCTCAGGCAAGAATTAACAAATATCTAAAACCTCAAACAAGAACCAATAAATATTCAGGACTTCAGGCAAGAACCAGTTGATATCCAAGACCTCAGAAAAGAATCAATAGATATCCAAGACATCATGAAAGAATTAACTGATATCCAGGACCTCAGACAAGAACCATCAGATATCCAAGATCACAGACACGATCCATCAGATATCCAAGACCACAGACAAGATCCATCAGATATCCAAGACCACAGACAAGAACTAATAGATATCCAAGACCTTAGACACACATCAGCAAACACACACGAGCATATACATAGCAACAAACACAAAGACAAGTATACACATAACAGTAAATACAAATACACGAGTATACATATAGCAGCAAACACACACACGAGTATACATATAGCATCAATTACAAACACACACGAGTATACACATAGGAGCAGATACAATCACACACGAGTATACATATAGCAGCAAACACACACACGAGTATACATATAGCAGCAAACACACACACGAGTATACATATAGCAGTAAACACACACACGAGTATACACATAGCAGCAAACACACACAGGAGTATACATGTAGCAGCAAACACACACACGAGTAAACATATAGCAGCAAACACACACACGAGTATACATATAGCAGCAAACACATACACGAGTATACATATAGCAGCAAACACACACACGAGTATATATATAGCAACAAACACACACACGAGTATACACATAGCACAACACACGAGTATACACATAACACAAACACACACACGAGTATACATATAGCAGCAAACACAAACACGAGTATACATATAGCAGCAAACACACACACGAGTATACATATAGCAGCAAACACACACACGAGTATACATATAGCAGCAAACACACATACGAGTATACATATAGCAGCAAACACACACACGAGTATACACATAGCACAAACACACACATAAGTATACATATAGCAGGAAACACACACACGAGTATACATATAGCATCAAACACACACACACGAGCATACACATAGCAGCAAACACACACACGAGTATACACATAGCAGCAAACACACACACGAGTATACATATAGCAACAAACACACACACGAGTATACACATAGCAGCAAACACACACACGAGTATACACATAGCAGCAAACACACACACGAGTATACATATAGCAGCAAACACACACACGAGTATACATATAGCAGCAAACACACACACGAGTATACACATAGCACAAACACACCAGTATACACATAGCACAAACACACACACGAGTATACATATAGCAGCAAACACACACACGAGTATTCATATAGCAGCAAACAGACACACGAGTATACATATAGCAGCAAACACACACACGAGTATACATATAGCAGCAAACACACACACGAGTATAGACATAGCAGCAAACACACACACGAGTATACATATAGCAGCAAACACACACACGAGTATACACATAGCACAGACACACACACAAGAGTAGACACAGCAGCAAACACATACACGAGTATACATAATACAAACACATACACACGAGTATACATATAGCAGCAAACACATACACGAGTATACATAGCACAAACACACACACACGAGATTATACGTAGCATCAAACACACACACGAGTATATGCATAGCAGCAAACACAAACACACACGAGTATACACATAGCACAAACACACCAGTATACACATAGCACAAACACACACACGAGTAAACATATAGCAGCAAACACACACGAGTATTCATATAGCAGCAAACAGACACACGAGTATACATATAGCAGCAAACACACACACGAGTATACACATAGCACACACACACACGAGTAGACACAGCAGCAAACACATACACGAGTATACATAACACAAACACATACACACGAGTATACATATAGCAGCAAACACATACACGAGTATACATAGCACAAACACACACACACGAGTATATACGTAGCACAAACACACACACACGAGTATATACATAGCACAAACACACACACAAGTACATACATAGCACAAACACACACACACGAGTATATACATAGCACAAACACACACACGAGTATACATAGCACACACACACACGAGTATATACATAGCACAAACACACACAGGAGTATATACGTAGCACAAACACACACACGAGTATATACATAGCACAAACACACACACGAGTATATACATAGCAGCAAACACACACACACGAGTATACACATAGCACAAACACACACACACGAGTATACACATAGTACAAACACACACACACGGGTATACACATAGCACAAACACACACACGAGTATATACATAGCACAAACACACACACACGGGTATAACATAGCAGCAAACACACACACGAGTATACACACAGTAGCAAACACACACACACCAGTATATACACATCAGAAACACACACACGAGTATACATATAGCAGCAAACACACACACGAGTATACACATAGCACAAACACACCAGTATACACATAGCACAAACACACACACGAGTATACATATAGCAGCAAACACACACACGAGTATTCATATAGCAGCAAACAGACACACGAGTATACATATAGCAGCAAACACACACACGAGTATACATATAGCAGCAAACACACACACGAGTATAGACATAGCAGCAAACACACACACGAGTATACATATAGCAGCAAACACACACACGAGTATACACATAGCACAGACACACACACAAGAGTAGACACAGCAGCAAACACATACACGAGTATACATAATACAAACACATACACACGAGTATACATATAGCAGCAAACACATACACGAGTATACATAGCACAAACACACACACACGAGATTATACGTAGCATCAAACACACACACGAGTATATGCATAGCAGCAAACACATACACACGAGTATACACATAGCACAAACACACCAGTATACACATAGCACAAACACACACACGAGTAAACATATAGCAGCAAACACACACGAGTATTCATATAGCAGCAAACAGACACACGAGTATACATATAGCAGCAAACACACACACGAGTATACACATAGCACACACACACACGAGTAGACACAGCAGCAAACACATACACGAGTATACATAACACAAACACATACACACGAGTATACATATAGCAGCAAACACATACACGAGTATACATAGCACAAACACACACACACGAGTATATACGTAGCACAAACACACACACACGAGTATATACATAGCACAAACACACACACAAGTACATACATAGCACAAACACACACACACGAGTATATACATAGCACAAACACACACACGAGTATACATAGCACAAACACACACACGAGTATATACATAGCACAAACACACACAGGAGTATATACGTAGCACAAACACACACACGAGTATATACATAGCACAAACACACACACGAGTATATACATAGCAGCAAACACACACACACGAGTATACACATAGCACAAACACACACACACGAGTATACACATAGTACAAACACACACACACGGGTATACACATAGCACAAACACACACACGAGTATATACATAGCACAAACACACACACACGGGTATAACATAGCAGCAAACACACACACACGAGTATACACACAGTAGCAAACACACACACACCAGTATATACACATCAGAAACACACACACCAGTATACACGCAGCAGCAAACACACACACCAGTATACACACAGCATCAAAGACATATACGAGTATACACATAGTATAAACACACACACGAGTATACACATAGTATAAACACACACACGAGTATACACATAGTATAAACACACACACGAGTATATACATAGCATAAACACAGGCCCATTACATACGCACGGCAGCAAACACACATACGGATATACACATAGCATAAACACACACTAGCATACACACAGCATAAACACACGCACGATTATACACATTATACACACAGCAACAAACAAATAAACATACACATACATATACAAATTAAGCAGAACGCTTATGTTATGACTTAGTGTATTACTTGCTGGGATGAGAATATCACAAAATAATAATAAAATATGTGTATATCTGTTAGTTACCTGTATATCTGTTAGCTACCTATATACACGTTAGCTACCTGTATATCTATCAGCTACCTGTATACATGTTAGCCATCTGTTAGCTATCTGTATATACGTTAATTAACTGTATATATGTTATTTGCCTATATATCTGTTATATAATTCTATATCTTGGTTTGACATAAAACAAGGAATCAGTCAGGGGTGCATACTGTCGCCTTAGTTATTTAACTTGTATACTGAAAATATAATGAGGAATGTTATAGGAGATGTAGACAAAGAATATTATGATGCCATAACAATTGGAGGTTATGAAATACCAGAGATTAGATGCGCTGATGACACAGTATTACTGTCCACAACACAAAAAGGAATGGAAAAACTAAATATGGCAGTCCATGAGAACAGCTAAGAGCAAAACCTCTATCTTAATGCGAAGAAAACTAAATTGATGACAACTAACAAAACACATAAGGCAGTTGAAAATGTATCAATGAGGACAAAATTCGAAAAGATGGAGAGTTTTGAATATCTTGAATCACTACTAACTAATGAGATAAAATGAGGGAAAATAAAAGTAAGATATGTCTCGCTCTTCAGAAAGTAAAACAACTAAAGAAGCTGTGGAGAGGAACAGACAGAACTAAAAAAATCAGATTTTTAAGGGCATGCATCTTTCCCATCTCAACATATGGCTGTGAGACCTGGACACTTAACAAAACAGCTGAGAAACACATAAACACAATAATTAGTGTATAAGTATATAACTACACACGAAGCACTGCAGTAAAGCTGTGATACCAGAATGTATAAACTAGGAAAAAAGTAGGAGCAGCTTTATTACTTAACGATTACAAAGTTGTGACGTTTTGGCGTGAGTCTTAATCATACAAAAACATACAGGACAGTGAAATAGGGAGAGGAGATAAAGTATAGATTCACATGAATACTATTTTTTAAAAATTGTTTTAAAAGAGTACTTAGCTGTAAATTTACAACTGTTAGCTATCTATCACACACACAACTATACACATAGCATAAACACACACTCACTCACACACACACACATATATATATGGTAGTTATATGTTAAGTGTTCCCTACCAGACATTTTTGTAAACTTGCTCCTCAACTTGCTATCTCCGGGGTGACTGGAAACTCTGTGTGTCGGCCGACGTGTCGAGGAAATCCATCAGAAACTAACAGTTTGTTGTTTTCTTTTTGTTTAAGTGACCTCAAGTCACAGTGTCATCTGGTTTAACAATGTCCTCAAGTCACAGTGTCATCTGGTCTAACAATGTCCTCAAGTCACAGTGTCATCTGGTCTAACAATGTCCTCAAGTCACAGTGTCATCTAGTCTAACAATGTCCTCAAGTCACAGTGTCATCTGGTTTAACAATGTCCTCAAGTCACAGTGTCATCTGGTCTAACAATGTCCTCAAGTCACAGTGTCATCTGGTTTAACAATGTCCTCAAGTCACAGTGTCATCTGGTCTAACAATGTCCTCAAGTCACAGTGTCATCTGGTTTAACAATGTCCTCAAGTCACAGTGTCATCTGGTCTAACAATGTCCTCACGTCACAGTGTCATCTGGTTTAACAATGTCCTCAAGTCACAGTGTCATCTGGTCTAACAATGTCCTCAAGTCACAGTGTCATCTGATTTAACAATGTCCTGAAGTCACAGTGTCATCTGGTCTAACAATGCCCTCAGTTCAAAGTGTTATTTGCCTATATATCTGTTATATAATTCTATATCTTGGTTTGACATAAAACAAGGAATCAGTCAGGGGTGCATACTGTCGCCTTAGTTATTTAACTTGTATACTGAAAATATAATGAGGAATGTTATAGGAGATGTAGACAAAGAATATTATGATGCCATAACAATTGGAGGTTATGAAATACCAGAGATTAGATGCGCTGATGACACAGTATTACTGTCCACAACACAAAAAGGAATGGAAAAACTAAATATGGCAGTCCATGAGAACAGCTAAGAGCAAAACCTCTATCTTAATGCGAAGAAAACTAAATTGATGACAACTAACAAAACACATAAGGCAGTTGAAAATGTATCAATGAGGACAAAATTCGAAAAGATGGAGAGTTTTGAATATCTTGAATCACTACTAACTAATGAGATAAAATGAGGGAAAATAAAAGTAAGATATGTCTCGCTCTTCAGAAAGTAAAACAACTAAAGAAGCTGTGGAGAGGAACAGACAGAACTAAAAAAATCAGATTTTTAAGGGCATGCATCTTTCCCATCTCAACATATGGCTGTGAGACCTGGACACTTAACAAAACAGCTGAGAAACACATAAACACAATAATTAGTGTATAAGTATATAACTACACACGAAGCACTGCAGTAAAGCTGTGATACCAGAATGTATAAACTAGGAAAAAAGTAGGAGCAGCTTTATTACTTAACGATTACAAAGTTGTGACGTTTTGGCGTGAGTCTTAATCATACAAAAACATACAGGACAGTGAAATAGGGAGAGGAGATAAAGTATAGATTCACATGAATACTATTTTTTAAAAATTGTTTTAAAAGAGTACTTAGCTGTAAATTTACAACTGTTAGCTATCTATCACACACACAACTATACACATAGCATAAACACACACTCACTCACACACACACACATATATATATGGTAGTTATATGTTAAGTGTTCCCTACCAGACATTTTTGTAAACTTGCTCCTCAACTTGCTATCTCCGGGGTGACTGGAAACTCTGTGTGTCGGCCGACGTGTCGAGGAAATCCATCAGAAACTAACAGTTTGTTGTTTTCTTTTTGTTTAAGTGACCTCAAGTCACAGTGTCATCTGGTTTAACAATGTCCTCAAGTCACAGTGTCATCTGGTCTAACAATGTCCTCAAGTCACAGTGTCATCTGGTCTAACAATGTCCTCAAGTCACAGTGTCATCTAGTCTAACAATGTCCTCAAGTCACAGTGTCATCTGGTTTAACAATGTCCTCAAGTCACAGTGTCATCTGGTCTAACAATGTCCTCAAGTCACAGTGTCATCTGGTTTAACAATGTCCTCAAGTCACAGTGTCATCTGGTCTAACAATGTCCTCAAGTCACAGTGTCATCTGGTTTAACAATGTCCTCAAGTCACAGTGTCATCTGGTCTAACAATGTCCTCACGTCACAGTGTCATCTGGTTTAACAATGTCCTCAAGTCACAGTGTCATCTGGTCTAACAATGTCCTCAAGTCACAGTGTCATCTGATTTAACAATGTCCTGAAGTCACAGTGTCATCTGGTCTAACAATGCCCTCAGTTCAAAGTGTTATCTGGTCAAACAATGTCCCCAGTTCAAAGTGTTATCTGGTCAAACAATGTCCTCAGTTCAAAGTGTTATCTGGTCAAACAATGTCCCCAGTTCAAAATGTAATCTGGTCAAACAATGTCCCCAGTTCAAAGTGTTATCTGGTCAAACAATGTCCCCAGTTCAAAGTGTTATCTGGTCAAACAATGTCCTCAGTTCAAAGTGTTATCTGGTCAAACAATGTCCTCAGTTCAAAGTGTTATCTGGTCAAACAATGTCCTCAGTTCAAAGTGTTATCTGGTCAAACAATGTCCCCAGTTCAAAGTGTTATCTAGTCAAACAGTGTCCTCAGTTCAAAGTGTTATCTGGTCAAACAGTGTCCTCAGTTCAAAGTGTTATCTGGTCAAACAATGTCCCCAGTTCAAAGTGTTATATGGTCAAACAATGTCCTCAGTTCAAAGTGTTATCTGGTCAAACAATGTCCCCAGTTCAAAGTGTTATCTGGTCAAACAATGTCCCCAGTTCAAAGTGTTATCTGGTCAAACAGTCAGAGCTATCAGTTTACGCTGATTGTGAACAACTTTCTGTCTTCGTTTGAACTCTTAACAGGATTTATATGACAAGATGTTAAACAGGCTGCTGTTTGTGCCAGGATGTTAAACAGGCTGCTGTTTGTGCCAGGATGTTAAACAGGCTGCTGTTTGTGCCAGGACTTACAAAAGACTACTGTCTGTGACAAGAGGTTCAATAAAACGTTGTTTATAACAGGACTTTCAACCGGCTGCTGTTTGTGACAAGACCTTCACACAGTTATTTTTATGACTGAATTTCATCATCATCATCGTGTGCCTTCTCCAAACAAAGGTTGGCAGTAATGAGTCTCCAGCTCCCTGGCTCCCTGGCTCACTGGCTCCCTGGACTTGATGGTACACTCAGCCAGGCTGTGTCCTGTCAGTTCTTGGAGTTATCTTCCCATCTACATCTCTGTCTTCCTCTTGCTCTTTTTCCTTATGCCTTTCCAAATGTATGGTCTTCATTATATTGTTATGTTCTTTTTTATATGGCCAAAGTATTTTGTTTTCTTCACCTTTATTTCTCTGAGAAGTTCACATTGCGCGTGGATCTGTTCTAAAACCTCTCCATTTGTTCTTTTCATTCTCCATGTTATATGACCTGGTTTTCTGTAGAACCACATTTCTGCTGCTTTCTCTCCGTCTTTTGCTTAGAGTCCAGGTTTCCGCTTTATACAATAAAACAAAGTAGGTATAACATTTTACAAATCTTAATTTTGTTTTTATGGGCAGATTTCTAGATAACAGCGATGTCTTCACTGTGTTGATTGTATTTTTTGTCATTCCTATTCTTTTCTTTATCTCACCTCTCACCTCTCCCATCTGTATATATGTTATTTGCCTATATATGTGTTATATACCTCTATATCTTGGTTTGACATAAAACAAGGAATCAGTCAGGGGTGCATACTGTCGCCTTAGTTATTTAACTTGTATACTGAAAATATAATGAGGAATTTTATAGGAGATGTAGACAAAGAATATTATGATGCCATAACAATTGGAGGTTATGAAATACCAGAGATTAGATGCGCTGATGACACAGTATTACTGTCCACAACACAAAAAGGAATGATGGGAGAGGTTAATGTGTGTCCTGGGTAGCTGTATTTTGTCAGCTAGGATTCAAATCTGTGGTCGAAGAATACAAGGTAGGAAAGACAAGGCTTGCAATGATGCTACAAGAATCTACAGATCCGGTGGTACGAGAAGTGCAGCCAACACTTAAAACTGGACGAAAATGGAAAGTAAGTGAGGAAGTGACTGCAGCCAGAGGAACACAGGAGCTGAAAGAAGTAATAGGATACACCCAGACCAACAGAAGGGGATTTGGTCATGGTGAAATCAAATGTTGGTCAAAGGTCTTCTGTAAGGGAAGAAGGAATATGATCATCAGCGAAGTAAGGAATTCAGAGGATGATAAGCAGGTCCAGATGGCAGTCCAACAGGTACAGCAAAGTCAGTGGACAACATGGGAGGAAGTCCTGCAGAGATCACTAACATGGGAGGAAGTCCTGCAGAGATCACTAATATGGGAGGAAGTCCTGCAGAGATCACTAACATGGGAGGAAGTCCTGCAGAGATCACTAACATGGGAGGAAGTCCTGCAGAGATCACTAACATGGGAGGAAGTCCTGCAGAGATCACTAACATGGGAGGAAGTCCTGCAGAGATCACTAACATGGGAGGAAGTCCTGCAGAGATCACTAACATGGAATGACATCTGGAAAATGGCACCCTTGAGACTCAGCTTCATCATCAGAGCTACTTATGACCTTCTACCTACAGACTCCAACCTGTACAAATGGGGTGTATCAGAAGACACAAAGTACCATCTCTGCAATGAAAGGCAAACATTGGAACATGTGCTGTCAGCATGTAGAGTGTCTTTAGGGCAAGGACGGTACACCTGGCGGCACAACAGAGTGCTGCAGGAACTAGTAGCCATCGTAGACAAGGCAAAAGATAAAGCACACAACAGCAAAAGAGTTGAGATCCCACCTAAATACTTCATAGGCGCTGGTACGACATCAAATATTGAAATCAGGGACATCCCCTTACCATCACTGGTAGATGGTGGAAATGACTGGGATGTGATAGCGGGCCTACCAGGAAGAAGAGAATACCCGACTGCCATTAAGAACACAGGAATGCGTCCGGACATTGTAGTGTACTCCAGAGGAACACAGGAGCTGAAAGAAGTAATAGGATACACCCAGACCAACAGAAGGGGATTTGGTCATGGTGAAATCAAATGTTGGTCAAAGGTCTTCTGTAAGGGAAGAAGGAATATGATCATCAGCGAAGTAAGGAATTCAGAGGATGATAAGCAGGTCCAGATGGCAGTCCAACAGGTACAGCAAAGTCAGTGGACAACATGGGAGGAAGTCCTGCAGAGATCACTAACATGGGAGGAAGTCCTGCAGAGATCACTAATATGGGAGGAAGTCCTGCAGAGATCACTAACATGGGAGGAAGTCCTGCAGAGATCACTAACATGGGAGGAAGTCCTGCAGAGATCACTAACATGGGAGGAAGTCCTGCAGAGATCACTAACATGGGAGGAAGTCCTGCAGAGATCACTAACATGGGAGGAAGTCCTGCAGAGATCACTAACATGGAATGACATCTGGAAAATGGCACCCTTGAGACTCAGCTTCATCATCAGAGCTACTTATGACCTTCTACCTACAGACTCCAACCTGTACAAATGGGGTGTATCAGAAGACACAAAGTACCATCTCTGCAATGAAAGGCAAACATTGGAACATGTGCTGTCAGCATGTAGAGTGTCTTTAGGGCAAGGACGGTACACCTGGCGGCACAACAGAGTGCTGCAGGAACTAGTAGCCATCGTAGACAAGGCAAAAGATAAAGCACACAACAGCAAAAGAGTTGAGATCCCACCTAAATACTTCATAGGCGCTGGTACGACATCAAATATTGAAATCAGGGACATCCCCTTACCATCACTGGTAGATGGTGGAAATGACTGGGATGTGATAGCGGGCCTACCAGGAAGAAGAGAATACCCGACTGCCATTAAGAACACAGGAATGCGTCCGGACATTGTAGTGTACTCCATAGGAAAACAGGAACTAATAATGATCGAGCTTACGCTTCCGCACGAAACAAGAATAGAGGAGCAACATCTGTTCAAATGTGGGAAGTAAAATGACCTGGTCAAGCAACTGAGGCAGGGGGCAGGAATCAGGGCAAAAGTGATAGCTGTAGAAGTGGGAGCGAGAGGATTTGTAGCAACATCAGCATATGACCTAAGTAAGCAACTGGGCATAAAGGGACAAGCAAGAACAAGGGCATTGAAAAGCCTTTCAGAAACAACAGAAAAGACCTCATGCTGGCTGTGGAGTATGCGAAACAAGCATTGGGAACATAAATAATTTCGTTTGTCACAACCAGTACCAGTCCTCCGTGGCCAAATCGCTAAAGACCCACATCGAAGCGCAGTGCCAACTGAAAGATCATGGGTTCAATCCAAGGACGGAAAAAAGCAACAACTCACAAGACCTCTGGGAGTCAAGACCTAAAGGAGCGCCCCATAGAGTGCTAGGAGTTTAATAGGGCCGAAAAGCTTGTCTGAGAGGGGGGTACTTCCTCTGATGGTCTGAAGTTCATGAACCCAGTTGTGTCGTTGTTCCGCTCTCTACAGAAGAGAGTTTCCTGCATTCACTTGTTCCAGTCTCTGTTTGTTTACGGTTCTTTCCTCCTCAACATCATTACATTACAACATTTTGGTTTGGTCTTCTTGATATTGATCTCAAGTCGTCATTCTTGACTGTGTTGTGTATCGTAGCTATTAATTTCTGTAGGTTCTGTAGGTTCTGTGGATTCTCTGCTAGAAGAACTATCATCTCCGTTTTTTAAACTGCTGACATCTCTTCCCCCTCCTCCCCTACATGTTCAGTCCTGGTAGGTCATCTGAGTGTCTGAAGATGTTCTCTGTGTGCAGGTTGAGTAGACATGGAGATGTTCTCTGTGTGCAGGTTGAGTAGACATGGAGATGTTCTCTGTGTGCAGGTTGAGTAGACATGAAGATGTTCTCTGTGTGCAGGTTGAGTAGACATGAAGATGTTCTCTGTGTGCAGGTTGAGTAGACATGAAGATGTTCTCTGTGTGCAGGTTGAGTAGACATGAAGATGTTCTCTGTGTGCAGGTTGAGTAGACATGAAGATGTTCTCTGTGTGCAGGTTGAGTAGACATGAAGATGTTCTCTGTGTGCAGGTTGAGTAGACATGAAGATGTTCTCTGTGTGCAGGTTGAGTAGACATGAAGATGTTCTCTGTGTGCAGGTTGAGTAGACATGAAGATGTTCTCTGTGTGCAGGTTGAGTAGACATGAAGATGTTCTCTGTGTGCAGGTTGAGTAGACATGAAGATGTTCTCTGTGTGCAGGTTGAGTAGACATGAAGATGTTCTCTGTGTGCAGGTTGAGTAGACATGAAGATGTTCTCTGTGTGCAGGTTGAGTAGACATGGAGATGTTCTCTGTGTGCAGGTTGAGTAGACATGGAGATGTTCTCTGTGTGCAGGTTGAGTAGACATGGAGATGTTCTCTGTGTGCAGGTTGAGTAGACATGGAGATGTTCTCTGTGTGCAGGTTGAGTAGACATGGAGATGTTCTCTGTGTGCAGGTTGAGTAGACATGGAGATGTTCTCTGTGTGCAGGTTGAGTAGACATGAAGATAGAACACATCCTTGTCTCACTCTCTTCTTTATGGCTACATCTGCTGATCTGCTGATCTCACTGTGCCGTATCTTACTCATGTTCCCTGCTCCCAGGAGAGATTTGTTATAATTTGGATGTCCTTACCATCAAGATTTACTTGTTATAATTTGGATGTCTTTACCATCAAGATTTATTTGTTATAATTTGGATGTCCTTACCATCAAGATTTACTTGTTATAACTTGGAAGTCTTTACCATCAAAATTTACTTGTTATAATTTGGATGTATTTACCATCAAAATTTACTTGTTATAATTTGGATGTATTTACCATCAAAATTTACTTGTTATAATTTGGATGTCTTTATCATCAAAATTTACTTGTTATAATTTGGATGTCTTTCCATCAAGATTTATTTGTTATAATTTGGATGTCTTAACCATCAAAATTTACTTGTTATAACTTGGATGTCTTTACCATCAAGATTGATTTCCTGAATACAATTTATTAGTTTGTCTTGGTTCACTCTGTCAAATGCTTCAGCATAAAGCAGAATGTATACCTTTCTGAATTTCCATGCATTTCTCGGTTAGCTATCTTAAGCAAAAATTGCCTCTCTCGTTCCGCTCTTCTGTCTGAAAGAAAAGTTATTCCTCAATAACTTCTTTATCAGATGTGACTGACTTTCAGAAGCCTATGATTTATGAGAAAACTTTCAACAAAATATGACTAAATCATGTACATAAAACTTTCAACAAAATATGACTAAATCATGTACATAAAACTTTCAACACAATGTGGCTAAATCATGTACATAAAACTTTCAACAAAATATGACTAAATCATGTACATAAAACTTTCAACAAAATATGACTAAATCATGTACATAAAACTTTCAACAAAATATGACTAAATCATGTACATAAAACTTTCAACACAATGTGGCTAAATCATGTACATAAGATTTTTTTTTTCTCTCAGGATATTCTACATTCCTGACCTTGGTTCAGTAACGTTTAACTTTGGAAATGCCTGGAGCTAGTCACGTGATATAGACAGCAGTTGTCACAGTCGCAGTCAGAGACAATAGAACATTCTTAAAACAATAAAAATGTGACGAGAAATTTCCTGTCGCTGATGACGTCATCAGCCAGGCCCGGCTGTGAAGTTGTCGAGGACCTGCGAGTGACCATGACCCGAGATACATACCACGTTAGTCTCCGCCGGGCGAGCCAGGTCTCGCACAAAGTGGACATTCTCAGAACTTCTCCACCTGGCCGACGTCCATCCAGGGTTAACGCATATGTAAGATCTGTTATATGTTATCTGTCATATGTAAGTCTACACATGTATGCTATTTATTACATATAAACTTGTGTGTATATGCTTATATTATCTGTCATATGTTTCCGTTTGTCCCTTTCCACATTAACAAAATGTTATAACAGTACTAAACAGACCAAGGAAAAAATGGTGTTTAAAATCTAAGACAGTAACAAGATCAGCAAGGACAACATATAAACAGTGTTTAGAATCTCAGACAGTAACAAGACCAGCAAGGACAACATATAAACAGTGTTTAGAATCTCAGACAGTAGCAAGAACAGCAAGGACAACATATAAACAGTGTTTAGAATCTCAGACAGTAGCAAGAACAGCAAGGACAAATATAAACCGTGTTTTGAATCTCAGACAGTAACTAGACTAGCAAGGACAACATATAGAAAGTCACAGTGCTTAGAATCTCAGACAGTAACAAGACTAGCAAGGACAGCATATAGACACAGTGTTTACACTCTTAGACAGTAACAAGACGAGCAAGGACAACATGTAGACAGTGTTTAGAATTTTAAACAGTAATAGGACTACTAAGGACGACATGTAGACAGTGTTTGGAATCTTAAACAGTAATAGGACTACTAAGGACGACATGTAGACAGTGTTTGGAATCTTAAACAGTAACAAAACGAACAAGGACAACATGTAGACACACTGTTTCAAATCTTAAACAGTAAAAATACCAACAAGGACAACATGTAGACACACTGTTTCAAATCTTAAACAGTAAAAATACCAACAAGGACTACATGTAGACACACTGTTTCAAATCTTAAACAGTAAAAATCCCAGCAAGGACAACATGTAGACACACTGTTTCAAATCTTAAACAGTAAAAATCCCAGCAAGGACAACATGTAGACACACTGTTTACACTCTTAGGCAATAACAAGACGACCAAGGACAACATGTAGATAATGTTTCGAATAGTAGAATTAGCAAGACTAGCAAAGACAACATGTAGATAGTGTTTAGAATCTTAGACAGCAACAAGACGAGCAAAGATAACATGTAGACAATGTTTCAAATAGTAGACATTAGCAAGACTAGCAAGGACAACATGTAGACAGTGTTTATAATCTCAGACAGCAACAAGACGAGCAAAGACAACAAGTAGACAATGTTTATAATCTCAGATAGTAACAAGACGAGCAAAGACAACATGTAGACAATGTTTATAATCTCAGACAGCAACAAGACGAGCAAAGACAACATGTAGACAATGTTTATAATCTCAGACAGCAACAAGACGAGCAAGGACAGCATGTAGACAATGTTTATAATCTCAGACAGCAACAAGACTAGCAAGGACAGCATGTAGACAATGTTTATAATCTCAGACAGTAACAAGACGAGCAAGGACAGCATGTAGACAATGTTTATAATCTCAGACAGTAACAAGACGAGCAAGGACAGCATGTAGACAATGTTTATAATCTCAGACAGTAAGAAGACGAGCAAGGACAGCATGTAGACAATGTTTATAATCTCAGATAGTAACAAGGCGAGCAAAGACAACATGTAGACAATGTTTATAATCTCAGACAGGAACAAGACGAGCAAAGACAACATGTAGACAATGTTTATAATCTCAGACAGCAACAAGACGAGCAAGGATAGCATGTAGACAATGTTTATAATCTCAGACAGTAAGAAGACGAGCAAGGACAGCATGTAGACAATGTTTATAATCTCAGACAGCAACAAGACTAGCAAGGACAGCATGTAGACAATGTTTATAATCTCAGACAGTAAGAAGACGAGCAAGGACAGCATGTAGACAATGTTTATAATCTCAGACAGCAACAAGACTAGCAAGGGCAGCATGTAGACAATGTTTATAATCTCAGACAGTAAGAAGACGAGCAAAGACAACATGTAGACAATGTTTATAATCTCAGACAGCAACAAGACTAGCAAGGACAGCATGTAGACAATGTTTATAATCTCAGACAGCAACAAGACTAGCAAGGACAGCATGTAGACAATGTTTATAATCTCAGACAGTAAGAAGACGAGCAAGGACAGCATGTAGACAATGTTTATAATCTCAGACAGCAACAAGACTAGCAAGGGCAGCATGTAGACAATGTTTATAATCTCAGACAGTAAGAAGACGAGCAAAGACAACATGTAGACAATGTTTATAATCTCAGACAGCAACAAGACTAGCAAGGACAGCATGTAGACAATGTTTATAGTCTCAGACAGCAACAAGACTAGCAAGGGCAGCAGTTTTATGTGCCGAAGTAGGCCTAGGCTGACAACAATTAAACGGCAACAAAATCGATGGCTGTAGTTGGGCGTGTCTTCGCTCTCCTGTCACGTGGTCATTCTGCAGGGATTGATATGAGATTTTTTTTTTTCTTTGCCGTCTAAAGCAGATAGGCTCTTGTCTCACAAACATTTCTCTAACCATCATAAATATCATATCATAAAGATGTTTGTAGAGAAAAAAAAACTGGACATAAAAAGATGAATTTTCTGACGTCGTAAGTCCAGCACAGACATGGTTTATGTCAGAATTTTCCAGTACGTCTGCATGTTGTGTCCACTTCCATCTTCATATTTCAGTTTCTGAGGATATAAAACTAAGCAGGAAAGAACATTCAGATCATCAGAGAACAACTAAGTAGGAAAGAACATTCAGATCATCAGAGAACAACTAAGTAGGAAAGAACATTCAGATCATCAGAGAACAACTAAGTAGGAAAGAACATTCAGATCATCAGAGAACAACTAAGCAGGAAAGAACATTCAGATCATCAGAGAACAACTAAGTAGGAAAGAACATTCAGATCATCAGAGAACAACTAAGTAGGAAAGAACATTCAGATCATCAGAGAACAACTAAGTAGGAAAGAACATTCAGGTTATCAGAGAACAACTAAGTAGGAAAGAATATTCAAGTCAACCGAGAAATGATCATTATCACTCGTTGCACAGATACAAATAGGTAAAGATTTTCCGACGGGGGGGGGGGGGGGGGGATATCAGACTAAAGTATCACATGTATAACAAGCTGAAGGCAGACACAACAGACTAAAGTATCACATGTATAAAAAGCTGAAGACAGAAACAGCAGACTAAGATACCACAAGTATAACAAGCTGACGATATACACAACAGTTTAAGATATCACATGTAGAGGTATAACAAGCTGAAGATAAACACAACAGACTAAGACATTACATGTTTAACAAATTAAAGATAGACACAACAGACTAAGATATTACATGTTTAACAAATTAAAGATAGACACAACAGACTAAGATATTACATGTTTAACAAATTAAAGATAGACACAACAGACTAAGATATTACATGTTTAACAAATTAAAGATAGACACAACAGACTAAGATATTACATGTTTAACAAATTAAAGATAGACACAACAGACTAAGATATTAAATGTTTAACAAATTAAAGATAGACACAACAGACTAAGATATTACATGTTAAACAAATTAAAGATAGACACAACAGACTAAGATATTACATGTTTAACAAATTAAAGATAGACACAACAGACTAAGATATTACATGTTTAACAAATTAAAGATAGACACAACAGACTAAGATATTACATGTTTAACAAATTAAAGACAGACACAACAGACTAAGATATTACATGTTTAACAAATTAAAGATAGACACAACAGACTAAGATATCACACGTAGAACCGTTCTAAGGACTGTTATTGCCGGAGGTGGGGTGGAGAACTCGATCTCCACCCCAACGGCGTGCGTCTCAAACAGCCTCTGGCAGTCAAGTCCAGCTCCTGGCCTTCCCGTGGCAGAACTGTTTAAACTGACAGGAGAAGGGGCGAGGGCGAATATCTGGCGCCTGAAAACCAGTTACTTAGGGTAGATGAGTGGCACGTTTGGTAGCTCATCTGCCGCTGTTGGCGAGATCTTCAGCTGCCGTGCGTGGAGCGGTGCTCCTCCCGGCCAATGAAGAAATTTGCAAATGAGGTTGCCGCGCAGCATCACTGCGGAAAAGGTGGTAGAAATGATAAAGCGAAGAAAACAGTCAAATCACGGCACTTCTGGTCTGGAGGTCGGCCACGTCCTGAGTGCAGTCATATCGGGTGAAATGCATGAACCGGCTTGTCCCAGAGGTTAAGACACTGCTGGCGAGACTCTTCGAATGCTGCGCGTGGAGTGAAGCTCCTCCCGGTCAAGGAAGAAACTGCGGAAAAGAAATAAAGGTTGCTGTGCGGCGCCGATGTGAAAAAGGTGGTGGAAAGGATAAAGTGAAGTTTAATCGGTATGTCCAGTAGTATCGCTGCGAGAGCTACACATACCACGGCACCTCTGCTCTAGAGGCCGGCCACGTCCGAAATACACCCATACTGGTGAAATATGCCTAAACCGGCACACACCAGGGGTGGAACTTGATGGCTAGACATGTCATGCCACCTCCGCTCTAGAGGTCGGTCACGCCCGATATACACCCATACTGGTGAATTATGCCTAAACCGGCTCACACCAGGGGTGAATCTTGAAGGCTATGCATGTCACAGTACCTCTGCCCTAGAGGTCGGTCCCATCCCAAACACGCCCATACTGAGATAATGCCTAAACTGGCTCAACCCAGGGGTAGAAGTCACTAGTGGCGAGGATTCGTCCTCCTGGACAAAAGCTCCATCCTGGTCACAACTAGGAAGGGTAGCGGCCACGACCACAAAATGCTGAAGTCGGAGACACTGGACCTCTCACCCGGCGGGGATGTTTGCGTATCCTAAACACGCTGAGGTTTTCCGGTGAGAAAGCCCAACTCTGGACTGGATGGGCAACCACCTCTCACCCGGCCGTCATACACGGGTATCTCAAAACACGTCGAGGTTTTCCGGTGAGAAGGTCCAACTCTGGCTTGGGTGGGCTACCACCTCTCACCCAGCGGGGATGCACTGATATCCTAAACACGTCGAGGTCTTCCGGTGAGAAAGTTCAACTCTAGACCAAACTGATCCAACGAAAACCACGGTGTCACGCAATCCCGCTTCTGAGACCCACCAAGAATACAGGCTAAAGCCCTGCGATACTCTGAACCTCTTGTGGTCCTCCGGGGGATCTCGTGTGGTCCTACACAGAGACTACGAGACTTAACGAGGACCACAGGCGTAAATTCAGTAGGATCACAGTGCGGTCTTGGTGGTAGAAGCGAACGAAGAAGAAGAAGAAGAAGAAGACACACGTATAACAACAAAAAAAAAAACAACCGACTAAGATATCACATGTATAACAAATTAAAGATAGACATGTACAAGTATAACAAAATGAAGATTGACACAACATATTAAGATGTCACATGTATAAGAAGCTGAATATAGACATAACAGTCTAAGATATCACAAATACAAGTAAAAGACGCTGAAGATGGACACACGCAAAAATAAATTATCACATGTACAAATATAACAATCTGAATATAAACACAAAAGACATCGCATGTAGAAATATAATAAGCTGAAGGTAGACAAGACTGACTGAAATTCACACATATAACAAGCTGAAGGTAGACAAATCCGATTGAAATTCACAAGTATAACAGGCAGAAGGTAGACACAACCGATTGCGATATCAGATGTATAAGAAGCTGAAGATGGATACAACAGCCAAAGATATCACATTTACAAGTATAAGAAGCTGAAGGTAGACACAGGTGTCTAAGATATCACGTATACAAATATATCAAGCTCACGATAGACACAACAGACTAAGATATCACATGGACAAGTATAACAAGTTGACGATCGACACAGCATAGAAAGATATCACATGTATAACAAGCTGAAGATAGACACAAAAGACTAAGATATCATATGTTTAATAAGCTAAATATAGACACTAAAATGTTAAGATATCACAAGTAGACACGCTGAAGATAAAAACAACAGACTAAGATATCGTATGTAGAATAAGATGAAGATAGGCACAACAGACTAAGATATCACAAGTATAACAAACTTGATATAGACACAAAAGACTAAGATATCACAAGACAACCAAGCTGAAGATAGGCACAACAGACTAAGATATCACAAGATAAAGACGTTGAAGATAAACACAGCAGACTAAGATATCACAAGATAAAAAAGCTGAAGTTACACACAACATACTAAGACATCACAAGTATAACAAGCTGAAGATAGACACAACAGACTAAGATATCACAGGTATAACAACATGAACATAGAAACAACAGATTAAGATATCACAAGTATAATAACCTGAAGATACACACAACAGACTAAGATATCACAAGTATAACTACTTGAAGATAGACAAAACAGAGTAAGATATCACAGGTATAACAAGCTGAAAATAGTCAAAATATATTAATATACCACACTTATAACAAGATGAAGATAGACACAACAGACTAAGATATCACAGGTATAACAGCCTGAAGATAGACACAACAGACTAAGATATCACAGGTATAACAACCTGAAGATGGACACAACAGACTAAGATATCACAGGTATAACAACCTGAAGATAGACACAACAGACTAAGATATCACAGGTATAACAACCTAAAGACAGACACAACTTATACAGCCTAAGATATCACAATATAACAAGCGGAAGATAAACACAACAAACTAAGATATCACGAGATAAAAATTCTGAAGATAAAGACAACAAATTAAGATACCACAAGTTAAAAAAGCCGAAGATATACACAGCAGACTAAGATACCACAGGTATAACAACCTGAAGATAGACACAACAGACTAAGATATCACAGGTATAACAACCTGAAGATAGACACAACAGACTAAGATATCACAGGTATAACAACCTAAAGACAGACACAACTTATACAGCCTAAGATATCACAATATAACAAGCGGAAGATAAACACAACAAACTAAGATATCACGAGATAAAAATTCTGAAGATAAAGACAACAAATTAAGATACCACAAGTTAAAAAAGCCGAAGATATACACAGCAGACTAAGATACCACAAGATAGACATGCTGAAGATAGACACAACTTATACAGTCTAAGATATCACAAGAATAACAACCTGAAGATAGACACAACTTATACAGTCTAAGATATCACAAGAATAACAACCTGAAGATAGACACAACAAACTAAGATATCACAAATATAACAACCTGAAGATATACACAACAGACTAAGATATCACAAGTATAACAAGCTGAAGGTAGACACAACAGACTTAGACATCACAAGTATAACAACCTGATGATAGACACAATTGACAAGTACACCTGTGACACTAGAAAAAATGACAGCGCAGAATCCGCTGAAAGACTGGTTGACATATAAGAAAAAAACATAAGGCCTTCATCAATATGAAGACCAGTCGAAGATGAATGGCGATGTAGACAACCTAATTTCGACTGTTTTCTTTCGTCAAGGATGTCCAGCTTAACGTCTGTGAATGTTGGTAAAACAAGAACGGTATCCACACATTCCGACCTGCATATTCTCTTCTCAGGAAGTGGTTACACTTAGGTTATCTTCAGCTCGCCACAACGTTCAGTCCGCAACCCACAAAGCCTTGATTTGACTTAACAACCTCCCCAGTTTGTGTTTCCTTTTTTTAAAGAAACAAACGGCGGTTAAAATAAACAAACATGTTTTCCACTAACAGCCAAATCTGAACATTAACTGGCTAGAACAAATCTAAAAATTAACTGACTAGCACAGACCTAAACATTGACTGGGCAGCAGAAACTTAAACATTAACTGGCCAGCAGAAACCTAACCATTGACTGGCCAGCAGAAACCTAAACATTGACTGGCCAGCAGAAACCTAAATATTGACTGGCCAGTAGAAACTTGTAATCAGAGGTTTACTAACAGTGGAAAGTATGATTAGAGAAGATAAAGCACAACATACATAACAGTGGAAAGTATGGTTAGAGAAGATAAAATACAACATACATAATAGTAGAAAGTATTGTTAGAGAAGATAAAATACAACATACATAACGGTGGAAAGTGTAGTTAGAGAAGATAAAATACAATATACATAATAGTAGAAAGTATTGTTAGAGAAGATAAAATGCAACATACATAACGGTGGAAAGTATTGTTAGAGAAGATAAAATACAACATACATAACGGTGGAAAGTATAGTTAGAGAAGATAAAATACAATATACATAATAGTAGAAAGTATTGTTAGAGAAGATAAAATACAACATACATAATAGTAGAAAGTATTGTTAGAGAAGATAAAATACAACATACATAACAGTGGAAAGTATTTTTAGAGAAGATAAAATACAACATACATAATAGTAGAAAGTATTGTTAGAGAAGATAAAATACAACATACTTAATAGTAGAAAGTATTGTTAGAGAAGATAAAATACAACATACATAACGGTGGAAAGTATAGTTAGAGAAGATAAAATACAACATACATAACGGTGGAAAGTATAGTTAGAGATGATAAAATATAAGATAAAGAGGGAAACAAAACATCTCCAGGTGTACATGAGAGTCGTTCAGCCTAACATACAACAGCATACACATATAAAAGGAAGAATGTAAACATAAAAAAGATGGAATGTTAGAGGGAGAAAGAAGAATATGATAAGGATGTGAAGAACATCAATATGTTGATAGTCTGTCACTGCAGAAAATCAAAGCTGAAAGAAAGAAAGAAAGAAAGAAAGAAAGAAAGAAACTGCTCATCTCAGTAAAGCAGTAACGGAACATAAACAAAATCGATGTGAGTACTGTCTGCAGCATGATCTGTCTGACTGCCTGCTCGCTCAAATTATTAGCTGAGAGCAGTTCTCCACCCTAGCTGCTGGCCACTCTCCTGTCTTGTCGCGGTCATTTGCTTGGACTTCCAAATGAAAATTGATTTTTGCTGTTCCTTTATCAAATAGTTTTTTCTCACAGGGAGTCGAGCATTTGTGACAGGGATATAGACATGCTGGCAGACAGACAGGCAGGCAGGCAGACAGACAGACAGGCAGGCAGGCAGGCAGACAGACAGACAGACAGACAGACAGACAGACAGACAGACAGACAGACAGACAGACAGAGAGACAGGCAGGCAGGCAGACAGACAGGCAGGCAGACAGGTAGACAGACAGGCAGATAGACAGACAGACAGACAGACAGACAGGCAGACAGGCAAACAGACAGGCAGATAGACAGGCGGACAGACAGACAGGCAGGCAGATAGACAGACAAACAGACAGATAGACAGACAAAGAGGTAGACAGACAGACAGACAAACAGACAGGCAGACAGACAGACAAGAAGACAGACCGACAGACAGACGGGCAGGCAGACAGACAGACAGACAGGCAGGCAGGCAGACAGACAGACAGGCAGAGAAACAGACAGTTGGTGAAATAAAAAATACAAGTTAAACTGACGGTGATCTAATGTGACAATGCTGGCACTAGACCCAGCTTTCACTGCTGTTTCATTTGTTAATTTCGTCTGTTATTTTATTCACGTATTTCGCTTAGTTCCTATGATTTTAATGTTTATTTGCAATGTCAGTTAGTTTAGTACTACTTTTTAATGTTTTCTCCGTCCTGTTTATGGACCCTTACCTTTGCGTATATTCACATTTCTGTGGCTGTTATCAGGTTAGCGGGATAGTGGGATCCCCTATCAAAGGAGAAGTAAGACGCATCTTTACCTCCGTCAGTCTACGGGACACCCTTGGGCAAGGTGGAGTACCCGTATAGCCCCCCGATCAGGGTGACGTGAAGCCATGGGAGCAGGTGGTGGATGAAATGGGAGAGCAGCTGACAGATAATGTTGGTTATGGTCACCATTCTATGATGGTAGGCAGATGATCTCAATGTAGGGACAATGACTACGATCACTGACTAGTACAGTCATTGCCTGGAAGGAAAGCAATGGTAAACTATTTTCTGGAAATATACCAAGAAACCCAAACAGCAACATGGAAAGTCAAATAGGAAAAAAAATCTGGTGGCGAGTCCCCCAGGCCAGACAGAAAAATGGGATTTCCAACACATTTGATACAATTAACATCACTGCTGTATCTAGACCAACAAGCAGCAGTAAGAATAAATGGTGAAACAACAACTTAGTTTGACATAAAACAAGGGGTCCGTCAGGGGTGCATATTGTCGCCTTACTTATTTAACTTGTATACTGAAAATATAATGAGGAATGTTAGAGAAGACGTAGACAAAGAATACTACGATGCCATAATAATTGGAGCTTATGAAATACTAGAGGTTAGATATGCAGATGATGACACAGTATTTTTATTATCCACAACACAAAAAGGAATGGAAAAACTAATTATGTCAGTCAGTAAGAAAAGCGAAGAACAAAGCCTCTATCTTAATGAGAAGAAAACCAAATTGATGACAACTGACAAAACAAACAAGGCAGCTGAATTATATATCAATGAGGAAAAACTGGAAGAAGTGGAGAGTTTTGAATATCTTGGATCATTGCTAACTAATAATGGAGATACAATGAGGGAAATTAAAAGGAGGACATCTCTCCAGAAAGTAAAACAAATAAAGAATCTGTGGAGAGGCATAGACAGAACTACAAAAATAAGATTTTTAAAGGCATGCATCTTTCCCATTGCAACATATGCCTGTGAGACCTGGACACTTAACAAAACAGCTGAGAAACACATAAATGCCTTTGAATGTAAATGCTACAGAAGAGTTCTTCAAATATCATGGACACAAAAAATAACAAATATATCTATACCACAAGAGCTTAATTTGTTGAAGAAGGCTGGGGAGTAAAGAGAATTAAACCAAGAAAACTTAAATATTTTGGACACATTAAACGTCATGGCAGTCTAGACAAGACAGTCTTGTCGGGTACATAATGGGAAAAAGAAAGAGAGAAGACCAAGGCGAAGATGGCTGCAAGACATCGTTGATGATCTGCAAATGGATATATCAGCAGCAGGCCAACTTGCTCACAACCGAGAGGCCTACAAGAGTGCTGTTAGGGAGGCAAAGTTCTCTTAGGGACATGCAAATGAATGAATGAATGAATGTGGCTTTTATTTCTTTCCTATTCATGTCCACGTTTGTACAGCGCAAATGTTATAACACAAATATGTCGAAACATAACATTTGATGACTCTCATCTCCAATTACCGTGCTTTCTGTTTCCAAGTAAGAATTTTATTTTATTGTGTATTTAGCCATTATTGTACCTATAATCAGTTTTCGACTCAAATTTGGTATCGACTGTTAGCATGTGTCCCAGCCGTATGATTGAAATGTGTCACTTGTTCCAATGTTTCTCATTTTATACACGGTGGCGCCGGGCTGACAGACATGTTTTATGTTCAAAATATTATCTGGACCGGTGACGACGTGGAGCAGTTGTTGGGCTGCGACAGCAGGAGAAGATGACGCCATTTTAACTGCCTCAGTTGCAGTGGATCGTTGGACCGCGCTGCCTGGCGCCAGCGTTGTCCGTTTTAACAACGAAGCAAAGTCTGGGACAGAAGTTAAGCGTCGATTTATACGTTGATAGCCATGGTCAGGTTCCGTCTCGAAATGCGATACTTCAGTGGGTGAGTAAATTCCAAGGAACCTGTGTGTTGATACTGCAGTGGGTGAGTAAATTCCAGGGAACCTGTGTGTTGATACTGCAGTGGGTGAGTAAATTCCAGGGAACCTGTGTGTTGATACTTCAGTGGGTGAGTAAATTCCAAGGAACCTGTGTGTTGATACTGCAGTGGGTGAGTAAATTCCAAGGAACCTGTGTGTTGATACTGCAGTGGGTGAGTAAATTCCAGGGAAGGGTGAGTAAATTCCAGGGAACGGGTAAGTGTGTTAGAAGCGAAACATGGATCTCCACGATCAATGCGCACACTTGAGAACTTACAGAGAGTGGAAGAAGCTTTTCAACACAGTCCACCATATTCAACACAGTCCACGATGTTTGACACAGTCCACCATGTTCAACACAGTTCACAATGTTGGACACAGTCCACCATGTTCAACACAGTTCACAATGTTGGACACAGTCCACCATGTTGGACACAGTCCACCATGTTCAACATAGTCCACGATGTTGGACACAGTCCACGATGTTGGACACAGTCCACCATGTTCAACATAGTCCACGATGTTGGACACAGTCCACGATGTTGGACACAGTCCACCATGTTCAACACAGTCCACGATGTTGGACACAGTCCACCATGTTCAACACAGTCCACGATGTTGGACACACCAACAGTCTCACATTTTAGGCGTGAGCAGGAAAGCTTTGGACTTTATGGTGTAGGAGATCAGGTTTCATTGAAAGGTTCAAAGTGTTCACAAATTTTAAAACTTCTTCTTCAGTTTCCCTGACAATGGGAGCTGGTGTTCTTTGCAGCTGACGTCATGAAGATGAGAGAGTACCGTGTCAGTTTGGGGGCTAGTCATGACATATATTTTTACTGAGTTGAGCTAAAAAAAAACAAGGAGTGTCCAATATTTCTATAGCGCACCCCGCCACTGGAGGGAAGGGAGGGGGAGATATGGCGATACATGCCCTCTTAGGCAGGCTACGTTTGTTACTGGAAATACCAGTCTAGAAGTGGACAGGGTCTTGGTCAGCTATGGATTGTCAGAATTGAGACTAACATATCAGCTATGTGTCACAAAACCTGACACTAACATATCAGCTATAGGTCATCAAACTTGACACTATCATATTAGCTATGAGTCACAAACCTGACACTAAAATATCAGCTATGAGTCACAAATCTGACACTAAAATATCAGCTATGAGTCACAAACCTGACACTAAAATACCAGCTATGAGTCACAAACCTAATACTAAAATACCAGCTATGAGTCACAAACCTGACACTAAAATACCAGCTATGAGTCACAAAGCTGACACTAAAATACCAGCTATGAGTCACAAACCTGACACTAAAATATCAGCTGTGAGTCACTAACCGAACACTAACATATCACCTATGATTCATCATATCGGACGCTAACTTATCAGCTATGAGTCACCAAACCTGACACTAACATATCAGCCATGAGTCACCAAACCTGACACTAACATATCAGCTATGAGTCAATGAATGCCAAAGCGGGACAACTTTTAAACAGAGACATGGGAGCGCAGGCTGTGTAGTGCCATGCTTTGGTTGGTAGAGAAAGAACAAGACAGACAAAGCTCAGTTGTGAGTTCTGTCTGACACTAGAGTTTGTCAGTAAACACAACACCAGAAACTGCTCACCACTGACTGCTCAAGAGCTCAACGAAGCGCCGTTATATTTTAGAAACTTGAGGATGTGGTGTAGAATTTTGATCTTTGGATTTGTAGAAACTTGAGGGTGTGGTGTAGAATTTTGATCTTTGGATTTGTAGAAACTTGAAGGTGTGGTGTAAAATTTTGATCTTTGGTTTTGTAGAAACTTGAGGGTGTGGTGTAGAATTTTGATCTTTGGATTTGTAGAAACTTGAAGGTGTGGTGTAGAACTTTGATCTTTGGATTTGTAGAAACTTGAGGGTGTGGTGTAAAATTTTGATCTTTGGATTTGTAGAAACTTGAGGGTGTGGTGTAGAATTTTGATCTTTGGATTTGTAGAAACTTGAGGGTGTGGTGTAGAATTTTGATCTTTGGATTTGTAGAAACTTGAAGGTGTGGTGTAGAATTTTGATCTTTGGATTTGTAGAAACTTGAAGGTGTGGTGTAGAACTTTGATCTTTGGATTTGTAGAAACTTGAAGGTGTGGTGTAAAATTTTGATCTTTGGATTTGTAGAAACTTGAGGGTGTGGTGTAGAATTTTGATCTTTGGATTTGTAGAAACTTGAGGGTGTGGTGTAGAATTTTGATCTTTGGATTTGTAGAAACTTGAGGGTGTGGTGTAGAATTTTGATCTTTGGATTTGTAGGAGCGTATTTAACTGCTGACAACAAAGGAGAAACTGTGACTGTAAATTCAGATAAAAGCGATGGCGGCTGTAGTAACACTGGCTATTATATGCAAACGTTGTGGTATGAAGTATATAGGGGAGACCGGTTTACGATTAGGAGACCGTTTTCGCCAAAATCTTAATGATAATTTCTAAGCGGGCCTTTACACCTGTGGCTAAACATTTTTGCCTTAGCAACAACAGATGAAAACATGACACTTCTGTTACACACAATAGTTAGTGTATAAGTATACAACTATACACGAAACACTGCAGTAAAGCTGTGATACCAAAATGTATAAAATGTACGAAAAAGGTAGGAACAGCTTTATTACTTAACCACTACAAAGTTGAGACGTTTCGGCGTGAGCCTTAATCATATAAAAACTTACAGGACAAAGAAATAGAGAGAGAGGAGATAAAGTATAGATTCATATGAATGCTATTTTACAAAATTAATAATGAATAGAGCACTTAGCCGTAACTGTAAGGTGTGGCTTGTTCGACGCTGTGTGTCAGAAATGAGCATGGTAGGGTGTAGAGACTGTTTAAATGGAGACCTGTGATGTGTGGTCGGTGGGTCGTAACTAGGGGTGGTGGGTAGAGAAACTGTGGAGGGGAGAGAGTGTGGTACAATGTTAACCTAGCCAGGAGAGAGTGAAATAGATGGTTATAGTTAGGGTAGACGGGTTGTAATGTGATGCTGTGACCGCGACACTTGCAACATTTTCTCTGACCCAGCCCCTGCTGGCATACAGACGTGAGCCAAACTTTAAAGACATCCTTGTCCACAGCCACTTGAAGCAGAGCCTTACATATGTTGGCACCAGAAAATCTAACCGCCCCCTCTGTGTTACCTGCCCGGTAGTCTGGGAAAAAAAACTATCACTTTTCCCCAAACTATCTTCACTCTTCATGAGGGATTCACATGCGAGTCCCGTAATGTGATATATGTAATCGTATGTAAAAGATGCAGGATAACGTATATTAGTGAGACTGGCCTCAGATTAGGGGACCGCATGCAGAAACATCTGTACGATATCACCCAGCATGCTTCGAAACCAGTCCTAAATCATTTCAATGGCCCCAACAACAGAGGCAAATCTGATTTCTGGTAACAGCCATCAAACAGTGTCACGCAGATGACACAAGCCGCCTAGCGCATGAGAACCCCTACATTCAGGATTATAGGACGCTGGAACCACACGGGTTAAATTCTCTATTCAGCTACACCTAACATCCTACTTTTCAACAAGTATAATCCCTCTCTACTAAGCTCCACTCCCTTTTCACTTGTCACTCATAGTTCAGAACCTCATCACAGCATCATAATACAACCCGTCTACCCTAACTATAACCATCTATTTCACCTTCTCCTGGCTAGGTTAACATTGTACCACTCTCTCTCTCCCCTCCACGGTTTCCCTACCCATCACCCTCAGTTACAACCCAGAGACCACACATCACAGGTCTCCATTTAAACAGTCTCTACGCCCTACCATGCTCATTTCTGACACACAGCGTCGAACAAGCCATATCTTACAGTTACAGCTCAGTGCTCTAATCATTATTACTTTTTTTTAATAATAACATTCATGTGAATCTATACTTTATCTCCTCTCTCTATTTCTTCGTCCTGTATGTTTTTGTATGATTAAAGCTCACGCCAAAACGTCTCAACTTTGTAATCGTTAAATAATACAGCTGCTCCTACTTTTTCCTAGTTTAGACATTTCTGTTAGTGCGATCAGCTCTTGCGCTTCTGATGTTCGATTTTGGAGGGTCCTAGAACAGTATCTCATTTTCCAGGCTGGCTGTCTCCACCCAGCTGGAATTAACAGTGTCTTCATCTTCTTTTAACTTCTTTAGTTTTCCACCTTTTTTTTGTGTGATTTATACTAGAATTTCTTGTTTCTTTATCCTAGCTCCCCTCCCTATCGTCACCTTCTCTTCTTCTCTGACGACCTATATGTGTATAGGGTCTTGTCCTATTCACCAGTTTCACATTTTCTTACTGCCGGTATTTATGTTCTTCATTCATTATCTCTCCGCTTCCCCTTTCCCCCCTCCCCCCCCCCGACACCTTCCCCTCTAGCGGATATCATGTTTATTTTGCCCTTCCCCCCTGCTCTCTCCCTTTCTCCACTTCTTCTTTACGATTGGCTCCATCGGCTTATCCTTTGTGTGGCCCCGTGTGGTCTCAATGCCTCGTCTAGTGGATACCCATTTCTCTGTGTTTCCTACTTTTGGAGGATGCCACATTAAGATACATTTTTCGTTTAGTTATACGTTTTTGTCTCATGTGTGTATGTAATTTTCGAAAAAAGCTCAGGCCGAAATACTGGATGTTGTATGTTTTTCATTTATACATTCTCATCTCACTCTCATACTTTATATTCCTTTTTTTTCACTTTTCTCACTTTACTCACTCCCTCTGCCACTTTGTAAAACTGCATCATACACCTCTATCTACTTGACTTTAAATTCAGATCGTTGTATTACCATGTTAGAAAACTTTGTCGTGCCACACTTAAGAAGAACTCAAGAGCCTTTTATGAGATAAGAGATACCAGAAATATTTGCAGGCATGTATAGACTTTCACATGGACACCATCTCTCTGGTGTCACTTTCAAGAAGTAAATTTGTGAGTACTTTATAATACGCGGCATTTTCTGTTCCATGTGTAAGTGTTTGTAATCATTTTTCTTTGAATTCAAATATTTATGACTTTTCAAATGTGCCTGGCGCTGCTGTCCTGTACTTACGTTCAGACATGGCTCTTACTCGTCCCTTTCTGATTGCCATCACTTTTGTCTCTGCTTGCTGTAGCTGTCGCTGGCAAGTTATGCCAACCCAACACTGGCAGAGGCATCTATAAGATCTTTTCAGCTGGTTGGCCTGATATCTGGCGAGTTATGCCAACCAAGGATCGTGTACTCTGAAGGATCGTGTACTCTGGAGAAGCATAATAACCAACGCCAGTCGGCACGGCACATGATGATGATGATGATGATGATGATGATGATGATGATGATATGCGAACCAAACACTGTTAGAGTCATCTATAAGAAGAACTGTTCGGCTTGATTATGCTTGGCCTAATATCCGACAGATTTAGAACTGCCTACATGATAAAGTGTACCTGTGTACTTTATGTGTATGTCTTTCAAATATTTATTCCCATCAGATATTCTTGGCTTTTCTTGTCTATTTATATCACAGACATAAAAGCTCTCTTCCAGTTGTATCGTAGTGACGATAATAAAAGGTAAAAGACATTGACGATAACAGGAAATAAGAAAGATAGAATGCTTATAACCGAATGTTGAATAACAAGAAAACATCCACGGAAAACTGAGGTTTAATTATTTGACTTTCTCTGATCTTATCTGATCGTATCTTATCTGTAGTCAGTCATTTCTTGTATGTCTGTACAGTGTCCTAAACGAAATATCTGAATAAACGTTGTTCTGTCTCCCACACAAAATAGCTGGATATAGGTTGTTCTATTTGTCACACAAAAATGGCTTGTTATAAGTTGCTCTGTTTGTGATACAAAAATGGGCAGATATAGGTTGTTCTATTTGTCACACAAAAATGGCTTGTTATAAGTTGCTCTGTTTGTGATACAAAAATGGGCAGATATAGGTTGTTCTATTTGTCACACAAAAATGGCTTGTTATAAGTTGCTCTGTTTGTGATACAAAAATGGGCAGATATAGGTTGTTCTATTTGTCACACAAGGGTTGTAGCTTGTTTATTGTTGTTGGGTTCTTATATGTTTTTCTATTTGTCACACAAGAGTGTCTTATTATTGGTTCTTTCATTTGTCACACAAGAATGGCTGGATATAGGTTGTTCTATTTGTCACACAAAAATTGCGGGATGTAGGTTGTTCTATTTGTCACACAAGAATAGCTGGATGTAGGTTGTTCTATTTGTCACACAAGAATTGCGGGATGTAGGTTGTTCTATTTGTCACACAAGAATTGCGGGATGTAGGTTGTTCTATATCTCCAGGTTTGATATGGCTGGCTTGTATGTGACACTAGAGCAGCAATGATGTTCTCTCTCTGTCTCTCTTTCTCTCTCTACCTCTCCTTCTCTCTATTCTCTCTATCTCTCTTTCTCCCTCTACCTCTTTCTTTCTCTCTACCTCTCTTTCTCTCTCTCTACCTCTTTCTCTTTCTATACCTCTTTTTATCTCTCCACCTCTTTCACTCTACCTCTTTCTCTCTACCTCTTTCTCTCTCTACCTGTTTTCCACTACCTCTTTCTCTCTCTCTACTTCTTTTTCTTTCTCTACCTCTTTCTCTCTCTACCCCTTTCTCTCTCTCTCCACTTCTCTTTCTCTCTATCTACCTTTTTTCTCTCTCTACCTCTTTCTCTACTTCTTTTTTTTCTTTCCACCTCTCTCTCTACCTATTTTTTCTCTTTCTACCTCATTTTCTCTCTCTAACTCTCCCGCGCTATTTCTCTCTCTATCTCTCATTCTCTCTATACGTCTCTTTCTCTCTCTACCTCTCTTTGTCTCTCTCTGCCTCTCTTTCTCTCTCTCTACTTCTCTTTATCTCTCTATCTCTCTTTCTTTCTCTTTCTCTCTTTCTTTCTCTCTCTCTACCTCTCTTTCTCTCTGTACCTCTCTTTCTCTCTCTACTTCTCTCTCTACCTCTCTTTCTTTCTCTATCCCTCTTTCTCTCTCTACCTCTCTTTCTCTCTCTATCCCTCTTTCACTGTGCCTACTTCCCTTTCACTCTCTACTATCTTTCTCTCTCTACCTCTCTTTCTCTCTCTACTATCTTTTTCTCTTTACCTCTGTTTCTCTCTATCTCTCTTTCTCTTTCTCTCTACCTATCTTTCTCTCTGTACCTCTCTTTCTCTCTCTACCTCTCTTTCTCTCTCTACCTCTCTTTCTCTCTCTCTACTTCTCTTTATCTCTCTATCTCTCTTTCTTTCTCTTTCTCTCTTTCTTTCTCTCTCTCTACCTCTCTTTCTCTCTGTACCTCTCTTTCTCTCTCTACTTCTCTCTCTACCTCTCTTTCTTTCTCTATCCCTCTTTCTCTCTCTACCTCTCTTTCTCTCTCTATCCCTCTTTCACTGTGCCTACTTCCCTTTCACTCTCTACTATCTTTCTCTCTCTACCTCTCTTTCTCTCTCTACTATCTTTTTCTCTTTACCTCTGTTTCTCTCTATCTCTCTTTCTCTTTCTCTCTACCTATCTTTCTCTCTGTACCTCTCTTTCTCTCTCTACCTCTCTTTCTCTCTCTACCTCTCTTTCTCTCTCTCTACCTCTCTTCCTCTCTTTCTCTCTCTACCTCTCGTCCTCTCTCTCTACCTCTCTTTCTCTCTCTACCTGTCTTTCTCTCTCTCCACCTATCTTTCTCTCTACCTCTCTTTCATTGTGCTCTCGGAGCTAGTGGTCTAACTGGCGTAGGTTTGGCTCATACCCGCACCTTTCTCCTGTCACTTGGAGAGAGTAGCATTGACTTGTCAGGACAATCATGGAGACGAGACCTTTCTGTGTTTGTTGACTTGTAGCATTGACTTGTCAGGACAATCATGGAGACGAGACCTTTCTGTGTTTGTTGACTTGTAGCATTGACTTGTCAGGACAGTCATGGAGACGAGACCTTTCTGTGTTTGTTGACTTGTAGCATTGACTTGTCAGGACAGTCATGGAGACGAGACCTTTCTGTGTTTGTTGACTTGTAGCATTGACTTGTCAGGACAATCATGGAGACGAGACCTTTCTGTGTTTGTTGACTTGTAGCATTGACTTGTCAGGACAATCATGGAGACGAGACCTTTCTGTGTTTGTTGACTTGTAGCATTGACTTGTCAGGACAGTCATGGAGACGAGACCTTTCTGTGTTTGTTGACTTGTAGCAGTGACTTGTCAGGACAGTCATGGAGACGAGACCTTTCTGTGTTTGTTGACTTGTAGCAGTGACTTGTCAGGACAGTCATGGAGACGAGACCTTTCTGTGTTTGTTGACCTGTAGCAGTGACTTGTCAGGACAGTCATGGAGACGAGACCTTTCTGTGTTTGTTGACTTGTAGCATTGACTTGTCAGGACAGTCATGGAGACGAAACCTTTCTGTGTTTGTTGACTGAGTCACGTTTTAAATTTCTGATGAATTGAGTCACATCATTTAACACACATAGCTTTCTTACGTTTCTCTCGTTCATTTTATACAAAAATGTGTTTTATACAAAATTTTATTACAAATCATTATGACATCTTAAGGATATAAATATCTGCATAATCTTGTTATTTATCTTGCCTATGTTTGTTAGAAATCTAGGTCAAACTTTCATATTTGAGTTTTGTTTTGCATATGTTTGTTAGAAATCTAGGCCAAACTGTCACAAATGAGTTTTGTCCTGCAGTTATTAAGGAGTGACTGACGTATCTTAAGACAGGCTTAGTGTGGCACGTAAGACAGTCGTAGCCTGACACATACTCGTATGTCTTAAGGCAGTCTCAGCCTGATACATACTCGTATCTCTTAGGACAGTCTCAGCCTGATAATACTCTTATGTCTTAAGAACGTCTCAGCCTTGTACATACTCTTATGTCATAAGACAGTCTCAGGCTGACACGTCTCTGAATGTTCCCACTAAGACAAGATCTTAAACGTGAACTTATTCCCAGGCTATCCCCAAATTGTGGAGTTCCAGTGTTTGTGCTGGGACAAGATGAAGCAAAATGTCAAAAGGAGATCAAAGTACAAAGTACCAAAAAGGAGATTAAACTATAGAATACCCAAAGGAGATCAAAGTACAAGGTACCAAAAGAAGATTAAAATACAAAGTACCAAAAAAAGGAGATTAAAGTACACAATAACTAAAGGAGATTAAAGTATAAAACGACCAAAGGATATTAAAGTACACAATATCCAAATGAGGGTAGAGTACAAAGTACCCAAAAGAGATTAAAGTACAAAATACCTAAAGCAGAGTAAGTAACAAAATACCAAAAGGTGATTACAGTACAATTAACCCCCAAATCTCTCTTTCTGCCTCTCTCTCTCTCTCTCCTCTCTCCTATCTTTTCTTCGCCTGTCTCTTTTTGCCCTCTCTCTCTGTCTTCTCCTCTCTCATCTCTCTCGTTTCCCTCTCTCTCTCTCTGCGTCTTTTTCCTCGCCTCCTCTCTTTCTCCTCATTCTCTCCCCCTCTCTCTTATCTCTGTTTCTGTCTCCCTCTCCCTACTTTCTCTTAGACATACCTCCTGTTATATCGGGCAATGAATTCACTTTAAGAAAAAATTCATCGATGCTTTCATTATTTATAAATACAATTATCTGACATATCAGGCAACTGTGCTGTTATCAGCAAACTGTTATAAATGTGTGCTGTTATTGATGTAAAGTTATGAACAGTTTCAGAAACAAAGTGTAATTCTGATATGCATAACATCAAGACTTATGAACAAGAAAGAAAGGAAGACCAAGGCGAAGATGGCTGCAAGACATCGTTGAATATCTGCAAATGGGTGCATCAGTAGCAGGCCATCTTGCTTACAACCGAGAGGCTTACAAGAGAGCTGTTAGGGAGGCAAAGTTCCACAAGGGACATGCAAATGAATGAATGAATGTTTGTTATCGTACACATTATTCAATATTTACGCAATTATCCATCAGTAATTATCTATCATCTTCCTTACAACCCAGAGGCCTACAGGGGAGCTGTTAGGGAGGCAAAGTTCCGCAAAGGATATAACTGATCTATAAGTACTACTATCTTACATATTATCTAGGAGTTGAGAAGTTATCTATCTGTATTATTAATTTACACATTACCTAGTAGTTGGGTAGTTATCTCTCTATATTAACACCAATAACAACATTTGCAGGACTTATTGATGTACTAAAAACATTAACAACATTTGTAGGACTGACTGATGTACTAAAAACATTAACATTTGCAGGACTTATTGATGTACTAAGAACATTAACAACATTTGCAGGACTTATTGATGTACTAAGAACATTAAAAACATTTGCAGGACTTATTGATGTACTAAGAACATTAACAACATTTGCAAGACTGATTGATGTACTAACAACAGTAAAAACATGAACAGGAGTTGTTAATGTACTAAGTCAGTCAATCAGTCTTTTGCATGCCCCTTGCAGAACTTTGCCTCCCCAACAGCTCTAATGTAGGCCTACGGTTGTAAGCAAGATGCCCTGCTGCTGATGCGTCCATTCGCAGATCATCTTGCAGCCATCTTCACCTTGGTCTTCCTCTCTTTCTTTTTCCCATTGTGTCCCCTTCCAAGACGGTCTTCTCTAAATTATCATGACGTTTAATGTGTCCAAAATATTTAAGATTTCTCTTTTAAATCCTCTTTGCTAGCCAGCCTTCTTTAATATTAAGTTCTTGTATTATGGATATATTTGTTCTTTTTTGTGTCCATGATATTTGAAGAACTCTTCTGTAGTATTTACATTCAAAGGCATTTATGTGTTTCTCAGCTGTTTTGTTAAGTGTCCAGGTCTCACAGGCATATGTTGCGATGGGAAAGATGCATGCCCTTAAAAATCTTATTTTTTGTGGTTCTGTCTGTTCCTCTCCACAGCTTCTTTAGTAGTTTTATTTCCTGAAGAGCGATAGATGTCCTCTTTTTAATATCCCTCACTGTATCTCCATTATTAGTTAGTAATGATCCAGGATATTAAAACTCTCCAACTTTTCTAATTTTTCCTCAGTGATACATATTTCAGCTGCCTTGCTTATTTTGTCAGTTGTCATCAATTTAGATATCTTTGCATTCAGATAGAGGTTCTGCTCTTCGCTGTTCTTACGGACTGACATAATTAATGTTGATGTACTAAACAGTAACAATATCAGCATGAGTGGTTGATGTACTAAATAGTAACAATATCAGCATGAGTGGTTGATGTACTAAATAGTAACAATATCAGCATGAGTGGTTGATGTACTAAATAATAACAATATCATCATGAGTGGTTGATGTGCTAAATAGTAACAATAAAAGCATGAGTGGTTGATGTACTAAACAGTAACAATATCAGCATGAGTGGTTGATGTACTAAATAGTAACAATATCAGCATGAGTGGTTGATGTACTAAACAGTAACAATATCAGCATGAGTCGTTAATGTACTAAATAGTAACAATATCATCATGAGTGGTTGGTGTACTAAATAGTAACAATATCATCATGAGTGGTTGATGTGCTAAACAGTAACAATATCATCATGAGTGGTTGATGTACTAAATAGTAACAATATTATCATGAGTGGTCGATGTGCTAAACAGTAACAACATCATCATGAGTGGTTGATGTGCTAAACAGTAACAATATCATCATGAGTGGTTGATGTACTAAATAGTAACACTATCATCATGAGTGGTTGATGTGCTAAACAGAGCAAATATACAAAAGAAAACAATGCAACAAAAAGAACAAAATGACTTGAACAATTTCAGATTTAGTATTAAAAAAAAAACCACGTCCTGCCAGGTAAACTGATTACGTGCCTCCTAGAAAAAGCAGCCACACCTGCAGCCACGCTCTCTAGAAATCTTTACGTTCATCAGGTTGTTCCTCGCATTATTTTGAATATTTGTATTCTCAACTACATGTACTCTCGTATATACATTCCGGTATTTACACAGTCGACAGTGCTCGCTTCTCCGCCTAAAATATAGTCGGCAGTGCTTGTATTTGTAACTTTAACTTCGTAGCTTTAACAAAATAAATTATTTTCACAAAAAGTATTGCTCAAAGCGCACCAAAGTAACAGAGCACAATGATAGGGCTGGAAAAATCATAGGCAAAGTTTTAAGTGAAATAAAATTAACAAGAGAATTACCTGGCAGTAGTTATCTCGCTAGTAAACGTTGCTATCTCGCACCATGGAGGTTGGCGTACTCTGGTGGCTAGACGGTTGCTTGTCCTACCAGAGCATGTGGGTCAGTCCCAGCAGTTTTCTTTCCTTTCATGTCTAAAACTGCTTTGTTTATGATTTCCTTTTTCCAGCTGTAACTACACAACACTGTGTTCTTTTACTTACCGCCAGAAAGTCTCGTTGTTTCCTGTTTGAAAACTTTTATATCACAAATCTGAAGTTACATAAAACACTATGTGCAAGCTTGCGAAGTTGGATAAACTACTATGTACAGGTTTATATAGTTATATAAAGTACTATGTGCAAGTCTGTGAAGTTATATACAGTTCTGCCTGCAAGTCTGTGAAGTTATATAAAGTTCTGCGTGCAAGTCTGTGAAGTTATATAAAGTTCTGCGTGCAAGTCTGTGAAGTTATATACAGTTCTGCGTGCAAGTCTGTGAAGTTATATAAAGTTCTGCGTGCAAGCCTGTGAAGTTATATAAAGTTCTGCGTGCAAGTCTGTGAAGTTATATAAAGTTCTGCGTGCAAGTCTGTGAAGTTATATAAAGTTCTGCGTGCAAGTCTGTGAAGTTATATAAAGTTCTGCGTGCAAGTCTGTGAAGTTATATAAACTACTATGTACAGGTTTATATAGTTATATAAAGTACTATGTGCAAGCCTGTGAAGTTATATAAAGTTCTGCGTGCAAGTCTGTGAAGTTATATAAACTACTATGTACAGGTTTATATAGTTATATAAAGTACTATGTGCAAGCCTGTGAAGTTATATAAAGTTCTGCGTGCAAGTCTGTGAAGTTATATAAACTACTATGTACAGGTTTATATAGTTATATAAAGTACTATGTGCAAGCCTGTGAAGTTATATAAAGTTCTGCGTGCAAATCTGTGAAGTTATATAAACTACTATGTACAGGTTTATATAGTTATATAAAGTACTATGTGCAAGCCTGTGAAGTTATATAAAGTTCTGCGTGCAAGTCTGTGAAGTTATATAAAGTTCTGCGTGCAAGTCTGTGAAGTTATATAAACTACTATGTACAGGTTTATATAGTTATATAAACTACTATGTACAGGTTTATATAGTTATATAAAATACTGTGTGCAAGCCTGTGAAGTTATATAAAGTTCTACGTGCAAGTCTGTGAAGTTATATAAAGTATTACGTGGAAGCTTGTGATGTTATGTAAGGAATATTGCTGATGGTTAAGGAGATGTACAAATCTTTTGAGTGAAAAGAAATTATTCTTTATCTCTCTGAATACTAAAGATTATAGAGTGGAGAAATTATTCTTTAACTCTCTGAATACTAAAGATTATAGAGTGGAGAAATTATTCTTTAACTCTCTGAATACTAAAGATTATAGAGTGGAGAAATTATTCTTTAACTCTCTGAATACTAAAGATTATAAGGTAAAAAGGTAAAGGTAAAGGTAATCCTCTCATGCCTTAGAGGCACATAGGGATATGGTGTTAGTGCCCATATTTTCCTTGACCTGTCAGCACACTAGAGGGTGATTTGGTCAGTATCACGCCTGGCTGCCTTTCCTTCCCCAACTCCAGAAGAAGCCGGGTACCCATTTCTACAGCTGGGTGACTGTGGCGCCTCCGGCCGGATTCGAACCCCCGACCTTCACCATGAGAGACCAGTGCACTAACCACTTCGCCACTCAGACGCCCTACTAAAGATTATAGAGTGGAGAAATTATTCTTTAACCCCTCTGAATACTAAAGATTATAGAGTGGAGAAATTATTCTTTAACCCCTCTGAATACTAAAGATTATAGAGTGGAGAAATTATTCTTTAACCCCTCTGAATACTAAAGATTATAGAGTGGAGAAATTATTCTTTAACCCCTCTGAATACTAAAGATTATAGAGTGGAGAAATTATTCTTTAACCCCTCTGAATACTAAAGATTATAGAGTGGAGAAATTATTCTTTAACCCCTCTGAATACTAAAGATTATAGAGTGGAGAAATTATTCTTTAACCCCTCTGAATACTAAAGATTATAGAGTGGAGAAATTATTCTTTAACCCCTCTGAATACTAAAGATTATAGAGTGGAGAAATTATTCTTTAACCCCTCTGAATACTAAAGATTATAGAGTGGAGAAATTATTCTTTAACCCCTCTGAATACTAAAGATTATAGAGTGGAGAAATTATTCTTTAACCCCTCTGAATACTAAAGATTATAGAGTGGAGAAAATTCTGCATGGGCCACCCGTGCGACTCATGTTTTTCTAGAAGGTTCATTTCATGGGAGTGTTAATAGGTGGTTAAATGTTTGATGAGTTTAGAGTTAAGTTGTGTCGTGTTAGGAGGGTGGTTAAATGTTTGATCAGTTTAGAGTTAGGTTTTGTCATGTTAGGAGGGTGGTTAAATGTTTGACGAGTTTAGAGTTAAGTTTTGGCGTGTTATGACGTATTGCTTTAGTTAGTAGTGTAGCTGTAGAACGACTGACAGCGTTGGTTAGAATGTTTGTGATCAAGTGTCTTACTGTTAGCAATACTGGAATATTTCATGTAGTAGCCTGTAGCGGCTATCTGGTTTTTATTTTAGATCTTTTTCTTCTTCTTCGTTCGCTTCTACCACCAAGACCGCACTGTGATCCTACTGAATTTACGCCTGTGGTCCTCGTTAGGTCCCGTGGTCTCCTGTGTGGTCCCCGAAAGGACCACACGGGATCCCCGGGAGGACCACAAGAGGTTCAGAGTATCGTAGGGCTTTAGCCTGTATTCTTGGTGGGTCTCAGAAGCGGGATTGCGTGACACTGTGGTTTTCACTGCACCAGTTTAGTCTAGAGTTGGACTTTCTCACCGGAAGACCTCGACGTGTTTAGGATATCAGTGCATCTCCGCTGAGTGAGAGGTGGTAGCCCACCTAGGCCAGAGTTGGACCTTCTCACCGGAAAACCTCAGCATGATTAGGATACGCAAACATCCCCGCCGGGTGAGAGGTGGTTGCCTATCTAGACTGCCCTGGTCCAGTATCTCCGACTTCAGCATTTTGTGGTCGTGGCCGCTACCCTTCCTAGTTGTGACCAGGATGGAGCTTTTGTCCAGGAGGACGAATCCTCGCCACTAGTGACTTCCACCTCTGGGTTGAGCCGGTTTAGGCATATTATCCCAGTATGGGCGTGTTTGGGACGTGACCGACCTCTAGAGCAGAGGTACTGTGACATGGATAGCCTTCAAGATTCACACCTGGTGTGAGCCGGTTTAGGCATAATTCACCAGTATGGTTGTATATCAGGCGTGACCGACCTCTAGAGCGGAGGTGGCATGACATGTCTAGCCATCGAGTTCCACCCCTGGTATGTGCCGGTTTAGGCATATTTCACCAGTGTAGGTGTATTTCGGACGTGGCCGGCCTCTAGAGCAGAGGTGCCGTGGTATGTATAGCTCTCGCAGCGATACTACTGGACATACCTATTAAACTTCACTTTATCCTTTCCTTCACCTTTTCCCACCAGCGCCGCACAGCAACCTTTATTTCTTTTCCGCATTTTCTTCCTTGACCGGGAGGAGCTTCACTCCACGCGCGGCATTTGAAGAGTCTCGCCAGCAGTGACTTAACCTCTGGGACAAGCCGGTTCATGCATTTCACCCGATATGACTGCACTTAGGATGTGGCCGACCTCAAGACCAGAGGTGCCCTGATTTGACTGTTTGTTTCGCTTTATCCTTTCTACCACCTTTTCCGCAGTGATGCTGCACGACAACCCCATGTGCACCTTTCTTCATTGGCCGGGAGGAGCACCGCTCCACGCACGACAGCTGAAGAATCTCGCCAACAGCGGCAGATGAGCTACCAAACATGACTCTCATCTACCCGAAGCGTCTGGTTTTCAGGCGCCAGATATTCGCCTTCGCCCCTTCTTCTGTCAGTTTAAACAGTTCTGCCACGGGAAGGCCAGGAGCTGGACTTGACTGTCAGAGGCTGTTTGAGACGCACGCCGTTGGAGCGAAGAGCGAAATTCTCCACCCCACCTCCGGCAATAACAGTCCTTAGAACCTTTTTTTGAGATGAAAGCCCCTCTGGATTTTCATGTTTCTGTTTGCTAATGAGTTTGAGGTGTGACATGAAATATTGTCACTGACATTAACCCATCGGCCAACATCATCAGCATGTGTAGTTAATTAAATGTTTTGTGATCGTCATTGGATGCGCTTAGTCGATTGATTTAGCGTTATTGTTGAAAGAATCCTGGGTTGAAGATTGAGCATCAGTTCAAGGAGCTATGTACGAACGGCCCACAAGTCTGAAGTACCACGGGGAAGTGGAAGTGAATGCCTACAAATATATACAACACACTCTACCGAAGGAAGCAGTGCAGTGGAGGTAGAGAAGAACGACGATGACATCAGTATCATTCAAGTGCATTCATCACTAAATCAATCATCATAAATGTCATACGACAGCAGTCTCAAATTACAATCACTATATATTATAAAGAGAAATAATTCCATTTTCATATTTGTTTTAAAGCTAAATAAACTACTGTGTGTAAGCCTGTGAAGTTACATAAACTATTCTGTTCAAGCTAGTGAAGTTACATAAACTACTATGTGCAAGCTAGTGAACTTACATAAACTACTATGTTCAAGCTAGTGAAGTTACATAAACTACTATGTTCAAGCTAGTGAAGTTACATAAACTACTATGTTCAAGCTAGTGAAGTTACATAAACTACTATGTTCAAGCTAGTGAAGTTACATAAACTACTATGTTCAAGCTAGTGAAGTTACATAAACTACTATGTGCAAGCTAGTGAAGTTATATAAACTACTATGTGCAAGCTAGTGAAGTTACATAAACTACTATGTGCAAGCTAGTGAAGTTACATAAACTACTATGTGCAAGCTAGTGAAGTTACATAAACTACTATGTGCAAGTTTGTGAAGTTACATAAACTACTATGTGCAAGCTAGTGAAGTTACATAAACTACTATGTGCAAGCTAGTGAAGTTACATAAACTACTATGTGCAAGTTTGTGAAGTTACATAAAATACGAATACTATGTACAAGTTTGTGAAGTTACATAAACTACGAGTACTTTGTGAAAGCTTGTGCTGATTCTGGTAGTTTGTCGTTTTTAACGAATTTTCTACATAAATAACATACTCGGCGCCGGTACACGCGTGATTCAGACTAATAACTTATAATTTAATCATGTCAATAGTTGCTGTCCTTACAGCATTTACACAGCATTCATTTAGAGAAGAATACACACATTAAGAACTCGCACAATAACTAGTGACTCCTTACAGAAGAATTTATGTAAGAATGATTACACAAGGTAACACACGCTTACATAAAGAATGAATACACAAGGTAACATGTGCTTATACAAAGAATGATTACACAAGGTATCAGAAGCTTACATTTGTTCATTAAGTGAAGCATTACATTCATAAATCATCATACATCAAACAATGATAGCATTACCAGTCCTTTCATGTGGACCACAACATACCCTCCTCCCACATACCCTCCTCCCACATAGCTTCCTCTCAATACCCTCCTCCCACATACCCTCCTCCCACATACCCTCCTCCCACATACCCTCCTCCCACATACCCTCCTCCTACATACCCTCCTCCCACATACCCTCCTTCCACATACTCTCTTTCGACATACCCTTCTCCTACATACTCTCCTCCCACATACCCTTTTCCTACATACTCTCCTTCCACATACCCTCCTCCCATATACCCTTCTCCTACATATTCTCCTCCCACATACCCTTCTCCTACATACTCTCCTCCCACATACCCTTTTCCTACATACTCTCCTGCCACATACCCTCCTCCCACATACCCTTGTCCTACATACTCTCCTTCCACATACCTTCTTTCCACTTACCCTCCTCCCACATAAAAAAGTACAAGGTACGGCAGTGATACCTCATTTTGTCCGTCGTATATTTCGATTCTTTTGATATTGTAAAGTTTACAACAACATTCTTTACAAACACGGCTACACAATTTACAACAACATTGTTTATAAATACGCCTACAACATTTACAGATATACTGTTTATAAACATGGCTACACCATTTACAATAACATTGTTTATAAATTCGCCTACAACATTTACAGATATACTGTTTATTAATATGGCTACAATATTTACACCAACTTTGCTTATAAATATGGCTATACCATTTACAGCAACATTGTCTATAAATAATGCTACAACATTTACAGAAACACTGTTTATAAATATAGCTACAACATTTCCAGCAACATTAGCATTAATGAGCGTCTCCTGAATGGTGTATCTTTTCTTTTGATACATAAAATATCATGAGCGACATCAACTGATATATTGCCAATATGTAGAGCAATGTTATATGTGTACCAGTTCCAGTCCTGTAATCCTTTAAATATAATAAGCAAGGATATCTATCTATCTATCTATCTATCTATCTATCTATCTATCTATCTATCTATCTATCTATCTATCTATCTATCTATCTATCTATCTATCTATCTATCTATGTGTCTGTCTGTCTGTCTGTATCTCCGTCTCTCTGTCCATCTGTCTGTCTGTCTGTCTATACTGCGTGCAAGATTGTGAAGTTATATAAAGTACTAGTGCAAGCTTGTAAAGTTATATAAAGCAGTATGTGAAAGCTGTCTGTCAAAATCATAATAACAACACAATCACAACAACAACAATAACAACAACAGCAATAACAACACGGAGAAAAGCACGTTATTGTTGGAGTTGATAGTTGACATGCCGTGAAAATCAATATCACGGTTTTGTGAAACTTGATAGAAAAGGACAGTCCTTCCAACCATTATTGTGTTTATCATCTGGTCCTCTACATTTAGTTTTATGTTTGAGTAACCAGATGTACATAAGTTGTACAGTGTTATGTTTCTAGAGTAACCAGATGTACATCAGTTGTACAGTGTTATGTTTCTAGAGTAACCAGATGTACATCAGCTGTGCAGTGTTGTCATGTGGCTAGTAGATGAACACTGTCATTTGCTTACTGTTGAACCTCTGAAATGTAGAGATGGATGTATTTGATGATTTGACGATTGTTTTCATCCATATTGCCTCCTTCTTTACTTCATCTCATTGTGATTATTCATCTCATCTACTTTTTTCACCTCCCTGTCATCTTTACGCCGCGAACAATGTCATAGAACATCTACTTTCAGTTCTTGGCACAACACATGTTCTGTAGCTCTACCTGTCTGATATAAAGTGCCATTTGGAGAAAAAAAACAATGAAAGGTTTTGACTTTACATTTCGCTGCTGACCCTCAACTTACTTGTTGATAAAATGATCCTTGAATAAATAAAAGTTGAAAACCGCTGTAGTAAACTTTGTCTTTAAATAGCTCCTCAGTTTTGATGTCGCTACTCATATTATAAGCACCAACAGCCTACTTCCGACATTATCTGCTTCACTGAGTGAGCACTTTTAGGCTCATCGGCTCTCAGGCACATCTACTCACTCTCCCACTGTCAGAATGTCGCAGGTCGCCTGCAAGGTTTCTTCTGTCTGGGCCATCCAAGACATCTCATGTTTGGTGCGCCTCGCCTTGTCAGTAAACAGGACTCGGGGATTATTTGTCCTGGTGACAATACTGAGGTAGATCTTCACTTGCGCATGCGCGTGCCGTGTTCTGATACTGGGTAACAGCAGTAAGTACCTCAAGGTCGCGCTTTGTGAATCCCTGGTGCGTCCTAGGGTTGTTTTCATGGTTATGTGTCCCTGGTGCGTCCTAGGGTTGTTTTCATGGTTATGTGTCCCTGGTGCGTCCCAGGATTGTTTTCATGGTTATGTGTCCCTGGTGCGTCCCAGGATTGTTTTCATGGTTATGTGTCCCAGGTGCGTCCTAGGGTTGTTTTCATGGTTATGTGTCCCTGGTGCGTCCTAGGGTTGTTTTCATGGTTATGTGTCCCTGGTGCGTCCTAGGGTTGTTTTCATGGTTGTGTCCCTGGTGCGTCCTAGGGTTGTTTTCATGGTTATGTGTTCCTGGTGCGTCCCAGGATTGTTTTCATGGTTATGTGTCCCTGGTGCGTCCCAGGATTGTTTTCATGGTTATGTGTCCCAGGTGCGTCCTAGGGTTGTTTTCATGGTTATGTGTCCCTGGTGCGTCCTAGGGTTGTTTTCATGGTTATGTGTCCCTGGTGCGTCCTAGGGTTGTTTTCATGGTTGTGTCCCTGGTGCGTCCTAGGGTTGTTTTCATGGTTATGTGTTCCTGGTGCGTCCCAGGATTGTTTTCATGGTTATGTGTTGCTGGTGCGTCTCAGCGTTGTTTTCGTGGTTATGTGTTGCTGCTGCATCCCAGGTTTGTTTTTATGATTATGTCTCCCTGGTGCATCCCAGGGTTGTTTTCATGGTTATGTCTCCCTGGTGCATCCCAGCGTTGTTTTCATGACCTCATTCTGAACTATTTCAAGTTTTGTTACATGGGATGAATTGTGATGAGACAGAACCAGTGATGTAAACTTGACATCATAATAACTACAGTAATAAGAAACCTCAGACATCATCAGTAACTGCAGTAATAAGAAACCTCAGACATCAGTAACTGCAGTAACAAGAAACCTCAGACATCATCAGCAAATGCAGCAACAAGAAACCTCAGACATCATCAGTAACTACAGTAACAAGAAACTTCAGACATCATCAGCAAATGCAGCAACAAAAAACCTCAGACATCATCAGTAACTACAGTAACAAAAACCTCAGACATCATCAGTAACTGCAGTAACAAGAAACCTCAGACATCGTCAGTTACTACAGTAACAAGAAACCTCCGACATCATCAGTAACTACAGTAACAAGAAACCTCAGACATCATCAGTAACTACAGTAACAAGAAACCTCAGACATCATCAGTAACTACAGTAACAAGAAACCTCCGACGTCATCAGTAACTACAGTAACAAGAAACCTCAGACATCATCAGTAACTACAGTAACAAGAAACCTCAGACGTCATCCGTAACTACAGTAACAAGAAACTTCAGACATCATCAGCAAATGCAGCAACAAGAAACCTCAGACATCATCAGTAACTACAGTAACAGGAAACCTCAGACATCATCAGTAACTAGAGTAACAAGAAACCTCAGACATCATCAGTAACTAGAGTAACAAGAAACCTCAGCGATCATCAGTAATTATAGTACCGAGAAGCTTCAGCCATCACCTTGACAGCATCCATTTCTTTGCTTTCTCCACTTCACTGTCATCATGTTTGACAGACAGTGTCCGGCAGGTAGGTGGAGCCAGTCAGCGCCAGGCTACCCACAGAACTGCGCGCTGCAGATAGCGTCCTAGAGGTTGTGGCTTTGTTGGAGACCGGACTAGAAAGACAGCTGAGCAAAGAAAGACTGCATGCGAAATCACTATCTATATTATGAGGATAGAATTCATTATCTACAGTACGAGGATAGAAATCACTATCTATATTATGGGGATAGAACTCATTATCTACAGTACGAGGACAGAAATCACTATCTGCAGTATGGGGATAGAAATCGAATATAGTTTGGTTGTCACTGCTTCAATAGCTTGGCTGGTTGTCACTGCTGCAATAACTTGGCTGGTTGTCATTGCTGGTGACAGCTTGGCTGGTTGAACTGTTCCGTCATATAATGGACCCTCAAGTGTGCTTGAGTGGGCTAAGCTTCTGGCACATCCTCAAGTTTCAGGTCTCACGTGGATCTACTGTCCTGGGCATATCCTCAAGTTTCAGGTCTCACGTGGATCTACTGTCCTGGGCATATCCTCAAGTTTCAGGTCTCACGTGGATCTACTGTCCTGGGCATATCCTCACGTTGCAGGTCTCACGTGGATCTACTGTCCTGGGTATACACTCAAGTTGCAGGTCTCACATGTATCTACTGTCCTGGGTATACACTCAAGTTGCAGGTCTAACATGGATCTACTGTCCTGTATACACCCTCAAATTGCAGGTCTCACATGGATCTACTGTCCTGGGCATATCCTCAACTTGCAGGTCTCACATGGATCTACTGTCCTGTGCACACCCTCAAATTGCAGGTCTCACGTGGATTTACTGTCCTGGACATATACTCAAGTTGAATGTCTCACGTGGATCTACTGTCCTGTGCACACCCTCAAATTGCAGGTCTCACGTGGATCTACTGTCCTGGGCATATCCTCAAGTTGCATGTCTCACGTGGATCTACTGTCCTGTGCACACCCTCACACTGTAGGTCTCACGTGGATCTACTGTCCTGTGCACACCCTCACACTGTAGGTCTCACGTGGATCTACTGTCCTGTGCACACCCTCACACTGTAGGTCTCACGTGGATCTACTGTCCTGTGCACACCCTCAACTTGCATGTCTCAGATGGATCTACTGTCCCGGGCATGTAACACAGCTGCCTGGAAAGTCCCCCCCCTCACCCCGAAGCAGTGTGTGATGATACTGGGTAAGTCAGATATCTGGAAGGCCTCTCCTCCCCTACCCCAAACTGTGTGATGATACTGGATAAGTCAGATATCTGGAAGGCCCCTCCCCCCACCCCTAAACTGTGTGATGATACTGGATAAGTCAGATATCTGAAAGACCCCCCACCCCCAAACTATATGATGATACTGGATAAGTCAGATATCTGGAAGGCCCCCCCCCCCACTCACAAACTGTGTGATGATACTGGATAAGTCAGATATCTGGAAGGCCCCCCACCCCCAAACTGTGTGATGATACTGGATAAGTCAGATATCTGGAAGGCCCCCCCCACTCACAAACTGTGTGATGATACTGGATAAGTCAGATATCTGGAAGGCCCCCCCCACTCACAAACTGTGTGATGATACTGGATAAGTCAGATATCTGGAAGGCCCCCCCACTCACAAACTGTGTGATGATACTGGATAAGTCAGATATCTGGAAGGCCCTCCACCCCCAAACTGTGTGATGATACTGGACAAGTCAGATATCTGGAAGGCCCCCCACCCCCAAACTGTGTGATGATACTGGATAAGTCAGATATCTGGAAGGCCCCCCACCCCCAAACTGTGTGATGATACTGGATAAGTCAGATATCTGGAAGGCTACCCTCCCCCCAGACCCAAACTGTGTGATGATACTGGATAAGTCAGATATCTGGAAGGCCCCCCACCCCCAAACTGTGTGATGATACTGGACAAGTCAGATATCTGGAAGGCCCCCCACCCCCAAACTGTGTGATGATACTGGACAAGTCAGATATCTGGAAGGCCCCCCCCACCCCCAAACTGTGTGATGATACTGGATAAGTCAGATATCTGGAAGGCCCCCCCCCCCAAACTGTGTGATGATACTGGATAAGTCAGATATCTGGAAGGCCCCCCCCACCCCCAAACTGTGTGATGATACTGGATAAGTCAGATATCTGGAAGGCTGTTATCGAAAAACTGTGGGGAGAGGAAGAGTAGCAATGACTGACCCCTACATCCGCATAATGAAGGAATGTGAAGTTAATCAGGGCGAGCAGACCTCCCTGGACAGAAGCAACGAACCAACGATCAAAAACCGCCAGGAAGTTTAGTCTACACACCTTACATTGGCACAGGCTTATGCTACTTTTTTGTGTGGTAGGGCACTAGTTGGTACTGTTGAATATTATCTTTGACCACTTTTTCTGAACGCTGAGTAGTTAGCTATACACCGCCTCCAGACACCAGCTTCACTCCCTGTTTTTCTAACCTTGACCTAGCACAGATATGAAAACCCAAGCAAGTCCAGCTTGAAACATTGATATGAAGTTTACTTGATGGACTTGATGGCACCGAAAATGGTGACGAAATGCTGACTGCCGGCAGGTTGTCCTGCCACATGGCAATTCAGTTCATACCTTCCTCCAAAAACAATAACGAGACATCCATCTTCTCGACAGTGACATGACAAAAAACATCTGCTCAAGTCCACATTCAGACGCAGACTGCCCTATAACAGTCTTTCCCACAATTCACTTCTTCACAGGATTCTTTCCTGGTGTGGTCTTCCAGCAAAACCTGACAGCCCTACCCCAGGAAGTTACTCGGGCGCAACAAATAGCCTCGTCTATATACAAAGATGATGACCTCTCTTATTCTGGAACACTGCGAAGCAGAAAAGGGAATGCCCCCAGTGGTGTGATACTAAAGAACAATCAATCAATCAATCAATCAATCAATCATTTAATCATCTTATAGGCTTAAGTTCCTCCTCCTCGTGCATGGCTACTTCTCCCATCCTCTCTTCAGTTACCGACTGCTTACCTTTTTTTTCCTGTCAGGTGGCTAAGAGGTCCTTGATGAAAGAAGATTTCCGTGGGTCAAACCGGACACTGGTGACCAGCAGCCTGGACAGTAACAGCAGCAGCAGAAGTAATGTCCACACTCTGGCATCCTCATCATACTACACCAACAGCAACACAGACGTCGGAAGCATTGAGAAAACTGACAATGATGAAATCGACGAGGACGAAGACGACGAAGACAGAGAGAAACCAGAAGAGATGGAGACGGACAGGGGGTTGTGGGAGAGAAAAGCTCACTACATTCTCCTCTCCTTCGGAGCAGTCTTTGGTCTCCGGAACGTGCTCGTCTTTCCATCACTGGCCTTGGAGCATGGCGGAGGTGACATGTGCTGTCTGTAGTTTAGGGCGTGCTTGTTACTGGATGGATGGCCCGCACAGAAGTGGGCGTGGTTGTTACTGGGTGGATGGCCCGCACAGAAGTGGGCGTGGTTGTTACTGGCTGGATGGCCCGCACAGAAGTGGGGGTGGTTGTTACTGGGTGGATGGCCCGCACAGAAGTGGGCGTGGTTGTTACTGGGTGGATGGCCCGCACAGAAGTTGGCGTGGTTGTTACTGGGTGGATGGCCCGCACAGAAGTGGGCGTGGTTGTTACTGGGTGGATGGCCCGCACAGAAGTTGGCGTGGTTGTTACTGGGTGGATGGCCCGCACAGAAGTGGGCGTGGTTGTTACTGGGTGGATGGCCCGCACAGAAGTGGGCGTGGTTGTTACTGGGTGGATGGCCCGCACAGAAGTAGGCGTGGTTGTTACTGGGTGGATGGCCCGCACAGAAGTGGGCGTGGTTGTTACTGGGTGGACGGCCCGCACAGAAGTGGGCGTGGTTGTTACTGGGTGGATGGCCCGCACAGAAGTAGGCGTGGTTGTTACTGGATGGATGGCCCGCACAGAAGTAGGCGTGGTTGTTACTGGGTGGATGGCCTGCACAGAAGTAGGCGTGGTTATTGTTGTTTTGTTGTGCCAGGGGATATTTTTCTGTGAGTGGGTGGTGCAGTTTTGAGCGTAGCTATTTGTGTGTGTGTGTGTGTTGGTGCGTGCATGCGTGTGGGTGCTGCAGCTGTGAGTATGGTTGCAGAAAAAAAACACGAAAAGGGATCGCCATAGTCCCTATGGTGGCGGAGTCTGATAAAGAAGCACTGCATACCCCCTGCTTTTTAGCTACACTCCGGAACTGAAAAAATAATAGCTTCCGTACCATGCTCCCTCAAAACCGATACTAGGATGTTGTTCCACATCAGCTTCACGGCCGCAACCAGCTGGCAGGTACAGGGAAAGAGAAAGAAAGAAAGAAAGAAAGAAAGAAAGAAAGAAAGAAAGAAAGTGGATCTGTGATGTGGCTGTAAGTGTGGTTAATGTTTTGTGTGTTGGTAGTGTAGCTGTGAGAATGATTATTGTGTGGGTTGGTAGTGTAGCTGTGAGAATGATTATTGTGTGGGTTGGTAGTGTAGCTATGAAAGTGGCTGTTGTGTGGGCTGACGGTGTAGCTGTGAGAGTAGGTGTGATATGGATTAGTGGTGTAGCTGTGTGTTTAGTATGCGTGGGTTGGCAGTGTAGCTGTGAGAGTAGGTGTGATATGGATTAGTGGTGTAGCTGTGTGTTTAGTATGCGTGGGTTGGCAGTGTAGCTGTGAGGGTGGTTAGTGTTTACTGGCTGGATTTCTAAATGCCAATGCCATTTGTATTTTAGAATAAAGACAAGACAGAAAAAAGTGTGAACAGACAATACAAGACGGAAAAAAGTGTGAACAGACAATACAAGACAGAAAAAAGTGTGAACAGACAATACAAGACAGAAAAAAGTGTGAACAGACAATACAAGACAGAAAAAAGTCTGAAAAGAGAATCAATCAATCAATTGATACGCCGTGTGACGTAGGCGATCATTTCTCTCCACAATTCTCTGTCTTTAGACTTGATTATGAGATCCACCGCTGACTTTCTTCCCAGCTACACTGACAGCTCATCCAGTAACTTCTCTCTCTGTCTTCCTCTGTCTCTTCTTCCTCTTCTCAGAAAATGTCCTACAAATCCCGCTTGTCTGCCTCTGATCTTTGCTGTAATTTATCTTTTAACTTCAGCCTCTCTTAAGACTTCTTCGTTGTTGTCTTAGCTGACCATGGTACTTTCCTTCTTATGAACCACATTTCCATGGTCTCCATTTCTTGCTGTACTCTCTTGTTCATGGACACACCCATAAAACAAAATTGGCTCGATGTAACATTTAACTACTCGGAATCTTGTTTCCATTGATATGGATCTGTTGCACAAGATGTTTCTCATTTTCTGGAATTCTGACTTGGCTTGAGCACGTCTGCTTTTTATTTCATTGTGACATTTCCTATCAGCTGTTATAATTGTTCCTAAGTACTTGAATCTATCAACTTGTTTCAGTTCTGTGCGATCAATAGTAATGCTACATTTTGATGGTATTGGTAATCTTTTCTTTGAGATGACCATCACTTCAGTCATCTTGTTATTCAGACTGAGACTTTTACTTTCACGAACCACAATGTCCAGAAGAGCCTGTAGCACCCCTTCACTTTTAGAAATCAGAACTGTGTGGTCTGCATATCTTAAGTTGTTAAAATTGTACTCGCCAATAGATATTCCTGGCACACTTGCCACTAACAGAGAATACAAGATAGAAAAAAAAAGTATGAAAGACAATACAAGATAGAGATAACGTGAACAGAAAATGCAAGACAGAGAAAACAGTAACAGACAATATAAGACACAGAAAAATGTGTACAGACAATACAAGACAGAAAAAAGTATGAACAGGCAATACAAGATATAAATAAGTGTGAACAGACAATACAATACAGAAAAAGTATGAACACACAATACAAGATAGAAAGAATGTGAACAGATATACAAGACAGAAAAAAGTCCGAACAGACAATACAAGATAGAAAAAAAGTGTGAACAGACAATCTTATCTTATATCTTATATTCTTCCCGTGCCATTAAACGTCACATAGGGCTCGCAAAGTAGTTCGCCAATTTTTCTTGTCTTCGGCGAGTCTTTCAACCTCATCAAGGGATTTTATGCCTGTTAATTTGGCCTCTCTTAACAATGACCTCTTCAGAGTTTCACGCGGTCTGCCTCTTTTTCTTTGTTGTGCTCCACTTGATAGCTTGTTTTGGGATTCTCTGATCATTTCTTCTCATCAAGTGACCAACATATGTCCATCTCCTTTTCCTGATCACCCATGAGACTGGTTGTTGTTCAGTCAACTGTCTTATCTCTGCATTGTTCTTGAATTCGTTCCACTTGATGCCGAGTATTTTCCTTAGGCATTTGTTTTCAGAAGAGTCTCATTTCTTATCTATTTTTTTTATTTGTTTTCCAGCTTTCACATGTATAAATGAGGGTGGATATTACATTTGAATTGAATAGTCTTGTTTTTTGTGCTTATAACTTTTGAATGCCATATGTTCTCAAGATTCTTGAAGATCGATGCTGCTTTTGCAATTCTAATTCTAACTTCCTTTCTGGTGTCACCATCCTGGTCTATGTAGCTGCCAAGGTATTCAAATTCTTCAATATCTGTCCCTTCTACATTTATTTTTCCATTTTGATTAATGGAAAGTTTCATTATTTTTGTTTTGTCCTTGTTAATTTCAAGTCCTATTTTACTAGCCAATGAAGACAGGCTATATGATTTTTTTCTTGCATGGAATTCACATTGTTACTGATAAGAGTTATGTCATCAGCAGAATCAAGATCTTCTAGTTGGGTCCCATAAACACAGTCAATATCTGTGTTACCTGTACAGTATTTTTTCATTATGAAGTCTATTTTAATTCCAAAAAGCAAAGGAGAAAGTATACATTCTGTTTCACGCCTGTTTCAATCTGGAACCATTTACTTATCCCTTCTTCTGTTTTGACTGCACAAACATATCCAGTGTAGAAGTCCTTAATGATGTTGATAATTTTAGATGGTATTCCATATAAACCTCTCCACAATGAATCTCTGTGTATGCTATCAAATGCCTTTATAAAGTCTATAAAGTTCAGTATTAATGGTTTCTGTTTTTCAATATGTTCTTCAAGTATTATTTTGAGAGTAAAGATCTGATCGAGACAGTTTCTCCCTTTTCGAAATCCTGCTTGTTCTTCTCTTTTTGCAGTATCCACTATATCTTTAAGTCTATTTAAAATGACCTTGCAAAATACTTTTGACACTACTGATATTAAGGTTACTCCTCTCCAATTGTTACAGCCAATAAGGTTGCCTTTTTTGGTATTTTAACAATGATTCTTTTTTCCATTTAGAAGGGACCTTTACTTCTTTCAAAATCTTATTAAGCATTCTCTGTAGTTGTCTCATGTTGTCACTATTAATAGCTTTTAGCATTTCGGGTGTTATTTCATCTTCACCTGCAGTTTTGTTGTTAGCCATTAAATTCACTGCTGTTTCAATTTCATGCAATGTAATTTCATCTAGGTTGACATTTAGTTGTGGGGCTGGTAAGTCAGTTTCAAGGTTTAACAATTCTTTTGTGTCTGGTGAATTAAGTATTTCTTGGAAGTGTTCAGCCCATCTTTGCTTTTGGTCTTTACTTGATGTTAATAGGGTTCCAGTTTTGTTAAGGATTGGTCTTTCTTTAGATGTAATAGTTCCTGTTAGCCTCTTTTGTATGTTATAAAAAGTTTTGCTGTCTCCTATTTTTGCTGCTTTCTCTGCCTCTTTCGCCATATTGTCTATGTATTCTCTTTTATCCCTTCTACCTTAACTTTTTTTCTTTCTTGTCTATTTCTATGTATATTTCTTTCGCCAGATCTTTTCGAAGATCTGTTTTTACATTCACATGTCTAATTTGCCTGCTCGTCTTTCATGTATGTACTTCCATGTGTTTTCTGATATCCATGCTTTTCTATTTGTTTTTTTTTTCAGTCTAGTGATTGCTTTTGCTGCTGTGATTATGGCTGTGCTGTAAGAATTCCATAATTCATTTATACCTATTTCCTCTAAGTCACTGGGTGTTGTGAAATGGTTGGCAAGTTCCTGATTGAAATTACTGTTAGTATTCTCTTCTTGTAGGCTGTGGCTGTTTATCTTTCTGTGTATTGATTTCTTGAGTCGGCTTTTCAGTTTTAGTTTTATTTTCCCTATACACAGGTTGTGATCACTGTTAATATCTGCACCCCTATAAGCCCTTTCATCTATCAGAGATGTTCTGTATTGCTTTCTAATACAAACATGATCTATCTGGTTTCTAGTTTTATCATCTGGAGATATCCACGTTGCTTTATGTATCTCTTTGTGTGGGAATATTGTGCCTCCAATGACCATGCCCTCTGCTAGACATAATTCAATGAAACTTTCTCCGTTCTGATTAACCATGTCAATTCCTTCTTTCCCCATCACTTTTTCAACGTCGGTATTATTCTTCCCTACCTTAGCGTTGAAGTCCCCCATAGCAATTAGGATGCCGTGTTTAGGGACTTTGTTGATGATTTGTTGTAGTTGGTGATAGAAGTCGTCTTTCACATCATCATCTGCATCTTTCGTGGGTGCATAACACTGTATTATTGTCAGTCTTCCGTGTCTTAGGTTGTATCGTGCTCTTATTATACGACTGTTCGATGGTTCCCATTCTACAAGGCTCTTTGCTGCTACATGTGACATAATAATACCTACTCCCTCTCGATGTTTACTGTCGCCTCTGTCTGAATGTTTTATTAACTTACCGTTTTCCGCCGATCTTTTACCTGCTTCTGGCCATCGCATTTCGCTGATGCCCAGTACGTCTAGGTGGTATCTCTCCATTTCTTTGATAATCTGAGTAGTTTTTGTTGGTGCTGCCATTGTTCTTACGTTCCAGAATCCAATCTTTGTCACATGTTTGGGGCCGACGAATGAGCTCTTCGGAGTTGGCATCTCTGATGCTTGGTTGGTTTCTCTGGGAGTTTCCGTAACGATATATTTTTTACTGTCTGGAGTTGCCTCTAGATAGGCCCCAGGATAAGGTTGTTAGCCTTATGCCCAACTCCCGGTACATGATATGTATCAGATCAAGCGGAATTCTGCTGATTTCAGCATGTTGGCGAGAGCTTTAAAAAAACGTCCGCCATCTTGCAAGTCACAACAGACAATACACGACAGATAAAAGTGTGAACAGACAATACAAGATAGAAAAAAGTGTGAACAGACAATACAAGATAGAAAAAAGTGTGAATAGACAATACAAGATAGAAAAAAGTGTGAATAGACAATACAAGATAGAAAAAAGTGTGAACAGACAATACGAGACAGAGAAAACATAAACAGATAATACGAGATAGAAAAAAGTGTGAACAGACAATACGAGACAGAGAAAACATAAACAGATAATACGAGATAGAAAAAAGTGTGAACAGACAATACGAGACAGAGAAAACATAAACAGATAATACGAGATAGAAAAAAGTGTGAACAGACAATACGAGATAGAAAAAATGTGAACAGACAATACGAGATAGAAAAAAGTGTGAACAGACAATACGAGATAGAAAAAAGTGTGAACAGACAATACGAGATAGAAAAAAGTGTGAACAGACAATACGAGATAGAAAAAAGTGTGAACAGACAATACGAGATAGAAAAAAGTGTGAACAGACAATACAAGACAGAGAAAACATAAAAAGGCAATATAAAACACAGAAAAATGTGAACAGACAATGCTAGACATATAAAAGTGAACAGACAACTGGTATTATCATCATCACCGAATTCACCATCATCATCATGTGCCATGCCGAATAGCTGCGGTGATCATGCTGTTTGTCTGATGCTTGCTTTTTTCTGTCAGCTCAGATGCTTTTCTTTCTCCGTGCCAGTTGGTCAGTCCGTCCATTGAGATATTTTTCTCTTGCTCTTCCTCTCTTTACTTTTCTCTTGCTCTTCCTCTCTTTATTTTTCTCTTGCCCTTCATCTCTTAATTTTTCTCTTGAATTTTCCAGTCATTTCTACATGCTCTAACTTCTGTCTTCCCATGACATGTCCAAGTTCTCTAACTTCTGTCTTCTCATGACATGTCCAAGTTCTCTAACTTCTGTCTTCTCATGACATGTCCAAGTTCTCTAACTTCTGTCTTTTCATGACATGTCCAAGTTCTCTAACTTCTGTCTTCTCATGACATGTCCAAGTTCTCTAACTTCTGTCTTCTCATGACATGTCCAAGTTCTCTAACTTCTGTCTTCTCATGACATGTCCAAGTTCTCTAACTTCTGTCTTCTCATGACATGTCCAAGTTCTCTAACTTCTGTCTTCTCATGACATGTCCAAGTTCTCTAACTTCTGTCTTCTCATGACATGTCCAAGTTCTCTAACTTCTGTCTTCTCATGACATGTCCAAGTTCTCTAACTTCTGTCTTCTCATGACATGTCCAAGTTCTCTAACTTCTGTCTTCTCATGACATGTCCAAGTTCTCCAACTTCTGTCTTCTCATGACATGTCCAAGTTCTCTAACTTCTGTCTTTTAATGACATGTCCAAGTTCTCTAACTTCTGTCTTCTCATGACATGTCCAAGTTCTCTAACTTCTGTCTTCTCATGGCATGTCCAAGAAGTTTTGACTGTCTTTTCTTATCATTTAAACTAGTTTTCGCTGTTCTGAAACTTTCTTGAGGATCTCTAACTTTGTTTGCCTGTCTGTAGGGTATTTCTGCATCTTTCTCTAAAATTATATCTCTGTTACTTCCAACTTATTTCTCATCTTTTTGTTGACTTCCAAGTTCCACAATCACAATATTGGTTCTATATAGCACAGTCACATAGAAATACTGGTTCTATATAGCACTGTCACACTCTTTTTCTCACTTTTAGCGACATTTTCTTATTTGTTATTATTTCCTTCATGTCATAAAAAGTTGTTTTTTGCCTGACCTGTTCGTGATTTTATATCATTTGCGCACTGGTCATTATATGTTATTGTTATCCAAGGTAGCTGAATTTATTTACTTGTGTTACTGTCTTTGTATTTGAAAAGATGTCGCAGTTTTGTATTTTTTCTCTTTTTAATATTACCATTGCTTCTATCATTCAGCTCTAGGTCTATTTAACTGCTTTTTAAAATAATCTTGTTCACAGGTTTCTGCTATAGAAATAGTGTATCATTCACGTATCTCAGGTTAACGATATTGTGGCCTCCTATTTTCACGTATCTCAGGTTAACGATATTGTGGCCTCCTATTTTCACGTATCTCAGGTTAACGATATTGTGGCCTCCTATTTTCATTTCTTTTAAACTTTTGATGCTCATCATGATATTTTCACTGAATAATGAGAATAGATCAGGTGACAGTACACACCCTTATCTTACGCCTTATTTTATATCCTGATACTCACCTATGTCATTGTTCACTCATATTGCTGCTCTTTGATTGCAGTACATATTCTTAATAATTCTCATATCTTTACCATCTATATCAAGTTTTTTTTTTACATTAGCATCATATCTTCAAATCTAACTCTGTCACTAACCGTCAATATCATATCTTCAAATCTAACTCTGTCACTAACTGTCAAAAAGGCACAGATAAAAATCTTTGTATATCTCTAGAGATTATTCTGTTATAGTTCTTAATATACAAACTGTATTACTCATGTTTTTTCCTTCAACAAATCTATTTTGTTCTTCTGCAAATTCAGATCACTTAAGAACAAAGTGGTTTTGTTGAAGAAACAGATCATACAAGATAGTGAAAGAAGGGAACAGGCAATGAAAGAAACATAAAACATAAACAGACAATGCAAGACGTAGAAAATACATTGACATAGAAACTTGTTAATTGAGATGCTAACTCTTGACATAGAAATTTGTTTAAGTGAGATGTAAATCTCGGCATAGAAACTTGTTTAAGTGAGATGCTAAATCTTGACATAGAAACTTGTTTAAATGAGATGCTAAATCTTGACATAGAAACTTGTTTAAGTGAGATGCTAAATCTTGACATAGAAACTTGTTTAAGTGAGATGCTAAATGACCTGACCTTCTTGACTCTACAGGCGCATTTCTCTTCACTTACATTTTACTGGCTTTGAGTGTTGGCTTGCCAATTGTGTACCTGGAGGTCAGCCTAGGCCAGTATGCTAGAGGAGGCCTAGTCAAAACATGGAGGATACTGCCCCTGGCCAGAGGTGAGCGTACATGTGATGAGTGTGTACTTTGTGTAAAACATCTGTATAGTGATCTAACAAATACATCTAAACAGAGAAACATATAGGCATAGTATAAACATCAAACACATAAACACTGTTGAAAACAATAAACATACAATAATGAACACAACTGTGTAAAATATTTTCTGTTTACAAGAAACAAAGTAATGTTTCACAACCATCAAAACAGTATGAAACCCTACCATAAAACCATTACATGACTTCTGATTTCATGTCATAGACTCACAGTTATAGCAGCCATGTTTCAAAACAGTGATCCTGTTTACTGACACATGTCATTCAGTGATCCTGTTTACTGACACATGTCATTCAGTGATCCTGTTTACTGACACATATCATTCAGTGATCCTGTTTACTGACACAGTATTTCTGATGATATTTCTGAAAAGGGTAGGTACTTTCAAACAGGTGTAGATATTTTCAGGCACATGTGGATGTTTTAAAATAAATGTAGACATTTTAGGTCTTATGTCTTATATCCTTCCCGTGCCGTTAAACGTCACATAGTGCTAGCAAAGTAGTTCGCCAATTTTTCCTGTCTTCGGCGAATCTTTCAACCTCATCAAGGGATTTTATGCCTGTTAATTTAGCCTCTCTTAACAATGTCCTCTTCAGAGTTTCACGCGGTCTGCCCCTTTTTCTTTGTTGTGTTCCACTTGATAGCTTGTTTTGGGATTCTCTGACCATTTCTTCTCATCATGTGACCAACTTATGTCCATCTCCTTTTCCTGATCACCCATGAGATTGGTTGTTGTTCAGTCATCTGTCTTATCTCTGCATTGTTCTTGAATTCGTTCCACTTGATGCCGAGTATTTTCTTAGGCATTTGTTTTCAAAAGAGTCTCATTTCTTTTCTATTTCTTTAGTTGATTTCCAGCTTTCGCATGCATAAATGAGGGTGGATATTACATTTGAATTGAATAGTCTTAACTTGTTTTTTGTGCTTATAACTTTTGAATGCCATATGTTCTCAAGATTCTTGAAGATCGATGCTGCTTTTGCAATTCTAATTCTAACTTCCTTTCTGGTGTCACCATCCTGGTCTATGTAGCTGCCAAGGTATTCAAATTGATTGACCTCTTCAATATCTGTCCCTTCTACATGTATTTTTCCATTTTGATTAATGGGAAGTTTCATTATTTTTGTTTTGTCCTTGTTAATTTTAAGTCTTATTTTGCTAGCCAGTGAAGACAGGCTATCTGTTTTTTCTTGCATGGAATTCACATTGTTATTGATAAGAGTTCTGTCATCAGCAAAATCAAGATCTTGTAGTTGGGTCCCATGTACTCAGTCAATACCTGTGTTACCTGTACAGCATTTTTTCATTTTTTCGTTATGAAGTCTATTGTAATAAAGAGATAGTATACATCCCTGTTTTACGCCTGTTTTAAACTGGAACCATTCACGCATCCCTTCTTCTGTTTTGACTGCATAAAAATATCCACTGTAAAAGTCCTTAATGATGTTGATAATTTTAGATGGTATTCCAGATAGTTTGAATGTAAATGCTACAGAAGAATTCTCCAAATATCGTGGACACAAAAAAGAACAAATATATCTATACTACAAGAACTTAATATTGAAGAAGGCTGGCTAGTAAAGAGGATTAAAGAGAGAAAACTTAAATATTTTGGACACATTAAACGTCATGATAATTTAGAGAAGACTGTATTGGAAGGATACATAATGGGAAAAAGAAAGAGAGGAAGACCAAAACGAAGATGGCTGCAAGACATCGTTGACGATCTGCAAATGGATGCAGCAGCAGCAGGCCATCTTGCTCACAACCGAAAGGCCTACAGGAGTGCTGTTTGGGAGGCAAAGTTCCGCAAGGGACATGCAAATGAATGAATGAATGAATTCCAGATAGACTTAAAATTCTCCACAATGAATCTCTGTGTATGCTATCGAATGCCTTTTTAAAGTCTATGAAGTCCAGTATTAAGGGACAGGCTATATGATTTTTCTTGCATGGAATTCACATTGTTACTGATAAGAGTTATGTCATCAGCAAAATCAAGATCTTCTAGTTTGGTCCCATGTACACAGTCAATACCTGTACAGCATTTTTTCATTATGAAGTCTATTTCAATTACAAAAAGCAAAGGAGACAGTATACATTCTATTTCACGCCTGTTTCAATCTGGAACCATTTACTTATCCCTTCTTCTGTTTTGACTGCACAAACATATCCAGTGTAGAAGTCCTTAATGATGTTGATAATTTTAGATGGTATTCCATATAAACCTCTCCACAATGAATCTCTGTGTATGCTATCAAATGCCTTTTTAAAGTCAATAAAGTTCAGCATTAATGGTTTCTGTTTTTCAATATGTTCTTCAAGTATTATTCTTGGAGTAAAGATCTGATCGAGACAGTTTCTCCCTTTTCGAAATCCTGCTTGTTCTTCTCTTTTTGCAGTATCCACTATATCTTTAAGTCTATTTAAAATGACCTTGCAAAATACTTTTGACACAACTGATATTAAGGTTACTTCTCTTCAGTTGTTACAGTCACTAAGGTTGCCCTTTTTGGTATTTTAACAATGATTCTTTTTTCCATTTAGAAGGGACCTTTACTTCTTTCAAAATCTTATTAAGCATGTTGTCACTATTGATAGCTTTTAGCATTTCGGGTGTTATTTCATCTTCACCTGCAGTTTTGTTGTTAGCCATTAAATTCACTGCTGTTTCAATTTCATGCAATGTAATTTCATCTAGGTTGACATTTAGTTGTGGGGCTGGTAAGTCAGTTTCAAGGTTTAACAATTCTTTTGTGTCTGGTTAGTTAAGTATTTCTTGGAAGTGTTCAGCCCATCTTTGCTTTTGGTCTTTATTTGATGTTAATAGGGTTCCAGTTTTGCTAAGGATTGGTCTTTCTTTAGATGTAATAGTTCCTGTTAGCCTCTTTTGTATGTTATAAAAAGTTTTGCTGTCTCCTATTTTTGCTGCTTTCTCTGCCTCTTTCGCCATATTGTCTATGTATTCTCTTTTATCCCTTCTACCTTAACTTTTTTTCTTTCTTGTCTATTTCTATGTATATTTCTTTCGCCAGATCTTTTCGAAGATCTGTTTTTACATTCACATGTCTAATTTGGCTGCTCATCTTTCATGTATGTAGTTCCATGTATTTCCTGATATCCATGCTTTTCTATTTGTTTTTTTTCAGTCTAGTGATTGCTTTTGCTGCTGTGATTATGGCTGTGCTGTAAGAATTCCATAATTCATCTATACCTATTTCCTCTAATTCACTGGGTGTTGTGAAATTGTTGGCAAGTTCCTGATTGAAATTACTGTTAGTATTCTCTTCTTGTAGGCTGTGGGTATTTATCTTTCTGTGTACTGAATTCTTGTGTTGGCTTTTCAGTTTTAGTTTTATTTTCCCTATACACAGGTTGTGATCACTGTTAATATCTGCACCCCTATAAGCCCTTTCATCTATCAGAGATGTTCTGTATTGCTTTCTAATACAAAAGTGATCTGTTTAGTTTCTGGTTCTATCATCTAGAGATATCCACATTGTTTTATGTATCTCTTTGTGTGGGAATATTGCGCCTCCAATGACCATGCCTTCTGTTAGACATACTTCAATTAATCATTCTCCGTTCTGATTAACCATGTCAATTCCTTCTTTCCCCATTACTTTTTCAACGTCGGTGTTATCTTTCCCTACTTTAGGGTTGAAGTCTCTCATAGCAATTAGGATGTCGTGTTTAGGGACTTTGTTGATGATTTGTTGTAGTTGGTGATAGAAGTCGTCTTTCTCCACATCATCTGCATCTTTCGTGGGTGCATAAAACTGTATTATTGTCAGTCTTCCGTGTCTTAGGTTGTATCATGCTCTTATTATACGACTGTTCACTGGTTCCCATTCTACAAGGCTCTTTGCTGCTACATTTGACATAATAATACCTACCCCCTCTCGATGTTTATTGTCGCCTTTGTCTGAATGTATTATTAACTTATCGTTTTCCGCCGATCTTTTACCTTCTTCTGGGCATCGCATTTCACTGATGCCTAGTACGTCTAGGTGGTATCTCTCCGTTTCTTTGATGACGTGAGTAGTTTTTGTTGGTGCTGCCATCGTTCTCACATTCCAGAATCCAACCCTTGTCACATGGTTGGGGCCGACGAATGAGCTAGTCGGAGTTGGCATCCCTGGTGCTCGGTTGGTTTCTGTGCTTGTTTCCTTAACGATATCTTTTTTATTTTTCCCTCTGGAGTCGCCTCTAGATAGGTCCCAGGATAAGGTTGTTAGCCTTTTGCCCAACTCCCGGTACATGATATGTGACAGATCAACCGGAATTCCGCTGATTTCTGCATGCCGGCCAAAGCGTTAAAAAAACGATACATGAAATAAAATTAAAAACCACATTCAGACTAATGCAAAACCTTTCAAACACATGCAGACATATTCTTGCACATATAATACATTCAAACATATTGCTGCATATGCAAAAACACTGTGGTACATGCAATCATTTTATATACATAAAGATATATTCAGAAATAAAGAAGCATTTAAGAAACATAAAGAAGCTGTCAGACACAAAAACACTTTCATAAACATAAAGAAACTTTCATACACTTCCTGTCTGTTTCTTTTAATCAAAATAACTGTAGCTGTCTATCTCAGCCAACATAATTGTAGCTGTCTATATCAGCCAAGATAACTGTAGCTGTCTATATCAGCCAAGATAACTGTAGCTGTCTATATCAGCCAAGATAACTGTAGCTGTCTATATCAGCCAAGATAACTGTAGCTGTCTATATCAGCCAAGATAACTGTAGCTGTTTATATCAGTCAAAATAATTGTAGCTGTCTATATATAAGTGACAGATATAAGTCTATCACCATTTTCTGGTCACCCATGAGACAGGTTGTTGTTCGCTCATCTGTCTTATCTCTGCGTTGCTCTTGAATTCGTTCCACCTCATCCGAATATTTTCTTTAAGTATTTGTTTTCAAAAGAGTCTAATTTTCTGTCTATTTCTTTAGTTGTTTTCCAGCTTTCGCATGCATAAATGAGACTGGATATTACATTTGAATTAAATAGTCTTAACCTGGTTTTTGTGCTTTTAACTTTTGAATGCCATATGTTCTCAAGATTCTAAAAGCTCAATGCTGCTTTTGCAATTCTAACTTCCTTTCTGGTGTCACCATCCTGGTCTATGTAGCTGCCAAGGTATGCAATCTGGTGTACTTCTTCAAAAGTTATTCCTTCTACGTATATTTTTCCTTCTTGATTAATGGGAAGCTTCATGATTTTTGTTTTGTCCTTGTTAATTTCAAGTCCTATTTTGCTAGCCAGTGAAGACAGAGTATATGTATTTTTCTTCCATGGAATTCACATTATCACTGATGAGAGTTATGTCATCAGCAAAATCAAGATCTTCTAGTTGGGTCCCATGTGCCCAGCCAATGCCCGTTTTAACAGTACAACATTTTTTCATTATGAAGTCTGTTGTAATTCCAAAAAGCAAGGGAGATAGTCTTATTGTTCTTCTTCGTTCGCTTCTACCACCAAGACCGCCCCGCGATCCTACTGAATTTACTCATGTAGTCCCCGAGAGGACCAAAATGATTCCCGAGAGGACCACAAGAGATCCGCGAGAGGACCACAAGAGATCCCCGAGAGGACCACAGTGTTCCCCTAGAGGGCCACAATGATCCCCGAGAGGACTACAAGAGATCCCCGAGAGGACCACAATGATCCCCGGCCGGACCACAATGATCCCCGAGAGGACCACAAGAGATCCCCGAGATTACCATAAGAGATCCCCGAGAGGACCATAATGATCTCCGAGACGACCATAAGAGATCCCCGAGAGGACCACAATGATTCCCGAGAGGACCACAAGAGATCCCAGAGAGGACCACAAGAGATCCCCGAGAGGACCACAATGATTCCCGAGAGGACCACAAGAGATCCCAGAGAGGACCACAAGAGATCCCTGAGAGGACCACAAGAGGTTCAGCGTATCGCGTGGCTTGTACCTGTATTCTCGATGGATCTCAGAAGCGGGATTGCGTGACACCGTGGTTTTCGTTGCACCAGTTAAATCTAGAGTTGGACTTTCTCACCGGAAAACCTCGACGTGTTTTCGATATCAGTATATACCCGCCAAGTGAAAGGTGGTTGTCAATCCAGTCCAGCTTTGGACTTTCTCACTGAAAAACCTCAGCGTGATTAGGATACGCATACATCCCCGCCGGGTGAGAGGTGGTTGCCTGTCTAGACTGCACTGGTCCAGTGTCTCCGACTTCAGCATTTTGTGGTCGTGACCGCTACCCTTCCTAGTTGTGACCAGGACGGAGCTTTTGTCCAAGAGGACGAATCCTCGCCACTAGTGACTTCCACCCCTGGGTTAAACTGGTTTAGGCACATTATCCCAGTATCGGCGTTTTTAGGACGTGACCGACCTCTAGAGCGGAGGTACCGTGACATGAGTAGTCATCAAGTTTCACCCCTGGTTTAAACCGGTTTAGGCATATTTCACCAGTGTGGGTGTATATAATGAGGAATGTTAGAGAAGATGTAGACAAAGAATATTACGATGCCATAACAGTTGGAGGTTATGAAATACCAGAGATTAGATATGCTGATGACACAGTATTACTTCCACAACACAAGAAGGAATGGAAAAACTAATTATGTCAGTCCGCAAGAACAGCGAAGAGCAGAACCTCTATCTTAATGCAAAGAAAACTAAAATGATGACATCTGACAAAACAAACAAGGCAACTGAAATATGTATCAATGAGGAAAAACTGGAAGAAGTGGAGAGTTTTGAATATCTTGGATCACTACTAACTAATAATGGAGATACAATGAGGGAAATTAAAAGGAGGACATCTATTGCTCTTCAGAAAGTAAAACAAATAAAGAATCTGTGGAGAGGAGCAGACAGAACCACAAAAATAAGATTTTTAAGGGCATGCATCTTTCCCATCGCAACATGTGCCTGTGAGACCTGGACACTTAACAAAACAGCTGAGAAACACATAAATGCCTTTGAATGTAAATGCTACAGAAGAGTTCTCCACATATCGTGGGCACAAAAAAGAACAAATATATCTATACTACAAGAGCTTAATATTGAAGAAGGCTGGCTAGTAAAGAGGATTAAAGAGAGAAAACTTAAATATTTTGGACACATTAAACGTCATGATAATTTAGAGAAGACCGTATTGGAAGGATACATAATGGGAAAAAGAAAAAGAGGAAGACCGAAACGAAGATGGCTGCAAGACATCGTTGACGATCTGCAAATGGATGCAGCAGCAGCAGGCCATCTTGCTCACAACCGAAAGGCCTACAGGAGTGCTGTTTGGGAGGCAAAGTTCCGCAAGGGACATGCAAAGGAATGAAATGAAATGGGTGTATATCGGACGTGGGCGGCCTCTAGAGCAGAGGTGCCGTGGCATGAGTAGCTCTCGCAGCGAGAACACTAGACATACTGTTTAAACTTTACTTTATTCTTTCCATCACCTTTTCACAGCGGCCCCACCTGCCAACCCTAATCGCATTTTCGCATTTTCTTAACTGGCCTGGAGGAGTTTCACTCCACGCTCGGCAGCTGAAAAATCTCGCCAGCAGTTTCTTAGTTTAACCCCTGGGTTAAGCCCGTTTAGGAAATCTACCCCAGTATGGGTATATATAGGACATGGCCGGCCTTTGGAGCAGAGGTGCTGTGATATGAGTAGTCTTGACCTCGAGACCACTGGTTACTTCACTTAATCCTTTCCTTCACCTTTTCCACAGGAGGAGTTTCACCCCACGCACTGCAACTAAAAAATATTGCCAGCAACAGGTTTTAAATCAGAGTTTTCATTCTCCTAAATAAGCTACCAAATATGACTCTCATCTACCCGAAGCGTCTGGTTTTCAGGCGCCAGATATTCTCCTTCGCCCCTTCTCCTGTTAGTTTGAACAGTTCTGCCACAAGAAGGCCAGGAGCTGGACTCGACTGTCAGAGGCTATTTGAGACGCACGCCTTTGAGACATTTAATTGGAGTGGAGAGCGTATCCCCCACCCCACTTCCGGCTATAGCAGCCTTTAGAATCAAAGGATATAGTATATATCCCTGTTTCACGGCTGTTTCAGTCTGGAACCATTCGTTCATCCTTTCTTCTGTGCTGACTGCACAAACATATCCTTTGCAGAGATCCTTAATAATGCTGACCATTTTAAATGGTATTCCATATTGTCTTATAATTCTCCACAATGAATCTCTGTGTATGCTATCAAATGTCTTGTTAAAGTCTATGAAGTTCAGGATTAATGGTTTTTGCTTTTCCATATGCGCTTCAAGTATTATTCTTCTAGTAAAGATCTGGTCGAGACATTTTCTTCCTTTTTCCTTTTCAAAATCCTGCTTGTTCTTCTCTCATTGCAGTATCCACTATATCTTTAGTATTTCTACTCAGAAAAATACTTTCGACACAACTAATAGTATGGTTACTCCTCTCCAATTATTGCAGTCACTAAGGCTGTTATTATCTTTACATCTTCTGATGTCTAGACATTATGTTGTGTTTACATCTTCTGATGTCTAGATATTACGTTATGTTTACATCTTCTGATGTCTAGATATTACGTTATGTTTACACATGTTTATGCCTTGATACTGTGTTGTGTTTACACTCACTTGTATCTGAACATTATGTTGTTCTTACACTTGTTTATATTTAGATTGTGTTGTGTTTACACTCATTTGTATCTGAACATTATGTTGTTCTTAAACTTGTTTATATTTAGATTGTGTTGTGTTTATACTCATTTGTATCTGAACATTATGTTGTTCTTAAACTTGTTTATATTTAGATTGTGTTGTGTTTACACTCATTTGTATCTGAACATTATGTTGTTCTTAAACTTGTTTATATTTAGATTGTGTTGTGTTTACACTCATTTGTATCTGAACATTATGTTGTTCTTACACTTGTTTATATTTAGATTGTGTTGTGTTTACACTCACTTGTATCTGAACATTATGTTGTTCTTACACTTGTTTATATTTAGATTGTGTTGTGTTTACACTCACTTGTATCTGAACATTATGTTGTTCTTACACTTGTTTATATTTAGATTGTGTTGTGTTTACACTCACTTGTATCTGAACATTATGTTGTTCTTACACTTGTTTATATTTAGATTGTGTTGTGTTTACACTCACTTGTATCTGAACATTATGTTGTTCTTACACTTGTTTATATTTAGATGGTGTTGCTCCCTACGTACAGAACAGACAAGTCACTAGAATATAGCTTCCTAATTTCTGCTACACTTATCAATGCATTTAAAATTAAAGTGTCTAAACACAAAAACTATACTTAACACTACATATAACACTAGTAAATTGAAACTAACACAGAAATTTCCATAATCATCATCATCATCATCAGGTGCCGTGCCGACTGGCGTTGGCTATTATGCTTCTCCAGAGTACACGATCCTTCATGCAGGCCATCAGCTCAGTTGGTGATCTCCTCTCACACCATCCCGTAGACTGTCCAGTATCATTTCTCTTGGTCTTCCTCTTGATCTTCTTCCTTCTATTTTTCATGTTGTTATAATATTTTCAATGCCCCCTCTTCTCATTGCATGAAAGTACATTGTCTCTCTTTTATTTTTTTAGAAGATTTTTGGTCTCTCCAGCTCTTCTCCTACATTCTTCATTAGTTATTTTTGCTGTCTAGGGGATTCGCAACATTCTTCTAATAAACCACATTTCTGCTGCTTCCAATGTTTTTTTGCGCAGACCTGCCTGCTGTCCATGATTCACTTCCATATAACAAGATAGGTTCAATATAGCATTTTAGGACTCGTTTTCTAACATTCAATGATAAAGATGTGTTGGCTAATATGTTTCTCATTTTCTGAAATCAGTCGTTGATTGGCCTATTCTGTTCCTAATTTCTGTTCTGCATTTCCCATCTGAAGTTATTACTGCTCCAAGGTATTTGTTGAATTTCTGCACCTGCTTTAGAATAGTTCCGTTTAATTTAATACTGCATGTTGGTGGATTATGTTTCTTAGATATAACCATAGTCTCTGTCTTTTTTATGTTTAAAGTAAGGCCTTTCTGTTCACTTTCTTTGGCGACTTTATCCAAGAGATTTTGCAGGTCTTGTTGGTTCTCAGCTATCAGTACTGTGTCGTCAGCATACTGAAGGTTGTTAATATTGTATCCTCCAATTTTTATGCCTGGTTCTGTGATGATCGTTCTCAGAATATTCTCGCTGTACAGAGAAAAAAGGTCTGGAGATAGTATACATCCTTGTCGCACCCCTTGTTTTATAGATTGATATTTTCCAGTTCTATTTTCAACTCGAATTGCTGCTTCTTGCTGCCAGTACAGATGTTTTACAATCCTCAGGTCTTTGCCGTCTATATTGATGTCTTCAAGCATTTTAATAATTTCATTATGTTTCACCTTGTCGAATGGCTTGGTGTAATAAATGAAGCATAAGTAGAGATATTTCTGTACTTCTAAAGCTCTTTCTGTTAGTGTTCGTAAAGCATAAAGGGCATTGTGTGTTCCCTTTCCTTCAACAAATCCAAACTGTTCATCTGATATTTCCATTTTTATCTGTTTTCTTGTTCTTCTCATAATAATTCTCAGAAGTAGCTTCGTTTTGTGACATGAGAGGCTAATAGTCCGGTGGTCGTCACATTCCTTTGCACCTGGTTTCTTTGGTAGTGCTATAAACGTGGATTAAAGCAAGTCAATCGGCACATAACCACTGTTGTAAATGTCATTCAGTAACTTGGTTATTATTTTTACTCCTATATCCTCTAAAAAAAAAGAACAAATATATCCATACTACAAGAACTTAATATTGAATAAGGCTGGCTACTAAAGAGGATTAAACAAAGACAACTTAAATATTTTGGACACATTAAACGTCATGATAATCTAGAGAAGACCGTCTTGGAAGGGTACATAATGGGAAAAAGAAAGAGAGGAAGACCAAGGCGAAGATGGATGCAAGACATCGTTGATGACCTGCAAATAGATGCATCAGCAGCTGTTTCTATATGTCATTATAAAGACATCTTCTTAGTGAAACTAACACAGAAACTATACCTAACATTAGTATAGTGAAACTAGCACAGAAACTATACCTAACATTAGTATAGTGAAACTAGCACAGAAACTATACGGAACACTAGTATAATGAAACTAAGTCTAATCTAAATATAACTATTTTTATTTATACCTCCCCACCCACCCGCCCTCACACCCCCAACCAAAAAAAAAAAAATAATGATCATAATTTCATATTCACACACACACATGCAAATACATGACACACATACACGTCCACATGGACACACAAATATTACAAATTCAAAAATCTACATTTGAAATCCTCACTCACTCACTCACTCACTCACTCACTCATCTGTGATATCTACTCTCTCTCTCCCTCTCTCTCTCCCTCTCCCTCTCTCTCTCTCTCTCCCTCTCTCTCTCTCTCTCTCTTATCGTGTGTTCTACTATCTCCCACCACAGACCGCGTTAACGGACAGTCACCGGTAAATTATGGATAAAAAAAAAAAACGAGAAAAGTCGAAACGTTTGCAGGTCATCGGTTACCGTAACCAGTTTATATTATCAAAAACATAAATATTATCATACTTATATATTATCATACCTATATATTATCATATACACCTATATATTGTGGGGTTCACCCAGCCTCTAAAAATGGGTAGCAGAGAACTCTGAGAAGGTAGAGCGACCAGGTGTGACACTTTCGTGTGCCGAAGATCAGGGAAAATACGGGCCTAACACTGTGTTCCCTAATTTGCCTTTATAGAAACGGGAATTTTACCTTTTTTTACCCATATATTATAACATATTATCAAAAACAGAGCTAACGATATCAACTGGATGATAACTTGATCAGTAGGAATAGAATGACGATGTTTGCACGGAAGTGAGTGAGTCAGTTTTGACTTCGGTTCAGTAAGTGAGCATTATGTAAAGATTAAGTCTCGCCGAAAAACTAAGAAAAACAAAACACAACAAAACAAAACATTTGTTTTAAGCTGGTGTTTGTAAAGTTCGTTTAATTTTGCATTATTTTTGTTGTACTGAGAAAATCGGTAATTCTGAAACAATAATTAGTGTATAAGTATACAACTATACACTAAGCACTGCAGTAAAGCTGTGATACCATTAAAAAAAAATTTTTTTTTAAAGAGTACTTAGCTGTAAATTGCAAGGTGTGGCTTGTCCGGCGGTGTGTGTCAGGAATGGATCTAGTGGGACGTGGAGACTGTTTAAATAGAGACCTGTGACATGTGGTCGGTGGGTTGTAACTGGGGGTGGTGGATGGGGAACCGGGGAGGGGAGAGAGAGTGACGCAATACCGACCTAGCTAGGAGAAATTGAAACAGATGATTGGGGAAGAGGGGTTACAGAGGAGAGGGGTTGCAGAGAAAATAGCGGGGTTAGAGTGATGCTGTGAGGAAGTTTGAAAAGTAAACGGGGTTGCAGAGTGATGCTGTGAGGAAGTTTGAAAAGTAAGAAGGGGTGGATTTAGTGGAGAGGTACTATAATGATTGAAGAAGATGATGTTACGTGTAACTAAACAGCGAGTTTAACCCATGTGTTTCCAGCGTCCCATAATTTTGAATGCAGCGGTTCTCAAGTGCCAGGCGGCTTGTGTCATCTGCGTGACATTGTTTAATGGCTGTTACCAGAAAATCAGATTTGCCTCTGTGGTTGGGGCCATTGAAATGATTTGGGACTGGTTTCGAAGCATGCTGGGCGATGTCGTACAGATGTTTTTGCATGCTATCCCCTAATCTGAGGCCAGTCTCACCGATATATGTTATCCTGCATCTTTTGCAAACGATGACATATATCACATATCCGGACTCGCATGTGAATCCCTCATGAAGAGTGAGGATAGTTTTGGGAAAGGTGATTATTTTTGTTTCCCAAACTACGGGGCAGGTAACGCAGCGGGGGCGGTTAGATTTTCTGGTGCCAACATACGTAAGGCTCTGCTTCAAGTGGCTGTGGACGAGGATGTCCTTAAGATTTGGCTCACGTTTGTATGCCAATAGGGGTGGATCAGAGAAAATGTCACGAGTGTCTTCTTGAAGACATTAAAAAATTTATTGAATTCGCAAATACGCTCAATAACAACATAAAATTCACTTATGAAATCTCTGATAAGTCTGTTAATTTTTTAGACATTAAAATTTCTATTGCCACAAACAGGCTTGTCACCTCTGTATTTTACAAGCCCACCGATAGTCATACCTATTTGCTTTACACCTCTTCCCATCCTGAAACCTGTAAGAACTCCATCCCATATTCCCAACTCCTCCGTCTTCGCCGCATATGTCAGAATAATTTGGACTTTATAGATCAGTCCAACAAATTATTAGAATTTTTCCGTCATCGCCACTACCCAGAAAAGGTCCTTCGTAAAGCCTTCAACCGTATCCAACTAGTGAGCCGCAAAGAAGTATTCAGGAAAAAGCCTGTTACTCCATCTGACAGAGTACTGCCTTTCCACCCGCACGGTCAGATGGTTAAGAAAATTCTTTATCGTCATCTGCCGATAATCCAACTCGACTCCGACACTCGTGACATTTTCTCTGATCCACCCCTATTGGCATACAAACGTGAGCCAAACCTTAAGGACATCCTCGTCCACAGTCACTTGAAGCAGAGCCTTACATATGTTGGCACCAGAAAATCTAACCGCCCCCGCTGCGTTACCTGCCCCGTAGTTTGGGAAACAAAAATAATCACCTTTCCCAAAGCTATCCTCACTCTTCATGAAGGATTCACATGCGAGTCCCGAAATGTCATATTTGTCATCGTTTGCAAAAAGATGCAGGATAATATATATCGGTGAGACTGGCCTCAGATTAGGGGACCGCATGCAAAAACATCTGTACGACATCACCCAGCATGCTTCGAAACCAGTCCCAAATCATTTCAATGGCCCCAACCACAGAGGCAAATCTGATTTTCTGGTAACAGCCATTAAACAATGTCACACAGATGACACAAGCCGCCTGGCACTTGAGAACCGCTGCATTCAAAATTATGGGACGCTGGAAACACATGGGTTAAACTCGCTGTTTAGTTACACGTAACATCATCTTCTTCAATCATTATAGTACCTCTCCACTAAATCCACCCCTTCTTACTTTTCAAACTTCCTCACAGCATCACTCTGCAACCCCGTTTACTTTTCAAACTTCCTCACAGCATCACTCTAACCCCGCTATTTTCTCTGCAACCCCTCTTCTCTGCAACCCCTCTTCCCCAATCATCTGTTTCAATTTCTCCTAACTAGGTCGGTATTGCGTCACTCTCTCTCCCCTCCCCGGTTCCCCATCCACCACCCCCAGTTACAACCCACCGACCACATGTCACAGGTCTCTATTTAAACAGTCTCCACGTCCCACTAGATCCATTCCTGACACACACCGCCGGACAAGCCACACCTTGCAATTTACAGCTAAGTACTCTTTTAAAAAAAATTTTTTTTAATAGTATTCATGTGAATCTATACTTTATCTCCTCTCTCTATTTCTTCGTCCTGTATGTTTTTGTATGATTAAGGCTCACGCCGAAACGTCACAACTTTGTAATCGTTAAGTAATAAACCTGCTCCTTCTTTTTTCCTATTTTATACATTCTAGTAATTCTGAAGGTACTTTGTTCACGGTGAAACACATGCATACAACTGTACTAGTTTCAACAAATTCTTGCGCGATCTTTCTTTATACCTATCTCTTATCTTTCTGCATTATCGCTTCATCCTCTCTTTATACTCATCTCTTATCTTACTGCATTATCGCTTCATCCTCTCTTCATACTCATCTCTTATCTTACTGCATTATCACTTCATCCTCTCTTTATACTCATCTCTTCTCTTACTGCAGTATCACTTCATATTCTCTTTATATTCATCTCTTCTCTTACTGTATTATCACTTCATCCTCTCTTTATACTCTTATCTTACTGCAGTATCACTTCATCTTCTCTTTATACTCATCTCTTATCTTTCTGCATTATCACGTCATCCTCTCTTTATACTCATCTCTTATCTTTCTGCATTATCACTTCATCCTCTCTTTATAATCATCTCTTATCTTTCTGCATTATCACTTCATCCTCTCTTTATACTCATCTCTTATCTTTCTGCATTAACACTTCATCCTCTCTTTAACTTTGGGCTGTACCATTACTTTATCATAACTCTTACATTTTCTTGTGCTGTTACTTTATCATCACTCTTACATTTTTTGTGCTGTTACTTTATCATCACTCTTACATTTTCTTGTGCTGCTACTTTATCATTACTCTTACATTTGCTGTTACTTTATCATCACTCTTATATTTTCGTGTACTCTTACTTTATCCTCTGTCCAACATTTTACTGTATTATAACTTTATTGACTCCTTTATTTTGCTGAACTATTATCCTCTCTCTCTCTCTCCCTCTCTCTCTCCCTCTCTCTCTCCCTTATTTTACTGTTTTGTTTCTCTCTCCATACTCTCTCACTGTGTTATACTATAGTTTTATCCTCTCTCTTACATTTTGATTTGTTGCTTTCTAGATTTTTACGTTTTGTTAACTTTCGTAATTTAACTTAGTCTTGTTCACTTATCTCAGGAAATGTTACATTATCTCACGCAAGGTTACATTAGCTCACGCAATGTTACATTATCCCAGGCAGTGTGTTACATTATTTCACGCAATGTTACATTAGCTCACGCAATGTTACATTATCTCAGGCACTGTGTTACATTATTTCACGCAATGTTACATTATTTCACGCAATGTTACATTATCTCAGGCACTGTGTTACATTATTTCACGCAATGTTACATTATTTCACGCAATGTTACATTAGCTCACGCAATGTTACATTATTTCACGCAATGTTACATTATCTCAGGCACTGTGTTACATTATTTCACGCAATGTTACATTATTTCACGCAATGTTACATTATCTCAGGCACTGTGTTACATTATTTCACGCAATGTTACATTATTTCACGCAATGTTACATTAGCTCACGCAATGTTACATTATCTCAGGCACTGTGTTACATTATTTCACGCAATGTTACATTATCTCAGGCACTGTGTTACATTATTTCACGCAATGTTACATTAGCTCACGCAATGTTACATTATCTCAGGCACTGTGTTACATTATTTCACGCAATGTTACATTATTTCACGCAATGTTACATTATCTCAGGCACTGTGTTACATTATTTCACGCAATGTTACATTCTTCCTCGTGCAGGTATTAGCGTCTGCAGTCTTCTTATCACGTTGTGCCGCTCTGCCTACTCGAGCACCCCTGCTATATGGAGTCTCTACTATGTCTACTCAGCCGCCGTGGGATCAATGCCAGTTTCCAGTTACAGTCAGGCAGGTCAGTAATACTATCCTGTATACTTTCATTATTTCAGATCAGTATACTATCCTGTATACTTTCATTATTTCAGACCAGTATACTATCCTGTATACTTTCATTATTTCAGATCAGTATACTATCCTGTATACTTTCATTATTTCAGACCAGTATACTATCCTGTATACTTTCATTATTTCAGATCAGTATACTATCCTGTATACTTTCATTATTTCAGACCAGTATACTATCCTGTATACTTTCATTATTTCAGATCAGTATACTATCCTGTATACTTTCATTATTTCAGACCAGTATACTATCCTGTATACTTTCATTATTTCAGATCAGTATACTATCCTATATACTTTCATTATTTCAGATCAGTATACTATCCTATATACTTTCATTATTTCTGATCAGTATAGTATCCTGCATACTTTCATTATTTCAGATCAGTATACTATCCTGTATACTCTCATTATTTCTGATCAGTATAGTATCCTGTATACTTTCATTATTTCAGACCTGTATACTATCCTGTATACTTTCATTATTTCAGATCAGTATACTATCCTGTATACTTTCATTATTTCTGATCAGTATACTATCCTGTATACTTTCATTATTTCAGATCAGTATAGCATCCTGTATATTTTCATTATTTATGTCACTATAAATTTTCATAAATTTTTAATACTACCAGTGAATATAAATTTTCCTATTTTCCTGTACCTTTAATATTGCTCTTTTTCTCTTATTTGTTTAACGGTTGTTAAACATTTGTACATACAAGTTTCTCAGACTAACTGGATATCAAAAGCATTTCTGAAACAGATGAGAGTTTAGACACGTTCTTAAACTGACTGAACTACGTTGCAAGAATATTTCATTGGTCTGTTCATCAAATGTTTCATTGTTCTGTTCATCAAATGTTTCATTGGTCTGTTCATCAAATGTTTCATTGGTCTGTTCATCAAATGTTTCATTGGTCTGTTCATCAAATGTTTCATTGGTCTGGTCATCAAGGGGTGTAGGGAAGATGCAACAGAGCCTGCAAAAACATGAATGACTTAGGCAGGCCGCATGTACACCGAGGACCATGCGTTTATGATAAATGACGTTTACTGTGACAATCGATGTTCTAGTTTAGCGACAGTTTGTTTGTTGATGTCATGCTCTAGTGTAGTTATAGTTTGTTTGTTTATGTCATGTTCTAGTGTAGCGACAGCTTCTTGATGTCATGTTTTAGTGTAGCGACAGTTTGTTTGTTGATATCATGTTCTACGCCGAAAGATGTCATGTGATGTGTGATATTAGTGTGTAATATCACATGACATACGATGTTGTTTACTTGTGTGATGTTACACAGCACATGTGATGTTATGAGATATGATATTGCACAACATGTGATGTCTGCAACATGATAGAATTCACATAATATTTGTTATGTTCCACTGACACGTCTACCAAGTGCCAGAAGTGGAGGTCAGTGATGAGCTCATGAACCAGAGTCGAGCATCCAACATGACCACCTTCTACCATCGCAGACTCTACAACACCAGCTATAACTTTTTCTTGTAAGTTCTCATACCACCACATCATTTCAGTCATTTGAATCCACATACCTCCATCATTTCATAATTCAGTATTCTGTATCTGCACACCTTCCTCATTTCAGTATTCTGCATCTGCACACCTCCATGTTTTCAATATTAGAGGTCCACACACCTCCATCATTTCAAAATATATAAAACAGGAAAAAAGTAAGAACAGCTTTATTAATTAATGAGTACACAGTTGTGACGTTTTGATGTGAGCCTTAATTATAAAAAATATAAGAAGAAGAAATAGAGAGAGAGGAGATAAAATATAAATTCACATGAATGCTATGTTTAAAAAAAATCAAATAAAATGAATAGAGCACTTAGGTGTAACTTGTAAGAAGCTGTGGCTTGTCTGACGATGTGTGTCAGAAATGCGCATAGTGGAGTACTGAGAGTATTTAAATGGAGACTTGGGATGTGTGATAGGTGAGTCATAACTGGGGGTGGTGGGTGGGGAAACCGTGGAGGGGAGAGAGAGTGATACAGTGGTAATCTAGTCGGGAGAATGTGAAATAGGTGATTATTGTTGGGGTAGAGCGATTGTAATGTGATGGTGTGAACTGGTTCTAAGCTATGCGTAACAAGTGAGAAGGGAGTGGAACTTAGTGGAGAAGGATTGTGATTGTGGAAGAGGAGAACGTTAGGTGTAGCTGAATAACGAGTTTAATCCATGTGGTTCCAGAGTTCCATATTCCTGAATGTAGCTGTCCTCAAGCGCTAGGGGGCTTCTGTCATCTGCGTGACATTGTTTGTTGGCTGTTACCAGAAAGACAGATTTGCCTCTGTGGTTGAGGCCATTGAAATTACTCGGGACTGGTTTCGAAGCATGCTGTGTGATATCGTACAGATGTTTCTGCATGCAGTCCCCTAATCTGAGGCCAGTTTCACTATCAAATATGCGTAGAAGGAACAACTGCTGAAGTAGTAAACCTATTTGCATACCTTGGCAGCTACATAGACTAGGATGGTGGCACCAGAAAGGAAGTTAGAATTAGAATTGCAAAAGCTACAGCACTGATCTTCAAGAATCTGGAGAACATATGGCACTAAAAAGTTATAAGCACAAAAACCAATTTAAGATTATTCAATTCAGATGTAATATCTATTGTCATTTATGCATGGAAAACAACTAAAGAAATAGACAAGAAATGAGACTCTTTTGAAAACAAATGCCTAAGGAAAATACTTGGCATCAAGTGGAACGAATTCAATAACAATGCAGAGATAAGACAGACGTGCGAACAACAACCAGTTTCATGGGTGATCAGCAAAAGGAGATGGACATATGATGGTCACGTGAGCAGAAGAAACAGTCAGAGAATCCCAAAAACATTCTATCAAGTAGAACATAACAAACCAAAGAAAAAGGTCCACCACGTGAAATTCTAAAGAGGACATTGTTAAGAGAGACCAAATTAGTAGCCATAAAATCCCTTGATGAGGTTGAAAAGCTCGCCGAAAACAGGAAAACTTGTGGGCCTTATGTGACGTTTCACGGCACGGGAAAAATGCAACATACTTCTATTATTTCAGTATTCTGTTTCCACATACTTCCACCATTTCAGTATTATGTGTCCACATACTTCCATCATTTCAGTATTATGTGTCCACAGACTTCCATCATTTCAGTATTATGTGTCCACATACTTCCATCATATCAGTATTCTGTGTCCACATACTTCCATCATTTCAGTATTCTGTGTCCACATACTTCCATTATTTCAGTATTCTGTGTTCACATACTTCCATTATTTCAGTATTCTGGTCCATATACTTCCATCATTTCAGTATTATGTGTCCACATACTTCCATCATTTCAGTATTATGTGTCCACATACTTCCATCATTTCAGTATTATGTGTCCACATACTTCCATCATTTCAGTATTCTGTATCCACATGCTTCCATCATTTCAGTATTCTGTGTCCACATACTTCCATCATTTCAGTATTCTGTGTCCACATACATCCATCATTTCAGTATTCTGTGTCCACATACTTCCATCATTTCAGTATTCTGTGTCCATATACTTCCATCATTTCGATCTCAGAGCAAAGAACCATTGCTACAGGGCTACCTGAGGGGTCTTCCTTGTCTCCTGTGTTAATCAAATTATATTCTGCGGGCATTGTGCTGTTATTTTGGCGCGGTGAGGCTTATGCTGATGTACATATTAACATATGAGCATGGGGGTGTAGAGAGGAGCTAGCCACAAGGATACACAACAGGGTGGATCAGATAACAAGGTGGTGTGAGGATAACAAGGTGATGTGAGGATAACAAGGTGATGTGAGGATAACAAGGTGGTGTGAGAATAACAAGGTGGTGTGAGGATAACAAGGTGGTGTGAGGATAAAAAGGTGGTGTGAGGATAAGAAGGTGGTGTGAGGATAACAAGGTGGTGTGAGGATAACAAGGTGGTGTGAGGATAACAAGGTGGTGTGAGGATAACAATGTGGTGTGAGAATAACAAGGTGGTGTGAGGGTAACAAGGTGGTGTGGGCATAACAAGGCGGTATGAGAATAACAAGGTGGTGTGAGGATAACAAGGTGGTGTGGGGATAACAAGGCGGTGTGAGGATAACAAGGTGGTGTGAGGATAACAAGGTGGTGTGAGGATAACAAGGTGGTGTGAGGATAACAAGGTGGTGTGGGGATAACAAGGTGGTGTGAAGATAACAAGGTGGTGTGAGGATAAGAAGGTGGTGTGAGGATAAGAAGGTGGTGTGAGGATAACAAGGTGGTGTGAAGATAACAAGGTGGTGTGAAGATAACAAGGTGGTGTGAGGATAACAAGGTGGTGTGAAGATAAGAAGGTTGTGTGAGGATAAGAAGATGGTGTGAGGATAACAATGTGGTGTGAAGATAACAAGCTGGTGTGAAGACAACAAGGTGGTGTGAGGGTAACAATGTGGTGTGAGGATAAGAAGGTGGTGTGAAGATAACAAGGTGATGTGAAGATAACAAGCTGGTGTGATGATAACAATGCCGTGATAACAAGCTGGTGTGATGATAACAATGCCGTGATAAACCCAGAAAAAGCCATCATCCTGTGGTGCTCATTAAATAACAGAATTGTAAGATCTGAAGTTCCAATTGTCAATTTTCAGGGACAAGATATTAAGAGAACACATTTCATGCCCTGTCTACAGATCATATTTGATTGATATTTGTCCCTTGCACCACATGTGGACACTGTAGTGCAAAAGGTCAGGAAAGCGTTGGGAGCAGTTAGATTACTGGCTGCCGCAAACTTCCATCAGAGTACTCTGCTCTTGCTTATGCCATTGGAGTATGGTCTTGGCCTACTCTGAACAGACTAGAGCGTGTACAGAACGAGGCGATGTGGTATTGGGTTGCACCAGGGATACTCCAGTAGCAGCCATGAGCTTTCTGCTTGATATGCTGAGTGAGGTCACAACACAAGCATGCTCAGGGTTACTGGCATGAAGGATCATCCTCTCATAAGGAGCTGGGTTTGATAAAGGGAAGACGTATCAAACGAGGCAGATTCGGGATGGGTGAGGTTGAGAACACAATAATGACAGTATGCGATATAGATGAGGTGCCTAACGTTGATGATTGGTTACTGTACAGGACCGACCTCTGCTAACAAAGGCATTATACAACAGAGCCGCGACTGTGCACAAGGAGCAGTTGAACTTTGGGTTCAAGGTCTCATCCAGCATCACTGTGAGTCTTCCGACGAGGTAATATATACAGCGCTCAGCGTTTAGGAACATCAGTGGTTGGGGTTTTGTTGTCTACCAAAATGGAAGAGTAGTAGCGTAGGTGCGGAAGCCTTTGATGTTACTACTTCAAGCATGCGAATAGAAATAGAGGCTGTGTCGGCTGAAAGTGAATGGCTAGATGCTCATTGCGTAGTTCATGTTGTCCTGTGAAGGATTCACAGAGTATGTTTCGTAAGATTGAGAAAAAACTGCTTGGAAAACAATGGGTTAATCTGTTAAACCTGTCAACTGCGAGGAGCCTAAGGTGTCTTTATCGTCCAGGGCATGTAGGCGTACATGGTAATGAAGTGGCAGATAGACTTCCTTGACAGGCTAAAATAAATGACAGGCTGAGAACTGCACAAAGGCGACATTTCTAAAGCCGTATTTGGAACGACTGCAGGAAAATGAAGAGCGGGAATGAAAGAACAATGTAGCTGTGAAGTGATTGCTGGAGCTAGGACAAACTGAGGGTGCTGGTAGGAAGTCTGAACTGTGTGGCAGAAAACACATGGAGCCAACACTTGACGGGAACTGTTAGCAAACATGCTCATGGATGTACGCTGTGACATGCGGCCGAGCATATCAGTCCGGAATACAACGAAACTGGAGCATGAACTTTGAACTTCTGAACCTTTCAGTATTCTGTATCTACATACTTCCATCATTTCAGTATTCTGTATCTACATACTTCCATCATTTCAGTATTCTGTATCTACATACTTCCATCATTTCAGTATTCTGTATCTACATACTTCCATCATTTCAGTATTCTGTATCTACATACTTCCATCATTTCAGTATTCTGTATCTACATACTTCCATCATTTCAGTATTCTGTATCTACATACTTCCATCATTTCAGTATTCTGTATCTACATACTTCCATCATTTCAATATTCTGTATCTACATACTTCCATCATTTCAGTATTCTGTATCTACATACTTCCATCATTTCAGTATTCTGTATCTACATACTTCCATCATTTCAGTATTTTGTATCTACATACTTCCATCATTTCAGTATTCTGTATCTACATACTTCCATCATTTCAGTATTCTGTATCTACATACTTCCATCATTTCAGTATTCTGTATCTACATACTTCCTTCATTTCAGTATTCTGTATCTCTATACTTCCATTATTTCAGTATTCTGTATCTACATACTTCCATTATTTCAGTATTTTGTATCCATATACACTGTACTTCCATCATTTCAGTATTCTGATCAGTATTCTGTATCCACATATCTCCATCATTTGAGTATTTTGTATCCACATACCTCCATCAATTCAGTATTCTGTATCTACATATCTCCATCATTTCAGTATTATGTATCAAAATACCTCCATAATTTCGGTATTTTGTATCCACATATCTCAATCATTTAAATATTTTTATTCACATACCTCCATCATGTCGGTATTCTGTATCCACATATCTCCATCATTCCATCAGCTCATGGTTTCAAGCATTGGCATTCCATTGTTCCATAACTTGTGTTTTATTTCTCTACCTACATCACTTGTGTGTTATTTCTCTGTCTGCATCACTTGTGTGTTATTTCTCTACCTACATCACTTATGTGTTATTTCTCTACCTACATCACTTATGTGTTATTTCTCTACCTACATCACTTATGTTTTATTTCTCTACCTACATCACTTATGTGTTATTTCTCTACCTACATCACTTATGTGTTATTTCTCTACCTATCTTACTCCATCATTCCTTCAGTTATTGTTCTTTACTCACATCACTCCATCACTCCATAATGCTCTAGTCACATCACTCCATCATTACATCAGCCGTCATTTGACAGTTTACAGCGAAGGTTCCATGAAATTTTTGTCAGGAACATTCAACTAAAAATAAAATGTCGGGAAAAGATGTAAGAGAGCCTTGTGGAAGAGACACATTTGCATTCATACTTTATCTTCACCCTACAAAATTACACTTCATGCCAACAAAATCGTTACTAAATATGTCAAGTCCAGTTTTATATGCAATAAAATACAGACATAGCAGTCAACTAAATATGTAAAGTCTAGGTTTACATGCAACAAAGTAAAGACATAGCACTCAACTAAATATGTAAAATCTAGGTTTACATGCAACAAAGTAAAGACATAGCACTCAACTAAATATCCCAACCCTTACTTTACATACAACAAAGTACAGACATAGCTCTCGACTAAATATGTAAAGTCTAGGTTTACATGCAACAAAGTAAAGACATAGCACTCAACTAAATATGTAAAATCTAGGTTTACATGCAACAAAGTAAAGACATAGCACTCAACTAAATATCCCAACCCTTACTTTACATACAACAAAATACAGATATAGCACGTAATTAAATATGCCAAGTCCTACTTTATTATATCTTATATCCTTCCCGTGCCGTTAAACGTCACATAGGGCTCGCAAGGTAGTTCGCCAAATTTTCCTGTCTTCGGCGAGTCTTTCAACCTCATCAAAGGGTTTTATGCCTGTTAATAAACTTACCAGCCCCACAGTTAAATGCCAACCTAGATGAAACTACTTTGTTTGAAAGTGAAACGGCAGTGAATTTAATGGCTAACAACAAAGCTGCAGGTGAAGATGAAATAACACCCGAAATGTTAAAAGCTTTCAATAATGACAACATGAGACAACTACAAAGAATGTTTAATAAGATTTGAAAAGAAGAAAAGGTCCCTTCTAAATGGAAAAAAGCAATCAATGTTAAAATACAAAAAAAAAAAAAAGCCAACCTTAGTGACTGTAACAACTGGAGAGGAGTAACCTTAATATCAGTTGTGTCAAAAGTATTTTGTAAGGTCATTTTGAATAGACTCACAGATATAATGGATACCGCAATGAGAGAAGAACAAGCAGGATTTTGAAAAGGGAGAAGCTGTCTCGACCAGATCTTTACTCTAAAAATAATAATTGGAAGAACATATTGGAAAGAAAAGACAGTTCATCCTGAATTTCATAGATTTAAAAAAGGCATTTGATAGCACGCACAGAGATTCATTGTGGAGAATATGGAATACCATCTAAAACTGTCAACATTATTAAGGACTCCTACAATGGATAAGTTTGTGCAGTCAAAGCAGAAGAAGGGATGAGCGAATTGTTCCAGATTGAAACAGGTGTGAAACATGGATGCATACTGTCTCCTTTGCTTTTTGGAATTACAATAGACTTCATAATGAAAAAATGCTGCACAGGTAACACAGGTAACACAGGTGTTGAGTGTGTAAATGGGACCCAGCTGGAAGATCTTGATTTTACTGATGACATAACTCTTATCAGTAACAATGTGAATTCCATGCAAAAAAAAAAAAAAACCACAGCTAACCTGTCTCCACTGACTAGCAAAATAGGACATGAAATTAAGAAGGACAGAACAAAAATAATAAAACATCCTATTAATCAAAATGGAAAAATACACATAGAAGGGACAGATGTTGAAGAAGTCAATCAATCTGCATACCTTGGCAGCTACATAGACCAGGATGGTGACACCAGAAGTAAACTTAGAATTAAAATTGCAAAAGCAGCATCGATCTTCAAGAATCTTGAGAAAATATGGTATTCAAAAGTTATAAGCACAAAAACCAAGTTAAGACTATTCAATTCAAATATAATACCCACCTTCATTTATGCATGTGAAAGCTGGAAAACAATTAAAGAAATAAACAAGAAATTAAACTCTTTTGAAAAAAAATGCCTAAGGAAAATGCTCGGTATCATGTGGAACGAATTTAAGAACAATGCAGAGATAAGACAGATGACTGGACAACAACCAGTCTCATGGGTGATCAGGAAAAGGAGATGGACATATGTTGGTCACTTGATGAGAAGAAATGATCAAAGAATCCCAAAAAGAAGCTATTAAGTGGAACACAACAGGCCGAAGAAAAAGAGGCAGACCTCGTGAAACTCTGAATAGAACATTGTTAAGAGAGGCCAAATTAACAGGCATAAAATCCCTTGATGAGGTTGGAAGAGTCGCCGAAGACAGGTAAAATCGGTGAACTACCTTGCGAGCGCTATGTGACGTTTAACGGCACTGGAAGGATATAAGATAAGATAATTTGGCATCTATTAACAATGTGCTCTTTAGAATTTCACGTTGTCTGCTTCATTTCTTCGGCCTGTTGTGTTCCACTTGATAGCTTATAGTGCTACTTTACATACAACAAAATACAGACATAGAACTCAACTAAATTTGACAAGTCGTACTTTACATGCAACAAAGTACAGACATAGCACTCAGAGGAAAAGGTTTCTATAGCCACATTTTGTCAAAGTATTCGACTGAAGGTACAGAGCGTCCATCTTGATATGGTTGTTGTTTGTATGGTATACCATTTTGTCAGTTATTAGAAGTTTTGACACCTGTCTTCAACTGTTTGACTCGCAGTAGTCAATTTAACAAATAAACAATTGAAAAAAGAAAATTGTTTTCTTTGAAAATGTCGGAAGTTATAATTTGCTTGAAGTTTTAATTTTTGTTAAGCAATGAGTGACAACTCATCTATGACCTTTTTAAATTTTAAATTTAATGTCACATTTTTTTCTTAATAATTATAACATTATTTTCATAGTCAGAATTTTAGTGGCTGGTCTTTTCTACAGTAATCTGCATTTGCCCACTCAGGAAATCGAAAATCATATTGGATCGAATTTTTAACAGGAAACTCGTGTTCATATAATGTTGACGTTTTCCATTATTGGTTTACGAGTTTTCACTCTCTTTCCCTTGTGCTAGACATTAGAAGAATCCCGCGGTCCTTTCCGTTGTGTTAGACAATAGAAGGTCACGTGTCTCTTTTCTCTTGTGCTAGACAATGGAAGGTCACGCGTCTCTTTTCCCTTGTGTTAGACAATGGAAGGTCACGCGTCTCTTTTCCCTTGTGTTAGACAATGGAAGGTCACGTGTCTCTTTTCTCTTGTGTTAGACAATGGAAGGTCACGCGTCTCTTTTCCCTTGTGTTAGACAATGGAAGGTCACGCGTCTCTTTTCCCTTGTGTTAGACAATGGAAGGTCACGCGTCTCTTTTCCCTTGTGTTAGACAATGGAAGGTCACGTGTCTCTTTTCTCTTGTGTTAGACAATGGAAGGTCACGTGTCTCTTTTCTCTTGTGTTAGACAATGGAAGGTCACGTGTCTCTTTCCCTATGCTAGACATTGGAAGGTCACCCGTTTTTATTTTTAATTTGTTACGTATGTGGATGGAAAATGTCAGTGATGGAGGAGTTTAGTGGTATCAGGTTCTTCCTAAGATTTCTCAGTATGCGGCGTTCCAGCAGGTGGTGCTTGAGAATGTCATCTTCTTGTCTGTTGCAGTGCATGCTGTATGGTGTGAGGTGAGCGGTCACTCTGTGTAAGTGCTTACTCAGGATGCTGTGTCTTGTGTGCACTTGTCTGATTTCAGTTGTTTATGTCTCTGTTGCTGGATTTTGACAAATGAGCACCAAGTGATCTTGCAGTCACGTGACTGGCTCAGTCGTCCAATCAGAACTGCTGCAGTTCTATATATTTTTATGTTGAAACCATTTCAAACAAAAGTAGGAACAGCTTTATTACTTAGCCAGCACACAGTCGTGACGTTTCGGTTTACACCTTCATCATACAAAAACATACAGGACAAAGAAATATGGAAAGAAGATAAAATGTAAATTCATTGGAATGCTGTATAAGAAATAGGAATGAGGAAAAAAATAGAAAAAAGAGCACTTATTTGTGACTTGTAAGAAGCCACGTCCAGTAGTGCCCATGGTAGAGTTTTATGACTTTTTAAATGATTTGGGATATTTGATAGGCTGGTAGTAGATGTTGGGGGGGGGGGGGGGGAAGGAAAGCGAAAGGAGCGAGAGAGAGAGAGAGAGAGGGAGAGAGAGAGACGGAAATAATGGTAATCAAGCCAAAAGAAAAGTGTGAGTGGAATAGATGAATGTGGCTGGGGTAGAGGGTTTATCATTTTTAGACATGGGGTTCTGAAATATAAGTTGCAGGTGAGGAAAGAGTACACCTTAGTTGAGAGGAAATATGACTACGGAGAAAGGGAATGTTAAATGTAGCTGAATTTCTAGTTTAAAAAAATGTGGTTCTAGCGTCTCATATTTCTGAATGTAGCGGTTCTCAAGACAGATTCAACTCATGACCCTGGGACGACTTGTAACCCGTGAGACCCCTCCCTGTTGTCCTCGAAACTGAAGCTTCCAGGGATATTTGTTGTAAAGAATATTAACATTCTTTTAATGCGCACCAATTTTAAAAATTGTGAATGAAAAAATATGACTGGAGAAAAGAAAACAGAACAAGAAATTACAACTTTTCTACCTGCCATTGCCCCATTCACCTTGGAATATTTGTGTGTCAAATCTGTCGGCTTTGAAAATGTCCTGAAAGTTATCACAGACATTGTGAGTTTCACACTGGAAACGGATCTCATCGCCAGTTTTAGATTGTTTTTCTGCAGACAGACTGGGATGTTGATCATGTTTTTCTGCAGACAGACTGGGATGCTGATCATGTTTTTCTGCAGACAGACTGGGATGCTGATCATGTTTTTCTGCAGACAGACTGGGATGCTGATCATGTTTTTCTGCAGACAGACTGGAATGCTGATCATGTTTTTCTGCAGACAGACTGGGATGCTGATCATGTTTTTTCTGCAGACAGACTGGGATGCTGATCATATCGACGGTGCTCTCTGTTTCTCTCATCTGCGATGGTGAAGACGCTAAAAACTGCTCACGAAGATTTTTGACTTGAAAGATGTTTGTCCAAGAATTTATAACAGTTTGAAAAAAGGAAAGAAAGCTAGTACCAGAATACCTCGATCCGACATGGTTTGTCGACTGTGACTTTCTTATGGTTATTTTTCTTATCATCTGATGAATCGTTTTCTTATCATCTTACGGATATTTTTCTTATCATCTTATGGTTATTTTTCTTATGATCGTATGGATATTTTTCTTATCATCTCATAGATATTTCTAATCATATTGTGGTTATTTTTCATACAATCTTACGGATTATTTTTCTTACAATCTTATGTGCATTTTTCTTATCATCTTATGAATATATGTCTTATCATATTATGGTTGTTTTTTATCATCGTATAATTATTTTTCTTATCATCTTATGAATTATTTTCTTATCATCTTAAGCATATTTCTTATTATTTTGTGGATATGTTTTCTTATCATCATATTGTTATTTTTCTTATCGTCTTATGGATATTTTTCTTATCATCTTAGAATTATTTTCATTATCATATTAAGGATATTTCTTATCATATTATGGGCATTTTACTTATCATCTCATGGGTATTTTTTTATCATCTTATGGATCTTTCTTACATTCAGATAGATATTTCTTATCATCTTATCTTTAATTTTCTTATCGTTATATGGTTATTTTTCTTATCATCTTATGGTTATTTTTCTTACAATCTTATGGCTATATCTTATCATCTTATTTATATTCCTATCATCTTATGGTTATTTCTTATGGTTATTTTTATCATTTAATGTATATTTATTATCATATTACGGTTATCAAAAATAAGATTTTTAAGGGCATGCATCTTTCCATCGCAACATATGCCTGTGAGACCTGGACACTTAACAAAACAGCTGAGAAACACATAAATGCCTTTGAATGTAAATGCTACAGAAGAGTTCTCCAAATATCATGGATACAAGAAAAGAACAAATATATCTATACTACAAGAGCTTAATACTGAAGAAGGCTGGCTAGTAAAGAGGATTAAAGAGAGAAAACTTAAATATTTTAGACACAATAAACGCCATGATAATTTAGAGAAGACCGTATTGGAAGAGTACATAATGGGAAAAAGAAAGAGAGGAAGACCAAAACGAAGATGGCTGTAAGACATCGTTAACGGTCTGCAAATGGATGTAGCAGCAGCAGGCCATCTTGCTCACAACCGAGAGACCTACAGGAGTGCTGTTTGGGAGGCAAAGTTCCGCAAGGGACATGCAAATGAATGAATGAATGAATTACGGTTATTTTTCTTATCATCTTATAGCTTTTCTTATCATCTTATAAATGTTTGTTATCATCTTATGGATATGTCTTATAATATTATGAGTATTTTCTTATCTTCTTATGCATATTTCTTATCATCTTATAGTTAGTTTTCTCATAATCTAATGGTTATTTTTCTTATCATGTCATGGATATTTTTCTTATCAGCTTTTGGTTATATATCTTATTATTTTATTGTTGTTTTTCTTCTCATCTTATGGACATTACTTATCATCATATGGATATTTCTTACCGTCTGATTGATATTTATTATCATCTGATGGATATATATTATCATCTGAGGGATATTTCTTATTACCTTATGGTTATTTTTCTTGTCATCTTATGGTCATTATCTATCGTCTTATGATTATTTTTCTTATAATATTATGTTTATTTTTATTATCATCTTATGAATAATTTTCTTATAATGTTAGAGATACTTCTTATCATTTTGTGGATATTTCTCTGTTCATCTTATGGTTATTTCTTCTGTTATCTTATGAATATTTTTCTTATCATCTTTGAATTATTTTTCTATTTATCTAAAGGTTAATTCTTATCGTTTTTGGCTATTTCTTATAATCTTATGTATATTTCTTATAATCGTATTATATTTCTTATCATCGTATGGTTATTTTTCATAATCGTATTATTATTTTTATTGTCATCTTATGTATATTTTTTATCATCGTATGGTTAATTTTCGTATCGTCTTATAGTTTTTTCTTAACACGGTATGGATATTTCTTATTATTTTATGGATTTTTTCTTATCGTCGTATGCATATTTCTTGTCATCTTATGGATATTTCTTACCATCTTATAGTTATTTTACTCATCATCTAATGGTTATTTTTCTTATCATATTATAGATAGCTCTCTTATCAACTTAGAATTATTTTTATGATCAACTCATTGATACTTCTTATCATCGTATGGTATTTTTCGTATCATCTTATTTATTTATCATCTATTGGATATTTCTTACATTATGATGGATATTTATTATCATCTTACCTTTATTTTTCTTATCATATTATGGTTCTTTTTCTTATCATCGTATGGATATTTCTTATCATCTTATTATTTCTTATCATCTTATTTTTATTTTTATTATCATCTAAAAGTCATTTCCTATCATCTAAGGATTATTTGTCTTATTATATTGTAGCTTTTCTTATCATCTTATCCATTTTTCTTATCATCTTATATATATATTTCTTAACACTTTATGCATATTTTCATCATCTTATGGTTATTTCTTATCATCTGATGACTATTTCTTATCGTCTTATGGCTATTTTTCGTATCATCCTATGAATATTTTTTATCATTCTATGGCTATTTCATATCATCTTATTGATATTTCTTATCATCCTGTGGTTAATTATCTTATCAAATTATATTTATTTTTTATCATCGTATGGTTATTTAGTATCATCTTAAGATTATTTTTTATCATCGTATGTATATTTCTTATCATCTTATGGATATTTCTTATCATCTTATATATATTTTTCTTACCATCTTATGCATATTTCTTATCATATTATGTATATATCTTGTCATCTTATTGTTATTTCTCTCATCAACTAATGGTGATGTTTCTTATCATATTATATATTTTTCTCTTATCATCTTATAGTTTTTCTTGTCATCTTAATGTATTTTTCTTGTCACCTTGTTGTTATTTTTCTTATTATCTTATGGATATTTTTTAGAATCTTATGATTATTTCTTACCGTCTTATAGACATTTCTTTTAATCTTATAGTTATTGTTATTATCATCTTATAGTTATTTTTCTTATCATCTTATGATTAAATCTTATCATGTGGTGAATATTTCTTATCGTCTTATGTTTATTTTTCTTATCATCTTATAGGTATTTCTTATCATTTTATGAATATTTCTTATCATCTTATGCTTATTTATTATCATGTTATTTTTATTTTTATCATCTGTATGGATATTTCTTATCATCTTATGGTTATTTTTCTTATCTTCTTATGGATGCTTATGGATATTTCTTACCATCTGTCTGAGTTTGGTTTGAAGCTCCGGTCAAATGATCAATTCCTGCATTGCTGGTATATTTATATCAAAGCTTTTCACATGAAAACGTAACTCATTATCAGACTGCAAAATGTCACCTCCAGACCGAGTTCCAAGATGTCTGCGCTCAAGTCAGGCCCTGAATGTGCTACCTAACCCCCTTTCTGTGAATATAATGAAGAGTGCAGCGGAGCTCAGAGTGGAAACCATTAACCTACATTATGACTCAGATCTGAACATCGAATTTAACGATGTTTCTGCCCTAGGATTTTACCAAACAGTTTTAGAAAAAAAAATATGTCAAATTAGAAATGAAAGCAGCAAGAATCTCGTCTGACTTATAAATGCAGTCCATCTCTTTTTTTAATAAAGATCCTTATCTTTACAAACTAAAATTATTACATAGAACCCAGTTTACAAACAACTCTCAAGATAAATGTTTGAAGCTGCAAAGTGTTTTTAAAATGTCTTTTTAAAATCACATTAAAATGTACGAACAACACTGCCACCTTACAAGTTCACCCAACAAATGTTCCTCTAGCTATCTTTCTGAATTCGAATCTAAAGGCTGTATGTAAGATTTACCCATTGTGTGGTCCGTAATGTGCACCAAATTTTCAAAGTGGTCCGCGACTTCTAAAAGGCCAAACACCTTTGTACTTTAAAAAACGTGGAAAAGAATGTAGTGTCTACGTCTTGACACAGTATTTCTTTCTCATGGCGCCGCAGTACAAGACATGAATATACATGTTGTCACACCAGGATCTCCATGTCTGCTGCACACACCATAATTAATGACTGTACCACCAGTGAGGCCTGCTGTCTAACAACTTCAACAAAAAAGAACATTCCACGAGAAATTATACATAGCTACCGCTTTAAAAATACTGAAACCACATTTATTAATGGGGAAAATAACAGATGATTTTATGAGCAGGGAAACGTAGTGTATCAGCTGGAAAGACAAATACAACGACAGTTCCCAGAGCGAGAACGCCACGTGGGAATAAACCTATCATTTACTTACAGCAACAAAAAAAGACATACTTACAAAGATTTCCAACAGGAAAAGCTCCTCGGACAACAAAACTCTTCAACTGTCTCAAAACTAACCACTTCATCTTAACCTAAACTGCCTTTACCAAAAACTGTTACTACCGAAAACCTCTATCCAAAACAAGACATTCTCACAACCAAAACAAGTAAGTCTTCTGTTTTATTATACGAAGTCATATCTGTGTATGTATGTATGTATGTATGTATGTATGTATGTATGTATGAATAGATGGATGGATGGATGGATGGATGGATGGATGGATGGATGGATGGATGGATGGATGGATGGATGGATGGATGGATTATTGGTCATACTTCAGCGAACATAACAGATTTGTTGAGAAACGTTTTCTGAGTGTTGTGTGTTAGAGAGTAGAAATGACTGGAAAGAGACAGAAGCCGAGAGACGGACTGATCAACGGAAGCTAGATTTTATGCCAAAGCAGCATTTTTGCAAACTTGTTCCAGTGTTTTCTCCCAAAATACGTATGAGACATGATAACATCCCACATATTGTCGTATACCATCATGAGTACCGTGGACAGGATGTGACGAAGGTGGCCGTTATTTACTGCACTTTTAACATGAAAATTGTTGGGAACAGCAGAACATCAACATGCACATTGCAGGGTTTGAAATGTTAAAAGGTTGCTGTATGCCTGTTTGTGAGGCAGATCCTCCCTCTGGGCTAATTTTTCCAACAGAAAAAAGAAATAATTGTCAAGTGAACTTTTACGAGCGACTTCGCTGTTTTATTTTAGGTTCGCAACCTTTATCAATTTGGCAAGTAAGGGATGCGATTGGCACATTTTCATGTTGTTTTATATAAATCTAAATGCTGTTGTAACTAGATCTAACAGCTCTACCTGTGTGCCATCTCACTCAGAATCTCGATAGCTGTTTGTGTCTACCTCAAGACAACAGAAAATTATTGACCATTTTAAAATCCTCAACAAGAGCACGGACTGCTCCCAAAGCGCTAGCACAATCATGCGTTCGTTGTACACGCTAACAAGCACACGAATGTACGGAAGACAGCGTCAGGAAGAATATATTCTCATCGATTTTCCGATATTTTCTGCTAGCAAAGCCTGGCTCTGACTGACTGGCTCTCCCAGCTCGTGAGCGCTCACATACAGAATCAAGTTAGCACAGCAATCGGGCAATCCAGTCTGTACGTAGATTTGATGAGAGAAAGACTCACATGGAAGTGAAGGAACGTTATACAGGACGAAGAAGGAATGTCTTAAAAATAGAATGTGTGAAACATTTCCTGAAAATGCATCAATACAAGAATAAGTTGCGAAAGATTCATGGGACAAAAATAGGACGAAAAACATGAAAGGTACAAGAAGGAATGGCATATTAATATGATAATAACAACACGAGAAATATTACTGGAAGAATAAGAAGAGAAATATAAATGTAATAATAAGAGGAGAAATATAACTGTAATAATAAGAGAAAAAATATAACTGTAATAATAAGAGGAGAAATATACGAGGGGTGATTGATAAGTTCTCGCATAAGGTACAAATACTTGAAACGCACAGTTGATATTAGATGCATTTGTAGATCAGATTAATATAAGATTAGACACCAAGTTTCAAGAAATTAACTGCAGCCAATTCAATTTTTTAACAGGCTACTGAAGTGGTAAGGAGTGGCAGAAATTGAGAAAATGGATAACATTTCTCATCGAGCAGTCATTCGCTACCTCTGCATCAAGGGCTTATCATCGAAGGAGATCCATGAGGATATGGTAGAGACTCTAGGGGAGAGTGCCCCTTCTTACAGCACAGTGAAGAAATGGGCAGCTCAATTCAAACATGGAAGGGAGAGTCTGGAAGATGATCCCTGTCCAGGAAGACCAAGAACGGTAACCACCGATGAAACCACCGGCAGAATCCATGACATGATAATGAATGATTGACAACTAACTGAGCGGTACATTGCTACTGAGTTGTGCAGCTCTAAGGAACGTGTTCACGCCGTTATTCACAATGATCTTCAAATGACAAAGGTCTCTGCTCGATCGGTTCGGAAACTTCTTGGAGCTGATCAAAAACGATAGCGTCTCATCATGTCAAAAAACAATCTTGGCCATTTGTCTGCAGATCCTGAAAAGTTTCTTCAGCAATTTGTGACTATGGTTGAGACTTGGGTTCATCATTTTCAACCAGAAACCAAAGAACAGTCAAAGTAGTGGAAACATCATGGATCCCCATCTCCAGAGAAAGCAAGGGTGGTTCTGTCTGCAGACAAAGTGGTGGTTTCCATCTTTTGGGATTCAGAAAGTGTGCTACTGGTAGATTATCTTCACAAGGGCAGAACGGTCACCGCGGCCTATTACGCTAATCTTGTGAAGCATCTGCGGGTCAAACTGAAGGAAAAGCGTCGAGGGAAATTGACGAGAGGAGTCATCTTTCATCAAATTCACAAGTCGGCGGTAGCAATGGCTGCCATTCATGAATGCAGTTCCCAGCTTCCTGAACATCCTCATTATTCCCCAGATTTGGCCTCTTCGGACTATTACCTGTTTCATCATCATCATCATGTGCCGTGCCCACTGGCGTTGGCTATTATGCTTCTCCAGAGTACCCGATCCTTCATGCAGGCCATCAGCTCAGTTGGTGATCTCCTCTCACACCATCCCGTCAGACTGTCCAGTATCATTTCTCTTGGTCTTCCTCTTGATCTTCTTCCTTCTATTTTTCATGTTGTTATAATATTTTCAATGCCCCCTCTTCTCATTGCATGTCCTATGAAAGTACATTGTCTCTCTCTTATCTTTTTGACAAGGTTTTTTGTCTCTCCAGCTCTTCTCATACATTCTTCATTAGTTATTTTTGCTGTCCAGGGGATTCGAAACATTTTTCTAATAAACCACATTTCTGCTGCTTCCAATGATTTTTGTGCAGACTTGCCTATTGTCCATGATTCACTTCCATATAACAAGATAGGTTCAATATAGCATTTTAGAACTCGTTTTCTAACATTCATTGATAAGGATGTGTTGGTTAATATGTTTTTCATTCTCTGAAATGCAGTGTTTGCTTGGCCTATTCTGTTCTGCATTTCCCATCTGAAGTTATTACTGCTCCAAGGTATTTGAATTTCTGCACCTGCTTTAGAATAGTTCCGTTTAATTTTATACTGCATGTTGATGGATTCTGTTTCTTAGATATAACCATAGTCTCTGTCTTTTTGATGCTCAAAGTAAGGCCTTTCTGTTCACTTTCTTTGACGACTTTATTCAAGAGATTATGCAGGTCTTGTTGGTTCTCAGCTATCAGTACTGTGTCGTCAGCATACCGAAGGTTGTTAATATTGTATCCTCCAATTTTTATGCCTGGTTCTGTGGTGATTGTTCTTAGAATATTCTCGCTATACAGAGAAAAAAGGTCTGGAGATAGTACACATCCTTGTCGCACCCCTTGTTTTATAGGCTGATATTTTCCAATTCTATTTTCAACTCGAACTGCTGCTTCTTGCTGCCAGTATAGATGTTTTACAATCCTCAGGTCTTTGCCGTCTATACTGATGTCTTCAAGCATTTTAATAATTTCATTATGTTTCACCTTGTCAAATGCCTTGGTGTAATCAATGAAATTACCTGTTTACCAAACTCAAAAAAGGAGCTCAGTGGTCGCAAATTTGCTTCAGATGATGACGTCATTCATGCTATAGACCACTTTCTACTGGCACAAGATGCTGACTTTTAAAAAGAAGGGATCCGTATGCTCCAGGATCGCTGGACTAAGTGCATAAACTTGCAAGGGGGCTATGTTGAGAAATAACCAAAAAAGATTGTCCACAAATAATCCATTGTACCTTAGGCCGATAACTTATCAATCACTCTCGTAACTGTAATAATAAGAGGAGAAATAATTCTACAAGAGATTATAAAATGTGATATTAATAGATGAGTACACACTTGTAAGATTAATAGATGAGTACACACTTGTAAGATTAATACATGAGTACGCACTTGTAAGATTAATAGATGAGTACACACTTGTAAGATTAATACATGAATACGCACTTGTAAGATTAATAGATGAGTACACGCTTGTAAGATTAATAGATGAGTACGCACTTGTACGATTAATAGATGAGTACACACTTGTAAGATTAATACATGAGTACACACTTATAAGATTAATAGATGAGTACACACTTGTAAGATTAATACATGAGTACGCAGTTATAAGATTAATAGATGAGTACACACTTGTAAGATTAATAGATGAATACACACTTGTAAGATTAATAGACGAGTACACACACATATGTGATAATACATGTTTACACACATATGTAGGGTTACTATATATCACATTAAGTAAGTGATACAACAATAAGTAGGTGATACAACCTTAAATAGGTGATACAACACTAAGTAGGAGATACTTGGTACAATGTAACAATGAGGTATAAATTAACGATGTAAACGTTGTATTGCGAATCTGAACTGGCCACAGTTCTCATCCTCGTGACAAATAAACACATGCTCAGCTCTGTCTAACACAGCAGAATCTGGAAGTCTGCTTTGACATAGCAGAATCTGTTTTGACATAGAATGTGGAAGTCTGTTTTGACATAGCGGAATGTGGAAGTCTGTTTTGGCAAAGCAAAATCTGGAAGTTTGTTCTGATATAGCAGAATCTGTAAGTCTGCTTTGACACATAAAACATTAGTGATTAGTCAGTGCTAAGATAGAAAACAGCAGTTAGAAATCATCCCTACAGCAGAAAGCAATCTCATCAGCCGTGTCACATAAAGTAATCTCATCAGCCGTGTCACATAAAGTAGTAGTTAGCCGTGTCACAGAAAGCAGTAGTTAGTTGTTAAATAGGAAGCATTAGTTAGTTGTTCCATATAAAACAGTAGTTAGTTGTGCCACAGAAAGCAGTACTTAGTTGTGCCATAGAAAGCAGTAGTCAGTCGTGTCACATAAAGTAGTAGTTAGCCGTGCAACAGAAAGCAGTAGTTAGTAGTGCCACAGAAAGCAGCTAGTAGTATCAAAGAAAGCAGTAGTTAGTAGTATCAAAGAAAGCAGTAGCTAGTAGTATCAAAGAAAGCAGTAGTTAGTAGTGTCACAGAAAGCAGTAGTTAGTAGTATCAAAGAAAGCAGTAGCTAGTAGTATCAAAGAAAGCAGTAGCTAGTAGTATCAAAGAAAGCAGTAGTTAGTAGTATCAAAGAAAGCAGTAGTTAGTAGTGTCACAGAAAGCATTAGTTAGTAGTATCAAAGAAAGCATTAGTTAGTAGTATCAAAGAAAGCAGTAGTTAGTAGTATCAAAGAAAGCAGTAGTTAGTAGTGTCAAAGAAAGCAGTAGTTAGTAGTGTCAAAGAAAGCAGTAGTTAGTAGTGTCACAGAAAGCAGTAGTTAGTAGTGTCACAGAAAGCAGTAGTTAGTAGTGTCACAGAAAGCAGTAATCAGTCATGTCACAGAATGCAGTAGTTAGTAGTGTCACAGAAAGCAGTAATCAGTCATGTCACAGAATGCAGTAGTTAGTAGTGTCACAGAAAGCAGTAATCAGTCATGTCACAGAAAGCAATAATTGAGCGTGTCACAGATGGCAGCAGTAGGAAATTAATGCTTAAGACTTTCCACATTGCAGTTATAAAATATTATCTGTGTGAGACAAAACATTATTTAGCAGTGTTTCTCACTGCGAAGTGATTATTTCATACTAAATTGTAATAATGTTTTTGTTACTCCTTTGGAAATCCACACACACACACACATACACACACACACACACACACATGTCCCATTCCCCGGGATATTTTAACTCTTTCCGTGCCTTGTGTTATCACAGTAACACTTCCGGTTTTTTACTCGAGTGCCGTGGCACACTACAATGCTACATGCTTCGTTTCATAAAAAAAAAACAATGTAACATTTAGTGCGCATGCCCCGTGACCCTATTTATCATGGGCGAAGAGTGCTTAGTAACGAGGGAGAAAATCGAAGTTTTCGTGGTGAATTTTCAATTTTTGGTGATGTAGATAAGGATATGGACACACCTTGTGACCAGACCAATTCTTGAATGTATCCCAAGTAAATCTAGACATATATATTAGGCGATTGGAGAAGTAGTTAGAAGGCTATTTCAGACATTGTTTTAGTGAGAATGCAACATATCATCACAAGACGAGATCGACAGGTAGATCTAGGCATCTCAGATGGCAAGTACTGTACATCTAGACCTACCCGATGGTAATTATGACAAAATTGTTGTCTAAAAACATCACACTACTTCTTTTTTCCTAAAAAAAAACTATGCGTTTACGAAATTTTCATACATTTAGTTATTTTGAACCATAATAAGTACACGATACTTTTAACATGGAAATACTGTGTTTCATTCACTTTTAACCCTAACCCTATGCTCCTATACATATCAAGACCGGCGCGTTTAATTTGGCATAAACCGAACGTCCGCGTTTTTTCCTCTAGTCTGCTTATGAGATTTAGATGAAAAGTTCAGAGCCATCACGTGATTAAACCCACGTAATCTTCTGAAGATTCACTACAAAGAGAAAATGAAATAAAGAGTTAATGTCCAAACAATAATTGTCCAGAACTATGACATAAAACAGAATTAACTTGACAGCTTACACAGTTTTATATACAAGTTAAAGAGAAAAATAAGGACTGAAATAATAGATTTTCTGCCATAAATACTTTCATTTGGAGAATTTAATCACAACACAATAATAGTAAAACTCTTTCGTTCCTTACGTGCAATGCCAAAGAGCGTTGGCGATCACAATTTTCCATCTTCTAAGATTCCTGCTCCATCTAGCCGTCTCAAATGATATTTTTTTTTCTGTGCTGTTTGGTCAACAGTTTATGATATTTTTTCTGTGCTGTTTGGTCAGCATTTTATGATATTTGTTCTGTGCTGTTTGGTTAGCATTTTATTATATTTTTTCTGTGCTATTTGGTCAGCAGTTTATGATATTTTTTCTGTGCTGTTTGGTCAGCAGTTTATGATATTTTTTCTGTGCTGTTTGGTCAGCAGTTTATGATATTTTTTTCTGTGCTGTCTGGTCAGCAGTTTATGATATTTTTTCTGTGCTGTTTGGTCAGCATTTTATGATATTTTTTCTGTGCTGTTTGGTCAGCAGTTTATGACATTTCTCTGTGTCAGCCTCCCACTTCTTTTTTTTTTCCAGTTTACCAGTGATTACCACATTTCTCTAGCTTTTGTCTTCTCGTGACATGTCAAATTTTCTCTAGCTTTTGTCTTCTCGTGACATGTCAAATTTTCTCTAGCTTTTGTCTTCTCGTGACATGTCAAATTTTCTCTAGCTTTTGTCTTCTCGTGACATGTCAGTTTTTCTCTAGCTTTTGTCTTCTCGTGACATGTCAAATTTTCCCTAGCTTTTGTCTTCTCATGACAAGTAAATTTCTCCATCTGTTGACATTATATAAGTAAACTTCTCTATCCATTGACATTGTATAAGTAAACTTCTCCATCTGCTGACATTGTATAAGTAAACTTCTCCATCTGCTGACATTGTATAAGTAAACTTCTCCATCTGCTGACATTGTATAAGTAAACTTCTCCATCCGCTGACACTGTATAAGTAAACTTCTCCATCCGCTGACATTGTATAAGTAAACTTCTCCATTCACTGACATTGTATAAGTAAACTTCTCCATCCACTGACATTGTATAAGTAAACTTCTCCATCCACTGACATTGTATAAGTAAACTTCTCCATCTACTGACATTGTATAAGTAAACTTCTCCATCCACTGACATTGTATAAGTAAATATCTCCATCCACTGACATTGTATAAGTAAATATCTCCATCCACTGACATTGTATAAGTAAACTTCTCCATCTGCTGACATTGTATAAGTAAACTTCTCCATCCACTGACAGGATTTAAGTACTTTTCCATTCATTGACAGAGTATACATAAATGTCTTAATCCACTGACAGTGTATAAATAAACTCCATCCACTGATAGTATATAAGTAAACTTCTCCATCCACTGAGAGTATGTAAGTAAACTTCTCCATCTGCTGACATTATACAAGTATACTTCTCCATCCACTGAGAGTAAGTAAATCTGAGGACAACAGTAACATTAAACTTTTCCATGCACTGAGAGCATGTAAATCTCAGAATTTGCTCACAGTATACGATTAAACATCATTAGTGAAGTGATGCCAGAGTGCATTGCACATAATGTGGACTATGTTGAAAACTGATAATGAGTTTTCAACATAATTTTACATTTTATTTAAATGTTAAAAAAATATTATGGTTTCTTTTTGACTCACCCTCATCCATAAGCAAACCTTGTCTTCCACTGACAGTATAAAAGCAAACCTTGTCTTCTGCTAACAGTATATAAGCAAATCTTGTCTTTTGCTAACAGTATACAGTGGTACCTCGGGTCACGAATGCCTCTAGTCACGAACAAATCGGCCCATGAACACAATTTCCAAACAAATTTTGACTCGACCTGTGAACAGTGCCTCAGGTCACGAACAGCAACAGTTGTACTCAGGTTTAACGCTGTGAACGTTTGTCATTGCGTTGTTCTTGATACAATCTATTTTTGCTTTTTGCATTAAATGAACCCTCATGTCTCCTAAGAAAGAGAAAAGTGTTAGAGACAGCGGTGTAAGAAGCATAAGCGTATGACAGTAGAAACGAAGAAGGAAATAATAACTAAACATGAGAATGGTGTTCGTGTCTCTGATCTCGCCAAGCAGTACGACATGGCTAAATCTATGATCTGTACCATCTTAAAGAACAAAGATGTGCCCTAACAAAACTGTGAGCAGCAGAGCTGTGGACATTTTAAGTGACAACGTGATGTCCTATTTTTGGAAAATGATCTAACAAAGGAAAAGACAAATGTCTCTGGATTGTTTATCTTTTGAAAACACCAGCCACCGAACCAGCAATCGAACCACTTCCCAGGATACAAACAAGAGAAAAAACATCAGAAATACCTACACAGTTGCCCGGTGTTATTATAGAATGTGACTCTCCTTCAAAGGAGTGGTCTTCCTCCTCCTCCTCCACCTCCTCCTCCTCCTCCTCTACCATTTACCTGTGCCAGCAACTATCAACCACAAAGGTAAAGTTATACTGTATATTTTATTTTATATATTTTTGCCACATATAAATAAAAAAAAAAGTAAAAATAAAATTTTCTGGGCCTAGTGAGCAGATTAATTGGATTTGCATTAATTTCATGGGAAAAAGTGTTTATGTTCACGAACATTTCGGTTCGAAGAACGAATTAAGTTCGTTACCCAAGGTACCACTGTATAAGTAAGTCTTGTCTTCTGCTAACAGTATATAAGTAAATCTTGTCTTCTGCTAACAGTATATAAGTAAATCTTGTCTTCTGCTAACAGTATATAAGTAAATCTTGTCTTCTGCTAACAGTATATAAGTAAATCTTGTCTTCTGCTAACAGTATATAAGTAAATCTTGTCTTCTGCTAACAGTATATAAGTAAATCTTGTCTTCTGCTAACAGTATATAAGCAGATCTTGTCTTCTGCTAACAGTATATAAGCAGATCTTGTCTTTTGCTAACAATATATAAGCAGATCTTGTCTTCTGCTAACAATATATAAGCAAATCTTGTCTTCTGCTAACAGTATATAAGTAAATCTTGTCTTCTGCTGGCAGTATATAGGTAAATCTTGTCTTCTGCTGGCAGTATATAAGTAAATCTTGTCTTCTGCTGGCAGTATATAAGCAAATCTTGTCTTCTGCTAACAGTATATAAGTAAATCTTGTCTTCTGCTAACAGTATATAAGTAAATCTTGTCTTCTGCTAACAGTATATAAGTAAATCTTGTCTTCTGCTGGCAGTATTTAAAACTAAATTGTGCTCACTGTTATGGTGTAGAAGTAACCTCTCATTCATGGATCCGATACGTCAGAGAAGAGGGCAGTCAGTAGATGCAGACAGCTGAACAAACTGAATGTTTTAGAGATACAGATGGGCAATCAGTAGATGCAGACAGATTAAGAAACTGAATGTTTTAGAGATACAGATGGGCATCCAGTAGATGCAGACAGTTGAACAAACTGAATGTTTTAGAGATACAGAAGTGCAGGTTGATAAAGAAGTGAGTTTTTTCTTCTCTGTGATTTTTTTTCTGAGAATCAAATTTGTAATCAAGCCTGAGTTATCTTATACATGTTTAATAGAGTTTGATTAGACTGTTGACGGTAAAGTTTGATTAGACAGTTGACAGTAAAGTTTGATTAAACAGTTGACAGTAAAGTTTGATTAGACAGTTGACTATAGCCAATTTGATTAGACAGATGACTATAGCCAGTTTGATGAGAAAGATGACTGTAGCTAGTTTGATTAGACAGATGACTGTAGCCAGTTTGATAGACAGATGACTGTAACCAGTTTGATTAGACAGATGACACTAGCCAGTTTGATAAGACAGATGACTGTAGCCAATTTGATTAGACAGATGACTGTAGCTAGTTTGATTAGACAGTTTACTGTAGCCAGTTTGATTAGACAGATGACTGTAGCCAGTTTGATTAGACAGATGACTGTAGCCAGTTTGATTAGACAGATGACTGTAGTCAGTTTGATTAGACAGATGATTGTAGTCAGTTTGATTAGACAGATGACTGTAGCCAGTTTGATTAGACAGATGACTGTAGCCAGTTTGATTAGACAGTTTACTGTAGCCAGTTTGATTAGACAGATGACTGTAGCCAGTTTGATGAGAAAGATTACTGTACCCAGTTTGATTAGACAGATGACTGTAGCCAGTTTGATTAGACAGATGACTGTAGCCAGTTTGATGAGAAAGATGACTGTAGCCAGTTTGATTAGACAGATAGCTGTAGCCAGTTTGATTAGACAGATGACTGTAGCCAGTTTTATTAGACAGTTTACTGTAGCCAGTTTGATTAGACAGATGACTGTAGCCAGTTTGATGAGAAAGATGACTGTAGCCAGTTTGATTAGACAGATAGCTGTAGCCAGTTTGATTAGACAGATGACTGTAGCCAGTTTGATTAGACAGTTTACTGTAGCCAGTTTGATTAGAAGATGACTGTAGCCAGTTTGATGAGAAAGATGACTGTAGCCATTTTGATTAGACAGATGGCTGTAGCCAGTTTGATTAGACAGATGACTGTAGCCAGTTTGATTAGACAGTTTACTGTAGCCAGTTTGATGAGACAGATGATTACAGCCAGTTTGATTAGACAGATGACTGTAGCCAGTTTGATTAGACAGTTTACTGTAGCCAGTTTGTTTAGACATATGATTGTAGATAGTTTGATTAGACAGATGACTGTAGCCAGTTTGATTAAACAGATGACACTAGCCAGTTTGATTAGACAGATGACACTAGCCAGTTTGACTGGAAAAAGTTTAGCTGTAAAGTTTTCTAGAAAGTGTGTTGTTGACATTCTTCTTGTGTAGAGAACAATTTCACACTATCATCCAAATTCTTTTGTTCTGGGTGAAAAAAAAGGTAGTGAGTTTACAAACAGAACATCAAGACACATACATACCAGTATCTTATTCAACAAGTCTTCATCATCATCATCATCTCATCATCATCATCATCATCATGAAATATTTCACTACTTCATTAACTCTTTGCTGTTCAACCTCGGCAGTTCCTCACTGCTGGAGGCTACAGACAGCATCTCAAACATGGGTCATGTGGTACCTCATATGATAGCAGCTCTTCTGCTGGTTTGGGCCATGATTTTCTCCTTAGCTGTCTTAGGACCTCGACTAACAGGCAAGGCAAGTTGGTGTCTGCATCCTCTTGCACGAACAAGATTTATTTTTCATATATGTGAGAAAATGTAGCAGCTATTACCACTTAGTCAGTTATATCATTTGCACTTTAAAGATAGCAAGAGAAATATTTTCAAACAGTTTAATACAGGAACTATGCTATGTTAACATTTGTTTGACATAAAACTTTCCATTATGTAACACTACATCCTTGTGTGTTTCTTGTGAAAACTATGTGTCTAAGGTAAAAAGTATGCATTTATTGTAAAAAAATATGTCTTTATTGTAAAAATATGTGTCTGTTGTAAAAACTATGTGTTTATTGTAAAAACTGTGTCTATTTTGTAAAAATTGTTTATTGTAAAAACTGTCTGTTGTCAAAACTATGTCTCTGTAGTAAAAACTATGTCTCTGTAGTAAAAACTGTCTTTTTGTGAAAACTGTAAAGATGAAGTCAGATTGTGAACATGCTGAACTATGTTTTCAAAACTTACTGGGCATCTTGTCATACTAATCATTAGGTTAGAACCTGTCACATACATGGAGAGTCTAAGACTGTGTACATGTTGTGTGTGTGTGTGTGAGAGAGAGAGAGAGAGAGAGAGAGAGAGAGATCTGTAACAGCAATGTAGTATTCAATCATAAGATATTTTTGGGGTAGCTGGACATAACATACAAGAGCTTAATATTGAAGAAGGCTGGCTAGTAAAGAGGATTAAAGAGAGAAAACTTAAATATTTTGGCCACATTAAACGTCATGATAATTTAGAGAAGACCGTATTGGAAGGATACATAATGGGAAAAAGAAAAAGAGGAAGACTGAAACGAAGATGGCTGCAAGACATCGTTGATGATCTGGAAATGGATGCAGCAGCAGCAGGCCATCTTGCTCACAACCGAGAGGCCTACAGGAGTGCTGTTTGGGAGGCAAAGTTCCGCAAGGGACATGCAAAGGAATGAATGAATGAATGGACATAACATTCAGATTTGAAATTAAAAAAATGTCTGGTTGTATCATGTGATGTGACATTTCTTGTTCAGCTAAACATCACATAAGGCCCACATGGTAGTTCACCAAGATTTCTTGTCTTTGGTGAGTTTTTCAACCTCATCGAGGGATGTTATGCCCACTGAACTGGCTTCTCTTAACAATGTCCTCTTTAGAGTTTCACATGGTCGACCTCTTTTTCTTTGGCCTGTTGTGTTCCACTTGATAGCTTGTTTGGGGATCCTCTAATTGTTTCTCCTCATCACATGACTGACATATGTCCATCTTCTTTTTCTGATCCCCCATGAGACAGGTTGTTGTTTGCTCATCTGTTTTATCTCTGAGATGTTCTTGGATTCGTTCCACTTTATACCGAGTATTTCCTTAGGTATTTGTTTATGAAAGAGTCTAATTTCTTGTCTATTTCTTTAGTTCATTTCCAGCTTTCACATGCATAAATGAGGGTGAGTGTTACATTTGAAGTGAATAATCTTAAATTCGTTTTTGTGCTTATATCTTTTGAATCCCATTTGTTCTCAAGATTCTTGAAGGTCAATGCTGCTTTTGCAGTCTACTTCTAACTTCCTTTCTGGTGTCACCATCCTGATCTATGTAGCTGCCAAGATATGCAAAAATGGATTACTTCTCCAACAGCTGTTTCTTTTATGTATATTTGTGCTTTGTAGTTAATGAGAAAATTTCATTATTTTTGTTTTATTCTTCTTACTTTCAAGTCCTATTTTACTAGTCATTGAAGACAGTGTATCTGTTTTTACTAGCATTGATTTTACACTGTCACTGATAAGAGTTGTGTCATCTGCAAAATCAAGATCTTCTAGTTGGGTCCCATGTACCCAAACAATGCCCATTTTTCCTGTGCAGCATTTTTTCATTATAAAGTCTTTGCAATTCCAAACTGCAGGGGAGATAATATACATCATTGTTTCATGCCTGTTTCAATCTGGAACCATTCACTCATTCCCTCTTCTGTGTTGACTGCACAAACATATCCATTGTAGAGATCTCTAATGATGTTGACAATCTTAGATGGTATTCCATACATTCTTAAAATTCTCCACAATGAATCTCTGTGTATGTTATCAAATGCCTTTTTAAAGTCTATAAAGTTCAGGATTAATGGTTTCTGCTTTTCAATATGTTTTTCAAGTATTATTCTTAGAGTAAAGATCTGGTCGAGACAGCTTCTCCCTTTTTAAAATCCTGCTTGTTCTTCTCTCATTGCAGTATCCACTATATCTTTAATTCTATTCAGAATAACTTTGCAAAATACTTTTGACACAACTGATAGTAAGGCTACACCTCTCCAGTTATTGCAAATGCTAAAGTTGCCTTTTTTGGTATTTTAACAATGACTCCTTTTTTCCATTTAGAGGGGACCTTTTCTTCTTTCCAAACTTTATTAAACATTCTCTGTAGTTGGTTCATGTTGTCAATGTTAATAGCCTTTAACATTTCAGCTGTTATTTCATCTTCACCTGCAGCTTTGTTGTTAGCCATTGGATTCTCTGCTGTTTCAATTTCATTAAATGTAATTTCATCTAAGTTTACATTTAGTTGTGGGAATGGTAAATTAGTTCCAAAGTCTATCAATTCTTTTGGGTGTGGTCTATTAAGTATTTCTTGGAAGTGTTCAGCCCATCTTTGCTTTTGGTCTTTGCTTGATGTTAATAGGGTTCAAGTTTTGCTAAGGATTGGTCTTTCTTTAATGCAATAGCACATGTTAGCCTCTTTTGTATGTTGTATAGAGTTTTGCTGTCTCATGTTTTTGCTGCCTTCTCTGCTTCTTTCTCCATATATTTTCTTTTATCACTTCTAGCTGAAATTTTTACTTTATTGTCGTTCTTTGTATGTTGTTTTTTCCAAATCTCTTCTAAGATTTGTTTTTACATTCAACATGGCTAATTTGACTGCTCTTCTTTCATGTATGTATTTCCATGTGTTATCTGATATCCATGCTTTTCTACTTGCTGATTGCAGTCCAGCACTTGCTTTTACTGCTGTGATTATGGCTGTGCTGTATGAATTCCATGATACATCTAAATCTGTCTCGTCTACCTCTTTGAGTGGTGCAAAATGTTTGGCAAGTCCCAGTTTGAAATCACTGTTAGTATTTTCTTCTTGTAGGTTATGACTGTTCATCTTTCTGAGTATTGATTTCTTGTGTTGGCTTTTCAGTTTGTCTTATCCACCCTATACACAGGTTGTGATCACTGTTGACATCTGCACCCCTATATGCTCTTACATCTATCAGAGATGTTCTGAACTGTTTTCTGACACAAAAATGATCTATCTGGTGTGTGGTTATATCATCTGGAGATATCCATGTTGTTGTAGGTATTTCTTTGTGTGGGAATATTGTGTCTCCAATGACCATGCCCTCTGTTAGACATATTTCAATTAATCTTTCTCCATTCTGATTTATTGTATCCATTCCTTCTTTCCCCATTACTTTTTTGATGTCGGTGTTACCTTTTTCTACCTTGGCTTTGAAGTCTCCCATGACAACTAAGATGTCGTGTTTAGGGACTTTGTTAATGAGTTGTTGTAGCTGGTGATAGAAATTGTCTTTTATTTCATCATCTGCATCATTAGTGACTGCATAGCATTGTATGATTGTCATTCTGTTGTATCATAAACTACAATAAAAGATTGTCTGTTTGCAAAATTAACTACAAAAAACAAAATTGTCTGGTTGTAACATTAACTCCAAAAAAAAAAATTGTCTGGTTGTGTCATTGACTACAATAAAAAAATTATCTGGCTGTCATATTAACTGCTATAAAAAGTTGTCTGGTTGTATCACTGACTACAATACAAAATTTGTCTTTTTTATCATTAACTACAATAAAAAACTGTCTGATTGTGTCATTAACTGCAATAAAAAATTGTTTGGTTGTAACATTAACTACAATTAGACAATTGTCTGGTTGTATCATTAACTAAAATTAAACAATTGTCTGGTTGTATCATTAACTAGTATATGTTTTTGATGAGTTTCAGATCTTTCCCATTTATGTTGATGTCTTCCAGCATTCTTATAATTTCTGTGTGTCTCACTTTATCGAATGCTTTACAGTAGTCTATGAAGCATAAGTATAGACCCATCTTTACTTCTGTTGATCTTTCCATCAACGTTCTCAATATATATGTGGGCCTTTTCCTTCTGGTTTTATTTTGCCCCAACTCTTCTCATGACAATACAAACTAAATAGCAGCATTCCAAGACATAAAACTGAGAGTGAGACAAGGATGTATTCTATCTCCTGACCTCTTCTCCTTGTACAGTGAAAACATAATGAGAAATATAGAGAGCTTGCCAGGAATATCAATTAGCGGGTACAACCTTAACAACTTAAGATATGCAGACGACATAGTTCTGATTGTTAAAAGTGAAGGGGATCTGCAGGCTCTTCTGGACGTCGTGGTTCGTGAAGGTAAAAGTAAAAGTCTCAGTCTGAATAAAAAGAAGACTGAAGTGATGGTCATCTCAAAGAAAAGAATACCGCCAAAATGTAGCATTACCATCGATGGCACAGAACTGAAACAAGTTGATAGATTCAGGTACTTAGGAACAATTATAACAGCTTATGGGAAATGTCACAACGAAATAGAAAGCAGACGTGCTCAGGCCAAGTCAGCATTCCAGAAAATAAGAAACATCTTGTACAACAGATCCATATCAGTGGAAACATCCGAGTACTTAAATGTTACATCGAGCCAATTTTGTTTTATGGATGCGAAGCATGGTCCATGAATAAGAGAGTACAGTGAGAAATGGAGGCCATGGAAATGTGGTTCATAAGAAGGATGTTGAAGGTACCATGGACAGCTAAGAAAACCAATGAAAAAGTCTTAAGAGAGGCTGGAGTTAAAAGGCAAATTGCAGCAGAGATCAGAGGCAGATAAGCGAGATTTGTAGGACATTTTCTGAGAAGAGGAAAATTGAAACACATTGTGGCAACTGGAAAAATTAAGGGAAAAAGAGACAGAGAAAGACAGAAAGAGAAGTTACTGGATGGGCTGTCAGTGTGGCTAGGAAGAAAGTCACCTGCGGATCTCATAATCAAGTCTAAAGACAGGAAATTGTGGAGAGAAATTATCACCTACAGAAGACGACATGGCACTTGACTGATTGATTGGTAATATTAACTACAATAAAAAATTCTGTGGTTGTATCATTAACTACTGTAAAAAAAATTTGTCTAGCTCTATCATTAACTACAATAAAAATTTTCATTAACTATATTCTGGTTTTTCCTTCAAGGTTTCGTTTTGCTTCACTGCCATTCCGTCCATCCTGCTAATAATAATGTTGGTGGCCGTGTGCACTATGCCCGGCTCAGTTCTGGGGATCCAGGCTTTTCTAAATCCTCGTTGGCACCACCTGGCAGCTGTCAAGGTAAACAAGTCTCCTCATGTCTCTCTTATTCATGTGTCTAAATATAAGGAGCTACCTACTTCCTCTTTTTCACTTCTATCTCATTTGATATTTTTTACCTTTTTCTCATTATTTTGTATAACATTACTACAATCACAGGCAAGACTATTGTGAATAACATTACTACAATCACAGACAAGACTATTGTGAATAACATTACTACAATCACAGACACGACTATTTTGAATAACATTACTACAATCACAGACAAGACTATTTTGAATAACATTACTACAATCACAGACAAGACTATTGTGGATAACATTACTACAATCACAGACAAGACTATTGTGAATAACATTACTACAATCACAGACAAGACTATTGTGAATAACATTACTACAATCACAGACAAGACTATTGTGAATAACATTACAACAATCACAGACAAGACTATTGTGAACACCATTACTACAGTCATAGACTAGACTATTGTGTACAACATTACTACAGTCACAGACAAGACTATTGTGCACAACATTACTACAATCACAGACAAGACCATTCATTCAGTCAGTCATTTACATGTCCCTTGCTGAACTTTGCCTCCCTAACAGCTCTCCTGTAGGCCTCTCGGTTGTAAGCAAGATGTCCTGCTGCTGTTTTGTCCATTCGCAGATCGTCAACGATGTCTTGCAGCCAACTTCACCTTGGTTTTAATCTCTTTCTTTTTTCCCATTATGTACCCTTCCAAGACTGTCTTCTCTAAATTATCATGACATTTAATATGCCCAACATATTACATTTTTCTCTGTTTAATATTCTTTAGTCTTGTCTGTGATTGTAGTAATATTGCACACAACAGGCAAAACCACTGTATGCAATACTACTACAATGACACACAAGACCACTGTGTGCAGTATTACTACAATCATAGACAAGATCAGTGTGTGCAATACTACTACAATCACAGACAAGACCACTGTTTGCAGTACTATTACAATCACAGACAAGACCACTGTTTGCAGTACTATTACAATCACAGACAAGACCACCATTTGCAATACTACTACAATCACAGACAAGACCACCGTTTGCAATACTACTACAGTCACAGACAAGACCGTTGTTTGTAATACTACTACAATCACAGACAAGACTGTTGTTTGTAATACTACTACAATCACAGACAAGACCACCGTTTGCAATACTACTACACTCACAGACATGACCCTTGTTTGTAATACTACTACAATCACAGACAAGACCACTGTGTGCAATACTACTACAATCACAGACAAGACCATTGTGTGCAATACTACTACAATCACAGACAAGACTATTGTGTACAGTACTACTACAATCACAGACAAGACCAGTGTGTGCAATACTACTACAATCACAGGCAAAACCACTGTATGCAATACTACTACAATGACACACAAGACCACTGTGTGCAGTATTACTACAATCATAGACAAGATCAGTGTGTGCAATACTACTACAATCACAGACAAGACCACTGTTTGCAGTACTATTACAATCACAGACAAGACCACTGTTTGCAGTACTATTACAATCACAGACAAGACCACCATTTGCAATACTACTACAATCACAGACAAGACCACCGTTTGCAATACTACTACAGTCACAGACAAGACCGTTGTTTGTAATACTACTACAATCACAGACAAGACTGTTGTTTGTAATACTACTACAATCACAGACAAGACCACCGTTTGCAATACTACTACACTCACAGACATGACCCTTGTTTGTAATACTACTACAATCACAGACAAGACCACTGTGTGCAATACTACTACAATCACAGACAAGACCATTGTGTGCAATACTACTACAATCACAGACAAGACTATTGTGTACAGTACTACTACAATCACAGACAAGACCAGTGTGTGCAATACTACTACAATCACAGACAAGACCACTGTGTGCAATACTACTACAATCACAGACAAGACCATTGTGTGCAATACTACTACAATCACAGACAAGACCATTGTGTGCAATACTACTACAATTACAGACAAGACCATTGTGTGCAATACTACTACAATCACAGACAAGACCATTATGTATAATACTACTACAATCACAGACAAGACCATTATGTATAATACTACTACAATCACAGACAAGACCACTGTGTGCAATACTACTACAATCACAGACAAGACCATTGTGTGCAATACTACTACAATCACAGACAAGACCATTATGTATAATACTACTACAATCACAGACAAGACCATTATGTATAATACTACTACAATCACAGACAAGACCATTATGTATAATACTACTACAATCACAGACAAGACTATTGTGTGCAATACTACTACAATCACAGACAAGACCACTGTGTGCAATACTACTACAATCACAGACAAGACTATTGTGTGCAATACTACTACAATCACAGACAAGACCATTGTGTACAGTAAAACCTCTTTACTTCATCTCCATGTCCTGTCTGCCCAACCATCATGGCTGATAGCCTTGGTTAGATGTCCTTGACTTTGTTCTGTCAAGTCTGAGCTGTGGTACAGGTATTGTTGTCACACTATCAGGCCACTGCAATTTCCATGGTGATACCTTCAGGTAAGTGATCTGACAGGTTTTGCTTGACTGCCTGAGAGCAGTTTCTTCTGGTTTCTAGGCAGCTAGAATACTACTTAATTTTACAAGCAATTTTTAAAAATCTGGACTAACTTCCTCAAGTTCTGTTGTTCCTATCTGTGTCTGTCTTTTCTCTGTCTGTCTTCCAGTGTCTATATGTGTCTGTCTTTTCTCTGTCTGTCTTCAAGTGTCTATATGTGTCTGTCTTTTCTCTGCCTATCTTCCATTGTCCATATCTGTTTTTTCTCTATCTTCCAGTGTCTATCTGTGTCTGTTTTTTCTCTGTCTGTCTTCCAGCATCTATCCTTAACTGTCTTCCTGTCACTGCCTGGCTTTCTCTGTCTGCTTTTGTCTGTCTGTTTTATTTGTCTGCCTTGTTCCATCTCACTTTCACCATCTGCCATTCACTATATGTCTTTAATTGTTTGCTTGTCCCTGTAAGAGATAAAAGAAACAACAACTGCAGTAAAACTAGTTCTAGTAATAAGACAGATGGAGGTGTATGCTTAAAAAGATACAAAGAGTGATGAAACCGGGCAGAAACAAGAATAGCTGAAAGTAAGATGAGCTGTTTAGGATATCTAGATGAGCTACTTATGATACATAGACAAGGAATCTTTCAAAGCCTTCTAGCAGCTCGAGAAGAATAAAATGGACTTGAAAATTAAATCACCTGCAGCAAGAATGAGAAACTACAATGAAATGAGTGAGGCTAAGACAAGAAAGTTGAGCAAGAATAGCAGAAATAGAAAGAGGTAGTGGCCAGGTGGACTTGTAAAACAGTTTAATTGAAGAAAGCTGAATATTTATTGTTAATACCAGCCCGGAAAATCAGCTTTCCAAGATCATTCACCCTTTTCCTTGCTGAGGCATCCTAAACATCCACTTCCTTGCCAAGGCATTCTAAACATCCACTTCCTTGCTGAGGCATCCTAAACATCCACTTCCTTGCTGAGGCATCCTAAACATTCATTTCTTTTCTGAGGCATCCTAAACATTCACCTCCTTGCTAAGGCATGCTAAACATCCACTTCCTTGCTGAGGCATCCTAAACATTAAATTCTTTGCCGAGGCATCCTAAACATTCAATTCTTTGCCGAGGCATCCTAAACATCAACTTCCTTGCCTAGGCATGGCAAACATCAACTTCCTTGCCAAGGCATGCTAAACATCCACTTCCTTGCCAAGGCATGCTAAACATTCAGTTCCTTGCCAAGGCATCTTAAACATCCACTTCATTGCCAAGGCATCCTAAACATCCACCTCCTTGCCAAGGCATGCTAAACATCCACTTCCTTGCCAAGGCATGCAAAACATCAACTTCCTTGCCAAGGCATGGTAAACATTCAGTTCCTTGCCGAGGCATCCTAAATGTCCACTTCCTTGCCGAGGCATGCTAAACATTCAATTCTTTGCCAAGGCATGCTAAACATTCAATTCTTTGCCGAGGCATGCTAAACATCAACTTCCTTGCCAAGGCATGCTAAACATCAACTTCCTTGCTGAGGCATGCTAAACATCAACTTCCTTGCCGAGGCATGCTAAACATTCAATTCCTTGCCATGGCATGCTAAATATTCAATTCCTTGCCAAGGCATGCTAAACATCAACTTCCTTGCCGAGGCATGCTAAACATTCAACTTCCTTACCAAGGCATGCTAAACATCAACTTCCTTGCTGAGGCATCCTAAACAGTCTTGTCCTTTCAGTGTTCTCTATTCAATCTGAACCTTTTTTCACTCCCCCCCCCTTTTTTGTTTTCGCACTTTTGCTTTTGTTATCTGTGCCATCTGGGTGGCTTTTATCAAGGGATAGGTATCCAATGGGGGCAGGCTGGTGTCATCTGGGTGGCTTTTATCAAGGGATAGGTATCCAATGGGGGCAGGCTGGTGTCATCTGAGTGGCTTTTATCAAGGGATAGGTATCCAATGGGGGCAGGCTGGTGCCATCTGGTGGCTTTTATCAAGGCCATAGGTATCCAATGGGGGCAGGCTGGTGTCATCTGGTGGCTTTTATCAAGGCCATAGGTATCCAATGGGGGCAGGCTGGTGTCATCTGGGGCATAAAGCCATGTTGTTTATGTATGATACTCTTTGTCATCCTTCGTTTACTTCACATCTCAGCCAGTTGCCTGTTTTCACTTTGGGCTTACACATTTCTATCTGGGCGCATTTTGTGCCTGTCTTCCTTCATTCATTCATTCATTCATTTGCATGTCCCTGGCAGAACTTTGCCTCCCAAACAGCACTCCTGTAGGCCTCTCGGTTGTGAGCAAGATGGCCTGCTGCTGCTGCGTCCATTTGCAGATCGTCAACAATTTCTTGCAGCCATCTTCGTTTTGGTCTTCCTCTTTTTCTTTTTCCCATTATGTATCCTTCCAATACGGTCTTCTCTAAATTATCATGACGTTTAATGTGTCCAAAATTCCCGTCTTCCTTACAAGGAGAATATTTTTAAAAAGCAGTGTTTCACTTTTCATCTAGTTTTGTGTTTGTATCTGTTATGTTGTTACTGTATGTGAACCTTGAAAAAGGCATTTACTGAAATACTGGATTGTTGCATGTTTTTCATTTATACATATTCATCATATTCATCATCTTCATCATATTCATCATCTTCATCATATTCATCTTATTCTTTTCCATTCTTGTTTCTGCCCACTTTCCTCACTCTCTTCTTGCACAACTGAGCCTTGCACCTTCATCTGTTTGACTGCGTTTTCCTTGTGACTGTTCCAATCTGTTTATCTTTCATTCTTTTTTGTTTGCTTCCTGCATCGTTACGATCTGATACTGTGTTTGAATTTTATCTCTTTATCCGTGTGTCAGCCTCTCCCAGATGTTTGAATGTTCACAAAACTTGACAAGAAAAATACCAATAATAAACAATAAACTTCTTGCTTAATCCTGCAGCAACGACTATGTTCAAATATTAGCCATAGTGAAAATATTCATGAGACTTTCCAACTACTCACCAGATTGTCTATAGCAAATCTTTCAGATACTGGCAACATTTTTGAAATACTCACCAAATTGTTCAAAGCAGTCATCAAATTGTCTAAGTATGTTTTTCATCATAATGTTCTAATACCCACTAGCCTGTCCAACCACTCACCAGATTTTCCATTTATTCATCGAACAGCCATGAACTTATGTAACTGTCTAAATTTTCACTATTGTGTTCAGACATGTAAACGTACAAATAACATAATAAGCACATAACACTGTAACTAATGAATTCCTTTATTTGTGTCTGTGGCAATCATGACTGTGACAGGAGTGCTATATCACTGACCTTGTTGTCCATCTTGATGACCACTGTCTGTGGGTGTCTGATGTTTTCAATGATAGGAGCAGAGTCCCGACTGTCTGGGACACATGTTCATCAAGATAACATGACACGATTGTGTAAGTTGACCTCTCCTGTTGTCTCTCTTAGATGTGCCTTGATGAAAGGATGAGCATCACCGTTATCAGTCATCACTACTTATCATCATTATGTGTCATCACTACTTATCATCATTATCTGTCATCACTGTTTATCATAATTATCTGTCATCACTACTTATCATCATTATCTGTTATCACTGTTTATCATAATTATCTGTCATCACTACTTATCATCATTATCTGTCATCACTACTTATCATCATTATCTGTCATCACTACTTATCATCATTATCTGCCATCACTACTTATCATCATTATCTGTCATCACTACTTATCATCATTATCTGTCATCATTACTTATCATCATTATCTGTCATCACTACTTATCAAAACCTGAGATCACCAACTGAACTGATGGCCTGCATGAAGGATCGGGTACTCTGGAGAAGCATAATAGCCAACGCCAGTTGGCACGGCACCTGATGATGATGATGATGATTACTTATCATCATTATCTGTCATCACTACTTATCATCATTATCAGTCATCACTATCCCTTATGGCTACCATCACTATCTGACATAAATATACATCATTATTATCTACCATCATTACCTATCATCATTATCCACAATTACTATCTATCACCATTATCATCATTACTAAAACTCTCAGCATATGACCAAGCACTCTATTATCAGGTACATCTGTATGAACATATCACTCTTAGTGTATGTATAACATAACAAAACAGCTTATCACTCTTAGTGTATGTATAACATAACAAAACAGCTTATCACTCTTAGTGTGTGTATAACATAAAACAGCTTATCACTCTTAGTGTGTGTATAACATAAAACAGCTTATCACTCTTAGTGTGTGTATAACATAAAACAGCTTATCACTCTTAGTGTATGTATAACATAACAAAACAGCTTATCACTCTTAGTGTATGTATAACATAACAAAACAGCTTATCACTCTTAGTGGGTGTATAACATAACAAAACAGCTTATCACTCTTAGTGTATGTATAACATAACAAAACAGCTTATCATTCTTAGTGTGTGTATAACATAACAAAACAGCTTATCACTCTTAGTGTGTGTATCACATAACAAAACAGCTTATCACTCTTAGTGGGTGTATAACATAACAAAACAGCTTATCACTCTTAGTGTGTGTATAACATAACAAAACAGCTTATCACTCTTAGTGTGTGTATAACATAACAAAACAGCTTATCATTCTTAGTGTGTGTATAACATAACAAAACAGCTTATCACTCTTAGTGTGTGTATCACATAACAAAACAGCTTATCACTCTTAGTGTGTGTATAACATAACAAAACAGCTTATCACTCTTAGTGTGTGTATAAAATAACAAAACAGCTTATCACTCTTAGTGTGTGTATCACATAACAAATCAACTGACCACTCTCAGCATTTGTCTCTCACAACAATAAAACTGGAAACTTTTAAATAATCCCATCACTATTATGTGCTGTACCAGATAACGCTGGTAATGATCCATCATTACTGTGATGATGATGATTAATCTACTCAGTGAACTTTCTATCATTCTGTCTCGTCAATCTTTCTGTTAAATGATGCATGATTCAAACATTGTCAAACTTTCTGTTAAATGATGCATGATTTAAGTGTTTAGACATAACTTATTCATGTGTTTTGACAAATGTTTATGCTTCTGGTGATGTTTAGTGTGTGTAAGTTCAGAAGATGTACATGTGACAAAATCTGAAACTGATATTCTAATATGATATTATGAGATGTTTTCATATGACTGATGTGACATAAGTTAAAACCTTATGTTCTAATGTAATAATAATACTATAATATGAGGAATATTTCTATTATATAGATAAAAACCTTATGTCCTAATGTAGTAGTATAAGATGTATTTCTATATGTCAAAACCTTATGTACTATTGTAGTAATATGAGATGTGTTTCTATAAATCACAATTAGATATGGTAACATGATCCTAATGATCTCTCTGCTATAAGTCACAATTAGATATGGTAACATGGTAATCTGAAGTGTATTTGTGTGACTGATCTTGAATCTCTCAGAGTAAATGTGCTTGTGTGACTGATCTTGAATTTCTCAGAGTAAATGTATTTGTGTGACTGATCTTGAATCTCTCAGGGTAAATGTGCTTGTGTGACTGATCTTGAATTTCTCAGAGTAAATGTATTTGTGTGACTGATCTTGAATTTCTCAGAGTAAATGTATTTGTGTGACTGATCTTGAATCTCTCAGAGTAAATGTATTTGTGTGACTGATCTTGAATCTCTCAGAGTAAATGTGTTTGTGTGACTGATCTTGAATCTCTCAGAGTAAATGTATTTGTGTGACTGATCTTGAATCTCTCAGAGTAAATGTATTTGTGTGACTGATCTTGAATCTCTCAGAGTAAATGTATTTGTGTGACTGATCTTGAATCTCTCAGAGTAAATGTATTTGTGTGACTGATCTTGAATCTCTCAGAGTAAATGTCAAAACTGTCATTACTGGTAATGTGGCCTTGACATAGTTATTCTGTGACCTGGAGTTTTTCATTTCAGCTGATGTAGAGCTTGGATTTATTCTCTTTCCAACCGTGATGTCGGAGCTTCCTGCTCCAAGTTTGTGGCTGGTTATCTTCTACCTGGTCCTGCTGCTGCTGGGTGTGGTACAAGCTGTGTTGATGGTGCACAACTTTCAGCAAGGTGTGCTGGACATAGCTCACCTGGACAAGACAAGTGTACACTGGAAGACAGGCATTCTAGGCTCTGTTATTGTTATCATGATGATATTAAATATCTTCACCACATCACAGGTGAGATAATAGTTTGCTTTCAAATATCTTCACTTTATCATTGATGATGATGATGTAATGACAGTGATGGTGATGTGTAATGACAGTGATGGTGATGTGTAATGACAGTGATGGTGATGTGTTATGACAGTGACAGTTATGTGTAATGATAGTGATGCTCATGTGTTATGATAGTGATAGTTATGTGTAATGACAGTGATGGTGATGTATAATGACAGTGATAGTTATGTGTAATGACAGTGATGTATAATGACAGTGATAGTTATGTGTAATGACAGTGATGGTTATGTGTAATGACAGTGATGATGGTGTGTAATGACAGTGATGATGATGTGTAATGACAGTGATGGTGATGTGTTATGATAGTGAGGGTGATGGTATAATGATAGTGATGGTGATGGTATAGTGATGATGATGGTATAATGATAGTGATGGTGATGGTAAATTAACAGTGATGGTGATGTGTAATGACAGTGATGGTAATATGTTATGATAGTGATGGTGATGGTATAATGATAGTGATGGTATAATGATAATGATGGTGATGGTATAATGAAAGTGATGGTGATGGTATAATGATAGTGATGATGATGGTATAATGATAATGATGGTGATGGTATAATGAAAGTGATGGTGATGGTATAATGACAGTGATGGTGATGTGTAATGACAGTGATAGTTATGTGTAATGAAAGTGATGATGTATAATGACAATGATGGTGATGTATTATGATAGTGATGGTGATGTGTAATGACAGTGATGGTGATGTGTAATGACAGTGATGGTGATGTGTAATGACAGTGATAGTTATGTGTAATGACAGTGTTGTGTAATGACAGTGATAGTTATGTGTAATGACAGTGATGTTTATGTGTAGTGACAGTGATGATGGTGACTTCATTAAGTTTTCAATAATTAAAAGCTGGTAAGAAGTGTCACATGCTGAGTGAAGAGAACATGTGTCCCAGGATTATGTCTGGCCCTCACTCAGGCAATTATTCATGAACTGTGCATGCACCTGTGACAATCAAACAGCAGGTAAAAATATCCAAAGATTGGTACTTAGATGACCAACCTGTTTGGTCTTGCAAAAGTTACCAGTAATACTGAGGTCAGTGGTCAGTTGTGATTGACTGTGGCTATATGTGGTTCAGTCTTGTATATGTCATGTTTGTTGAGATATGCAGCATCACAGGATTCTGTCAGTCATATATGACTTATCTCCCTTAGACATAAGAAATCAGAACCTTTAGCTCTCCGACAACATGGAGAAAACTTTATTTCTTTCTGATAATTCTACAACTTAAAAAAAAAACAAGAAAATATTCAAATCCTATATTCTTGTAAGAATGCAGACACACAAGTTGTACAAAGCAGCAGAAATTTCACCCAGTGATGGCCACATGCACGATATATTTGTTTATTCAGCCATAACCACAAGCAAACTTTGCTCCTCAACGACACCATTAAACTCTGTTCATCTTCTCTAGAATGGTCTGCATGTTTTTCGACTGCTACAACTGTCAGTTTCCCGGCTGAGCATGCCTTTAGTTTGTGCTGCCCAGTGTGTGACCTTGGGCTGGGGTTATGGGGCACGTCGTTTTGCTGGAAGGGTGACAGATATGACAGGCAGAAGTAGAAGTTTTCTCTGGAGGTGGCTCTGGAGATGGGGTTGTCCCATCTTACTCTCGGTGAGCATAAATATGTCTGTTTCTTCTGTTTCAATCTTTCTCTCAGTGAGCATAAATATGTCTGTTTCTTCTGTTTCAATCTTTCTCTCTTTGTGTGTTTGACTTCAGATTTGTTTCTTCTTTAACAAACTTATATATCAAAGAATATGTGTTAGACTGTCAAAATGTTTGATAAACTTGATGTGGCATAGCATGTAATTATTTCAATTATTTAATTCCTAGTTTAGTTATTTCATTGCCAATGTAGTAATTTCATTCATAAAACACAAATTTCATTTCATGTGTAGTTATTTAATTCTCAGTTCTGTCACTTCACATGTAGTCATTTCACTTCACATGTATGAGTAGTCATATTTTAAATCCACTGTTTCTCTACATCCCAAAGTTCACATTATTAAAATTCTTCTTCATGTGTCAAGCTTGCAGTCATCGCCTCCCTGCTGACCATCAACCTCCTCCAGGATCTACCACAGAAAGACAAGAACAAGAAATGGCTGCATGGAATTGCCTGGTCCATGAGTCCGGCCATTTTGTTTCCTGGAGTTGCTATGGCAGTGGTTTCATTTTTCAGTGTTCCTGGAACGTTCAGACAGGTAGGTCAATCTACACATTGTTTGCTGCTACTTTGATTGTTTATGTTTCTTACACATTGTTTGCAGCTACTATGGCAGTTTGTGTTTATCAAGGACTTATAGAATCAGCATTGATAGGAGCTACTCACTAGAATGATACATGCAAGTTTCACAAATAGTCAACTTTGACCTATGTCATAACTATGTTCTAAGTCAGACAGAACAATTGACCTGGAATACAGAACTTTATTACTTCCAAGAAGAAATAGTTTTTCATATGTTTTCTTTTAGAAGTTATTTCTGTGATGAATGTTCCATGTTGTTCTTGTCTCTCATCTGCCATCAGCAACTATTATAATTAAGTATTTGTTTCTTATTCTTGTAAAGTCTCTCACCTGCCATCAGCAACCAGTCAGTAAGTCATTTTCATTTCCTTTGCAGAACTTTGCCTCCCTAACAGCTCTCCTGTAGGCCTCAGCTGTAAGCAAGATGCCCTGCTGCTGATGCATCCATTTACAGATTATCAACGATGTCTTGCAGCCATCTTTGCGTTGCTCTTCCTCTCTTTCTTGTTCCCATTATCTACCCTTCCAAGATGGTCTTATCTACATTATCATGATGTTTAATGTGTCCAAAATATTTAAGTTTTCCCTCTTTAATCCTCTTTACTAGCCACCCTTCTTCAATATTAATTTCTTGTAGTATGGATATGTTTATTTTTTTTGTGTCCATAATATTTGGAGAACTCTTCTGTAGCATTTACATTCAAAGGCATTTATGTGTTTCTCAGCTGTTTTGTTAAGTGTCCAGGTCTCACAGGCATATGTTGCGATGGGAAAGATGCATGCCCTTAAAAATCTTATTTTTGTAGTTCTGTCTGTTCCTCTCCACAGCTTCTTCAGCTGTTTTACTTTCTGAAGAGCAATATATGTCCTCCTTTTAATTTCCCTCATTATTAGTTAGCTGTGATCCAAGATATTCAAAACTCTCTACTTCTTCCAATTTTTCCTCATTAATACATATTTCAGCTGCCTTATTTGCTTTGTCAGTTGTCATCAATTTAGTTTACTTCACATTAAGATAGAGGTTTTGCTCTTCATTGCTCTTATGGACTGACATAAATAGTTTTTCTATTCCTTTTTGTGTTGTGGACAGTAATACTGTCACCAGCATATCTAATCTCTGGTATTTCATAACCTCCAATTGTTATGGCATCATAATATTCTATGTCTACATCTTCTCTAACATTCATTATTATATTTTCAGTATACAAGTTAAATAAGAAAGGCGACAATATGCACCCCTGACAGACCCCTTGTTTTATGTCAAACCAAGTTGATGTTTCACCATTTATTCTCACTGCTGCTTGTTGGTCTGAATACAGCAGTGATGTTAATTACGTTAAATGTGTTGGAAATCCAATTTTTTCCATTATTTCCCCAAAGTTTCTACTGTTGTACATAATCAAATTGGAAGTGAATGCTGGAAAATCACCAAAACCATAGAAAACAAGTTGAATTCTTTCCAGACTAAATGTTTACGTAGAATTAAAAAAATATTTTGGCCAAACACCATAAGAAATAACATCTTATTGGCAGAAATGCAGATGAAACCACTGACAACAATTATTGAGGAAAGACGCTGGCGATGGTTGGGACATGTGCTCCGAATGACTGACAACTCACTACCAAAAATAGCACTAAGATGGACACCACAGGGGAGCAGAAGTAAGGGTAGACCAAAAGAGACATGGAGAAGAACAACAGAAAGGTTGTTGAGCAATAGAGGGCTCACCTGGGCAAGAGCAGAAAAAAAGGCGAAAGACAGGCATTTGTGGAAAACCCTTGCGGAAGCCCCATGTGCCCTGGGCACTTAAGGTTCAGAGAGAGAGAGACATAATCAAATGCCTTTGAGTTGTCTATAAAAAATAAATATAGATTCACATTAAACTCTCTGCATTTCTCTATTATTAATCTTATATTGAATATATGCCTGAAACAAACTTGGACCATATTGACTTCTTCTATTTTCTTTCAAAGTCTACCCATTATGATTTTTAACAGAAATTTACTGGCATGATTAATCAGTTCTGTAGTTTGTGCATAATTTCAGGTTACCCTTTTTCGGCAGTGGTATAAATACAATTCTTTTCCATTCTTTTGGCCAAATACCTGAATGCCATATCTTTTTACATAGTGCATGATAGATTGTTGCACATTCCTTTCCTTCTGCTTTAATAAATTCAGCTGTTAATTCATCACATCCTGGTGACCCAACTAGAAAACTGGAAACAGGTTTAGTAATGTATGTCTCCACAACTATCCAGTTTAGTCATAGAGAAGACCTCGAATCATCAGAGGTAGAGTGTATTTGGGCAGAAGTTAAATTGCCAAACCAAAGTCCATTAGTTATTGGACTTTTGTACCGTAATCCAAATGCATCATCCCTATGGTATGATCACTTCACGACTTTGATGGATGAGGTTTCAACCCTTTAAGTTCAAAGATATTATCATTCTTGGAGATTTCGACATAGATCTAACACAATCAAATCCAACTTGGAGCAATATTATATTATCCTACAATTTTTGCCATATTGTCACCAAACCTACTAGAATAATAGAAGTATCACTCACATTATTAGATCACATATATGTAGCCCACCCAGAAAACATCATTGAATGTAACATTCCTCATGTTTCGTTAACCGATCATTACCCAGTCTGCTGTACGTGGACAATAAAGGGGTATAAACGTTCTAAACACAGTCACACCAGTATGAAATTTAGAAGCTTCAGAAAATTTAACCTAGAATTATTCCTTAATGATTTGCAAGCATTTTCACTTACACACGTGTACCAGCTAACTGACCCTGATGAGGCAATAGAATATTGGCTAAAGATCTTCAGAGATATATTAGACAAACATGTCCCCATGAAAGAAGTGAGAGTAAAACACCAAACGAAGTAACCTTGGATAATACCTGAAATATTACAATTCATGAGAGAATGTGACCGGGCGCACAAAATCAAGGACTTTAGGACCTACCGTTCACTCAGAAACAAAGTTCAATACTTAATAAGACAAGAGAAAAAAATACTTTAGGAATCTAGTACAGAATAAATCAGACAGTAAATCAATTTGGAAAGCCATAAATACCCTATCAAATAAAAGAAAAGAATTTGATTTTCAAGCCATCAATCATGAATACACTAGTGCACATATCAGTACACATTTCAGAAAAGAAATCAACGTTCTTAAATCATCAATATCAGTTCCTGTATGCGACTTACATGAACTACAAACATTCCTGGACAGCAGATGTACTGATTTTAAACAGTTACACATTCCATTCTTAACAGTCAGTGAAGTTCATAGTTATCTCTTAACCTTAAAAAAGAACAATACAGCTGGGCTTGATGATATTAGTAATAAGATCTTACGTTATGCTGCACCTGTCATTTCACATGCACTAACATACATTTACAATCAGTGCATTGCAAAATGTTATTTCCCTGAGGCTTTTAAAACTGCTAAGGTGCATCCTCACTTTAAATCTGGGTCATCCAACAATCTTACCAACTATAGACCAATATCCATATTATGGTCATTATCAAAACCACTCGAAAAACATATACACAAAATAACTCTACGAAGCATGCAAGAGAACAATTTACTCATAGACAGTCAGTCAGGCTTTAGACTGAATCATTCCTGCCACACAGTTTTTACCAAAATGACAGAAAACTGGTTAGTAAACATAAATGATGACAGACTATGTGGTGCCATCTTTGTCGACTTTAAACAGGCATTTGATATGATTGACCATGATATTCTTGTAAAAAAAATAAAGACTTATAGACAGCTCCATGACCTAATAAAATTAATTGCATCATTTCTTTCAGACAGACAACAGGTAGTATTCTTCAACAATTCTCTATCAAATTCTGCTAAAGCTGACACTGGTGTTCCACAAGGTTCTATTCTAGGCCCGATGCTCTTTGCTGTCTATATCAATGATCTTCCACTTCAACTTAAACACTCTTCTTGTGACCTTTTTGCCAATGATTGCACAGTCTACACCAGTGACTATGACTGTATTAATCTAGAATCAACTCTTCAGGTCGAGTTATACAATTTAATTAGATGGAGCAAAAACAATGGCATGATTATAAATACTGATAAAACAAAAGCAGTGCTTATAACAACAAGACAGAAACTACAAAACACAACAAAAAAAACACTTCGGCTCTGTACAGAAACATCACAGATAGAAAACGTTAGTGAGCACAAAACACTAGGTCTTATTATTGACCAACATCTGACCTAGAACTCTTATGTGCAAGGTCTAACAAAACTAATCACCCAAAAAGTATATCAGTTAGCCAAAATTAAGCACTTCATCGATCAAGACACAAGGAAGACATGCTACATATCATATATACAATCACATTTAGACTATTGCTCAGCAGTTTGGGATGGTTGCTCAGTGTCAAACACAAAGAGTCTTTACTCACTCCAAAAGCGAGCAGTAAAGCTTATTAGTGACAAAGATCAAGCACAAACAACTAATCATCACAAACATATCAAAATACTGCCTCTTAAGAGCAGGTTCCTCTTCAACAAAACCAAGTTAGTACATCAAATTCTTTCACGGCATGCCCTGCCTTATCTATGGAACCTGTTTAAATTTAGCCCAAAGTGAAGCCAACGCATGAAGAACATATGTCTTCCAAAATCTAGACTTGATCTTTACAAGAAAACCTTTAGTTATTCTGCTGCTCATCTTTGGAATACTCTCCCATCCTGTATAAAAAATATAAATTATACTCCTTCCTACAACTACAAACTTTCTCAATATCTATTTGATGCTGACTACATGCTTTCATGAATCATAAAACTTAAAAGTTATCTTAAACTGCTCTTACAGACACCGAATACAGTTAATTGTTTATTCTGGATAGTCCTGAAATTTTTGATGGTCATTTATATATGTATGTAATTACTTCTGTACAGAGTGAATGGATAAGAGCGAAACATAAATGTTATATTTTATTTTATGTCTCTCAGCTTCAATGTTAATTATGTTTGTTACATGAACAGCATATTTGTAGAAAGTCTGGAATAGAGCGAAAGATGTATGATAAAGGGCAGAATGTCAGACGGGCCTGCGTGCCCAATTCTTAACCCTTTTGACATAAAGATCAATCAATCAATATATCAATCTCCTCCAATAATAATTCACACTGTTGATTTCTGCTTCCACAGTCAGTTGTTTCATACATTCCTCTGCAATATTCCTTCCATCTTTCTACAATTTCCTCTGTCTCTGTCAAGGTATTCCCCCTATCATCACAAATTACATTTAGTTTAGATGTGACATTTCTCATCAATGTCTTCATTTCTTTAAACATTTCCCTATCTCTTCCACACTTCTGATGTCCTTCTATTCTTTCACAATAATCTTATATGTATTGTTTTTTGTCTTTTCTTATGTTTCTTCATACTGCTTTTGTTAAAGATTTATATTCCTCTTTGTTTTTGCTTATCACTTTCCATTGCGTCTTCATTTCTCTACGTTGTTTTATCAGTTCTAGTGTGCCTGTTGTAATCCATCTATTCTTTTGTGTTTTCTTTACTGGAGCCATGTCTTTAGCTGTTGTTATTAAGATATCTCTGGCCTGCATAGTCAATTCATCTAGTGTCATCTCCTCCTGTACAGCCATCAGGATTTCAAAGCATTTCTTCACGTCTATACCATATTGTTCTAGTATTTTTGTAAGATCAAGGCAGAGTGGTCTTGATCCCGTAATTGTCTTGTTTATCTTTATCTTCATGTCTGCTATTAATAACTCATGATCTGTGTCACAATCAGCACCTGGTAAAGTTTTTGCTGATGTTATACTTGATCTCCATCTTCTTTGCACTAAAATGTAATCTATTTGATTCTTGGTTTTCCCATCAGGTGATGTCCATGTGTAAAATCTTCTTGGATGTTTTTTAAAAAGTGTGTTAGCAATCATTAGCTCATTTTCCATGCAAAATGCCATTAGATTGTCACCTGCCTCATTTCTGTGTCCTATACTAAATTTCCCCATAACATATCCTTTGTCTTCTGCTCTTTCTGTACCAATCTTTGCATTAAAAGCCCCCATTATTAATCTTCTTATATCTTATATCCTTCCCGTTCCTTTAAACGTCACATAGGGCTCGCAAAGTAGTTCACCGAATGTTCCTGTCTTCGGCGAGTCTTTCAACCTCATCAAGGAATTTTATGCCTGTTAATTTGGCCTCTCTTAACAATGTACTCTTCAGAGTTTCACGAGGTTTGCCTCTTTTTTTTTTGGCCTGTTGTGTTCCACTTGATAGCTTGTTTTGGGATTCTCTGATCATTTCTTCTCATCAAGTGACCAACATATGTCCATCTCCTTTTCCTGTTCACCCATGAGACTGGTTGTTGTTCAGTCATCTGTCTTATCTCTGCATTGTTCTTAAATTCGATCTACTTGATGCAGAGTATTTTCCTTAAGCATTTGTTTTCAAAAGAGTCTAATTTCTTGTCTATTTCTTTAGTTGTTTTCCAGCTTTCACATGCATAAATGAGGGTGGATATTACATTTGAATTGAATAGTCTTAACTTGGTTTTTGTGCTTATAACTTTTGAATTCCATATGTTCTCAAGGTTCTTGAAGATTGATGTTGCTTTTTCAATTCTGATTCTAACTTCCTTTCTAGTGTCACCACCCTGGTCTATGTAACTGCCAAGGTATGCAAATTGAATGACTTTTTCAATATCTGTCCCTTCTATGTGTATTTTTCCATTTTTATTAATGGGAATTTTCATTATTTTTGTTTTGTCCTTGTTATTATTAATACAATATCATTTTTCTATACCTGGTCTATTGTCGTTTGCAGTGTGTTATAAAAGTCTTCTACTTCCTCTTCTTCTGCTGCTGATGTAGGTGCATATATCTGGATGATTGCTACATTTCTAGGGGTGCCCTTAAGTCTTATTGTGAGGACTCTATCACTTACTGGATTGTAACCTAGTAATGCTTTTGATGTTGATTTGTCCAAGTAAAAAGCCATTCCATTCTTTCCTCCTAATTGTTCACCTGAGTATATAAAGATATTATCACTCTCGCTCTTGAAGTGTCCTGATCCTTTCCATCGATGTTCGCAGATTCCCAAAATGTGTATCCCCATTCTTTTCATCTCGTCACTTATTATTTGATACTTTCCCTCATTCATACTTCTCACATTCCATGTTCCTACTCTTATTTTTCTTTTTAGTTTGGTGCAGGGGTTTTCCTTAGTAGCACTGCCAGGATTTTGTCCGTCATCACAATTACTAGTACTGACCTCTGTCTCACACTCTTCCCCAGTGTTAAAATTAGATCTGTCTGGCCTGGGGGACTCGCCACCAGATCTTTTTCTTATCTGACCTTCCATGATTGCTGCTTGGGTTTCTTGGTATATTTCCAGAAAGTAGGATACATAATGGGAAAAAGAAAAAGAGGAAGACCAAAACGAAGGTGGCTGCAAGAAATCGTTGACGATCTGCAAATGGACGCAGCAGCACCAGGCATCTTGCTCACAACTGAGAGGCCTACAAGAGTGCTGTTTGGGAGGCAAAGTTCCGCAAGGGACATGCAAATGAATGAATGAATGAAGTTTACTATTGCTTTCCTTCCGGGCAGTGACTGTACTAGTCAGTGATCGTAGCCATTGTCCCTACATTGAGATCATCTGCCTACCATCATAGAATGGTGACCATAACCAACATTATCTGTCGGCTGCTCTCCCATTCCATCCACCACCTGCTCCCATGGCTTCATGTCACCCTGATCGGGGAGGGAGGGGGGGGGGCTATACAGGTACTCCACCTTGCCCAAAGGTGTCCCGCAGACTGACAATAAAGTTGTACCACACATAAATTCCTTAGTCACTTTGCACACACGGAGTTAGTTTCTACATGAAAAATTTCCTACCAGATGAACTGGAGTAGAAGGTCTAATCTCTTGGCCGCCTCCACGATCACCAGATTTGACTCTCTTGGATTTATTTTTTATGGGGGATATGTAAAGTCTCTATGTCTACTCAAATAGAAATAGTCAAACAAAGAACACAGCTCACTTTCTGTTCAGTTGAAGCCATGGATTAACTCTGAAAAGAAAAAAGTAATTTAAGATTTTTAAAGATATAATAATAATAATAATAATAAACAATTTTCAGAAGGCAACAAAAAAATTAGAAACATCAAAATAAAAACACATACAGAATCAAAGTTTTAAATATTTAAAATTGTAAATGGAATTTATCTTACATCCTTCCCATGTCACTAAACGTCACATAGGGCCCTCATGGTAGTTTGCCAAGATTTCCTGTCTTCGGCGGGTTTTTCAATCTCATCAAGGGATGATATGCCCACTGAACTGGCCTCTCTTAACAATGTCCTCTTTAGAGTTTCACGTGGCCAACCTCTTTTTCTTTGGCCTGTTGTATTTCACTTGATAGCTTGTTTGAGGATCCTCTGAATGTTCTTTCACATCACATGGTCTACATATGTCCATCTACTTTTTTCTGATCACCCATGAGATAGGTTGTTGTTCGCTCATCTGTCTTATCTCTGCAGTGTTCTTGAATTCATTCCACCTTATACCAAGTATTTTCCTTAGGCATTTGTTTTCAAAAGAGTTTAATTTCTTGCCTATTTCTATAGAAATTTATGGACATCCTTTATTTTAATGGACCTTACACAAAACTAATTCGGTTCATTATAAATGTCTGGTCTAATTCATTGCAGCACTGTCCAGTTCAACTCTGTGTATCATATACACTACTTGCATAAATTTAAAAATTTCACTTGATTAGATTCTAGTCACATGTCACAGTACATAGTCTTATCACACTAAAATGACATTGAAAAATATCACAGTAAATTCTTTTTTTTCACTGGTATGTGGTCACTTCCAGTGTGCTCTTATCTGTGTTCCAATATAAATACACTGTAAATCTTACACATCACTGTAACTGCAATCTTACAATTGTTATATTTTGTTAAATTTGCCGTATTACTACTGTTACATATAATTAGCAAAAAGATACCATCATCATATGTTGGTACAATCTTACATATTGGTACAATCCTACATATTGGTACAAGCTTACATACTGATACAATCTTACACATTGGTACAATCCGACAGAGACTGAAGCAGCTACGTTCTACTCCCACCACATGGGGACCTGGCCATCCAGAGCATGAGCCCCAGGCTGACCTTCCTGATTATGTCATATGTCACCCTGACCCATTCAGACCAGCCAATGCTCTGGCCATGCTGACAGCAAACCTGTACCTGCCAAATATTGTCAACTTTGTCAACATGCAGGTAAGCATGCTACCTCTACCTCTACCTAGCAAAGTGGAGGTCAGGTACAGATCATCTGTGTTCATTTGTGGGAAAATCTGACATCATTTTCATTATCATGTGGAGTCATACTAAACAGCTTGAATCATCACAATTTTTCAAGTACTGCAATCTTTTATGTTTTCCATGTACTGTGATCTTTGATGCTTTCCATGTTTTGTTTTTCTTTTTTGTGATGTTCTGTGCTGTCATCAATGAGATTGTCCATTTTCTTCTTTCTATGTCTTTTTCTATTTCTTTTCCCTTCATTGTTTCTGTTGTTATGATCTCTGAACTCTTCACTTTCAGACACCTGAACATTGTAGTAAGATCGCATCACAATTTACAAGAGAAATCAAGGTAGAAGGCAGTGGTCTGCTGTCATATGAGTTTGTTTGTTCCACCTCAAGGATCATAACTTGAAAAACTCATAACTTGAAAAACTCATAACTTGAAAAACTCATAACATGAACCACTTATAACATGGAGATTGATTAATATATTCACGGTCAAAAACATTTCTCTCACATCAATAATTTGAAATCTCAAGAAATACATTTGTTAAAAACTGAATGTATACATGAACATAGTACAGTATAATGCATTATTAAAATAAATGGCAGTTAAATAATATCTTCTTTTTTTAAAAGCAGCCATAACAAATTATTAACATTAGCATCACCTACTTCTGGCATGGGATATGGGATCATTGCTATATGGTGGCAACACACGTATTAGTTACGTGTGTGAGTGCGAGGGGGGGGGGAACCAAGACTTTAATGTAGATTTTTATGCTATAAATCTCGGAACTGACACATTTGGTTCCCTTCTGAAGAATTTGTCCAGTTATCTACTCTTATAGCATTTTGTTCTACAAATTTCAGCAGTGGGTCAGTGCTGTGTCTTCAGTATCAGAGGTTCCTCAGGCTGTTCTGCACTATCAGGATTCTTACTATGTCCTACAAATGTCATTCCTATTACTCTGTCCTACCAATGTCAGGATTCCTATTACTATGTCCTACCAATGTCAGGATTCCTATTACTATGTCCTACCAGTGTCAGGATTCCTATTACTATGTCCTACCAATGTCAGGATTCCTATTACTATGTCCTACCAATGTCAGCATTCTTATTACTCTGTCCTACCAATGTCAGGATTCTTATTACTCTGTCCTACCAATGTCAGGATTCCTATTACTGTGTCCTACCAATGTCAGCATTCTTATTACTATGTCCTACCAATGTCAGGATTCTTATTACTATATCCTACCAATGTCAGGATTCCTATTACTATGTCCTACCAATGTCAGGATTCCTATTACTATGTCCTACCAATGTCAGCATTCTTATTACTCTGTCCTACCAATGTCAGCATTCTTATTACTCTGTCCTGCATGTGTCAGGATTCCTATTACTCTGTCCTACCAATGTCAGCATTCTTATTACTATGTCCTACCAATGTCAGGATTCTTATTACTCTGTCCTACCAATGTCAAGATTCTTATTACTCTGTCCTACCAATGTCAATATTCTTATTACTCTGTCCTACCAATGTCAGGATTCCTATTACTATGTCCTACCAATGTCAATATTCTTATTACTCTGTCCTACCAATGTCAAGATTCCTATTACCAATGTCAAGATTTTTATTAATTATCTTCCTGCCAATGGAAAGTATGTGTAATTTTCAAATATCACCCAGTTTAAACAAGTAAAGATATAAGACTGATCACAAGTTCACAACCACATATCTGAACCACCTGAAAGACAGATATAAGTAGCCCATGCCACTACATGTAGTGAGTGCTTCTATGAGCCACAGTGCACGTGTGGAGTGTTCTTTAAACAATATTTTATACACTAAGAGAGTACTTTTTCCAATGCATATTAAATAAAATAATGATACATGGTAAATAAGATGATATATATTAAATAAAATGATGATATATGTTAACTAAGATGATATATATTCAATAAATTAACAAAATTTGTTATGGAAGATAATTTAAAGTAAATGAAACATCAATGAGAAAAAGTAGTTTAAAAAAAGTAACTAGTGCCCGAACATGAGAAATCTGCTGAGACAACACTTCTCTGATCCTGAACATCTCCTTTGTTTGCTTGTTCTTTTGAGCACAAAAGTTCTGCTTAGTAGATTCATTACACATGCCCCAACCATCGCCAGCGTCTTTCCTCAATAATTGTTGTCAGTGGCTTCATCTGCATTTCTGCAAACAAGATGTTATTTCTTTTGATGCTTGGCCAAAATATTTTTCTAACTCTTTGTAAACATTTAGTCTAGAAAGAATTCAACTTGTTTTCTAAGGTTTTGATAATTTTCCAGCATTCACTCCTATAGAGTAGTACACTTAAAACATTACTTTTCAATATCCTGATTTTCGTATTCATGCTTAATTTTTTTAGATTTCCATATAGTCTGCAGCACTGCAAAACCCTGGTTTGCTCTAGTAAGTCTGTTGTTGATGCCCTTTGTGCTGTCTCCATCTTCTACTACTCTTTAATATCTTTGTGGCTGCATGATGATAGACAAATGTCATCCGTAAAGTCAAGGTCCTCCAGCACTGTGTCAAAGGTCCATTGTAATCCTCTGTGTTTGTCTGATGTTGCCTCCTTCATTAACCAGTCTACTGCCAAGATTAATAATGTTGGTGATAGTACACATCCCTGCTTCATTCCTGTTTGTACTATAAAGCTGCTGGAGGTATGTTCTCCACAAATCACTTTGCACTGAAAACCCTCATATAGGGCTTTGATTACATTTACTATCTTATGGGGGAGGCCATGCCATCTTAGGATTTTCAACAGTGCATCTCTGTTGACATTATCAAAGGCTCTCTCAAAATCTATAAACAATGCATGTGTTGTGCTATGCCACTCATTTGCCTGCTCTAATATTTGTCTTAAGTACAAATATGTGATCTATGCATGATCTTCCTTTCCTAAATCCTGCCTGCTCTTTCCAAAGTTTTCCCTCAAGTGCTGGTACAATTTTGTTGATGATTATTCTGCAAAATACTTTACTGGTGAGTGGCAGTAGGGTAATGCCTCTCCAGTTCCCGCAATCTCTGAGGTCACCCTTCTTTGGTAGTTTTACTATAAGCCCAGTTTTCCACTCCTCTGGGGCTTTTTCTAGATCCCAAATTTGTTGTAGTGTCTGGCAGAGTTGTTTTGGTGTTTCTGTTTCTTCTGCTTTCAACATCTCAGCAGTCACTTCATCTTCACCTGGTGCTCTGTCTAATTTTAGCTTGTTTATCACCTCCTCTACTTCGCTTATTGTTATTGGTCCTGTATTGATGTTTAGTTCCGTTTTTGCTTCAGGTATGTCTATTGTTTGTACTGCTTGTGTTCTGTTTAGTAGGGTGTTAAAGTGTTCCCTCCATCTTTCAATTTTTTTCTCTTTCTCCACTGACCAGTTGTCCCTTATGTGTCCTTATTGCACTCTCACATCTTGTGCTGAAGTTGCTTGTCATCTGCTTTGTGATTTTGTATATGGTTTTCATGTCATTTGCATATGTTGCTTTCTCTGCTGTTTCTGCTAAGTTGTCATGGTATTGATATTTATCTTGATGCTATGATTTCACTTCTTTGTCCTTTTGTGCATAATTACTTAAAACTTGTTCTTTTAGCCTTTGTGATTTGGTGTTCAGTAATTTTTTCTTGATTTCCTTTCTTTGCTCTATCTTTTCCCATGTGATCTTGCTTATCCATTCCTCTTTTCTCCGTTTCTGATATCCTAGCACCTCTTTTGCTGTTTCCTGTAGTGTTTTATGAACTCTAGTATGGACATTTCTGCTTTGTCTTGTAGGACACTGAAGAGGTTCTTAAGTACTATTGAGAATTCATTCCTTGCTTGCTGGTCTTTCAGTTTTGCTGTATCAAAACGTGTCTTTCTGTGTTCTCTGATTTTGGCTTTCCTTAATTTTAGTTTTATTTTCACTACCAGAAGGTTGTGATCACTTCCTACATCTGCTCCCTTCCTTGCTCGCACATCTTGTAGTGACTGTTTCCACTTGTTGTTTACTAGTATGTGATTGATTTGGTTTTCTGCTGTTTTATCTGTGGACCTCCAAGTCACTTTATGGATGTTTTTATGTTGGAAAATTGTCCCTCCGTTGGTCATCATATTTTCTTCACAGAAACTGCACAGTCTTTCTCCATTTTCATTTATTTCTCCGATTCCTTCTCTTCCCATGATTCTTCTTCTATCCTCATTTCCCTCATCTACTTTTGCATTGGGTATTGTCTCTACTGTGGCTTTGAGGCTGTTGTAAAAATCTTCTTTTAATTCCTCTTGAGCTACTTCTGTTGGTGCATAACAAACTATAAGAGAGAAGGTGCCATGAATCTTGAGTTGAAGTGTGCATATAATAATCTCTCATTTATAGGGGTCCATTTCAGCAATGCTCATGATGCTTCTTTTGTTATAATCAATGCTACTCCTCCATCATGATGATCTTCTTTACCTGACCATATTATTGTATCTTCTGTGTGCTGTGTTGTTAATTTCCTTCTGCCTTTTTCCTGTCCATCTTGCCTCTTGTATTCCTAGTATGTCTAGTTTGTATCTGTGCATTTCCTTGATGGTTTGTGCTAGTTTTCCAGTCTGGTTAAGTGTTCTTACATTCCAGCTGCCTATTTGCATCTTGTGTTTAGGTTCCAGGAGGTCTGCAGTCGGGCTGGGGACTTCCAGTGGCTGGCTTTCATCCACAACCTTCATGGGCTCAGTTTCCTGATAAGCATTTCTCCTTCCACCTGCATTTGTTTTTTCCCTTGCTTCTGTTTCTGTAGCAGTCTGATAGTTTTTTACCAGATAGGGTTACTGGCCCTATGCCGAACCCTCCTTAGTCGCCTTTTGCGATCATGTGTGGTAAGGCACAGTGGTCCTATTCTTTGCAGATCCCGGGTACCACATGTGGGCATCATCACTACTATTTAGAAAAAAAGTCTGCTGAAAAGCCTTCAAATGTTTCCAGAAAATGAGCTTCAAAGAGATGTTAAGAAAAAAACCTGTTACTTCATCCAACAGAATTATATTAATGTTTCCTTTCCAACCACTTGGCCAGCTGGTTAATAAAATTCTCTGTCACCATCTGCCACTATTACAGTTCAACCCTGACACTTACATCTTCTCCGATCTCCCCTTATTAGCCTAGAAATGGGAGTCAAATCTGAAGGACATTCTCATCCATAACTACCATAAGTGAGATCCTGCATTTACTGATACTAGAACATATAACCACCATAAGTAAGATCCTGCATTTACTGATACTAGAACATATAACCACCATAAGTGAGATCCTGCATTTACTGATACTAGAACATATAACCACCATAAGTGAGATCCTGCATTTACTGATACTAGAACATATAACCACCATAAGTGAGTTCTTACATTTACTGATACTAGAACATATAACCACCATAAGTGAGATCCTGCATTTACTGATACTAGAAAATATAACCACCATAAGTGAGATCCTGCATGTGCTGATACTAGAACATATAACCACCATAAGTGAGTTCTTACATTTACTGATACTAGAACATATAACCACCATAAGTGAGATCCTGCATTTACTGATACTAGAACATATAACCACCATAAGTAAGATCCTGCATTTACTGATACTAGAACATATAACCACCATAAGTGAGATCCTGCATTTACTGATACTAGAACATATAACCACCATAAGTGAGATCCTGCATTTACTGATACTAGAACATATAACCACCATAAGTGAGATCCTACATTTACTGATACTAGAACATATAACCACCATAAGTGAGATCCTACATTTACTGATACTAGAACATATAACCACCATAATTAAGATCCTGCATTTACTGATACTAGAACATATAACCACCATAAGTGAGATCCTACATTTACTGATACTAGAACATATAACCACCATAAGTGAGATCCTGCATTTACTGATACTAGAACATATAACCACCATAAGTGAGATCCTGCATTTACTGATACTAGAACATATAACCACCATAAGTGAGATCCTACATTTACTGATACTAGAACATATAACCACCATAATTAAGATCCTGCATTTACTGATACTAGAACATAAACCACCATAAGTGAGTTCTTACATTTACTGATACTAGAACATATAACCACCATAAGTGAGATCCTGCATTTACTGATACTAGAAAATATAACCACCATAAGTGAGATCCTGCATGTGCTGATACTAGAACATATAACCACCATAAGTGAGTTCTTACATTTACTGATACTAGAACATATAACCACCATAAGTGAGATCCTGCATTTACTGATACTAGAACATATAACCACCATAAGTAAGATCCTGCATTTACTGATACTAGAACATATAACCACCATAAGTGAGATCCTGCATTTACTGATACTAGAACATATAACCACCATAAGTGAGATCCTGCATTTACTGATACTAGAACATATAACCACCATAAGTGAGATCCTACATTTACTGATACTAGAACATATAACCACCATAAGTGAGATCCTACATTTACTGATACTAGAACATATAACCACCATAATTAAGATCCTGCATTTACTGATACTAGAACATATAACCACCATAAGTGAGATCCTACATTTACTGATACTAGAACATATAACCCCATAAGTGAGATCCTGCATTTACTGATACTAGAACATATAACCACCATAAGTGAGATCCTGCATTTACTGATACTAGAACATATAACCACCATAAGTGAGATCCTACATTTACTGATACTAGAACATATAACCACCATAATTAAGATCCTGCATTTACTGATACTAGAACATATAACCACCATAAGTGAGATCCTACATTTACTGATACTAGAACATATAACCACCATAAGTGAGATCCTGCATTTACTGATACTAGAACATATAACCACCATAAGTGAGATCCTGCATTTACTGATACTAGAACATATAACCACCATAAGTGAGATCCTGCATTTACTGATACTAGAACATATAACCACCATAAGTGAGATCCTGCATTTACTGATACTAGAACATATAACCACCATAAGTGAGATCCTGCATTTACTGATACTAGAAAATATAACCACTCTTGCTGTGTCATCTGACCTGTAATCTGGGAAATTGTAAATCGATTACATTTCCCACAACTGTTCTCACACTCCATGAGGGACTCATTCATGAGTCCTGCAATGTATCAGATGCCACTGTGTACAAAAAGTGTGGAATAATTTATATTAAAGGAACTGGTCTCAGATTAAGGACCACATACAGAAACATCTTTAGTACATATATCAGCATGCTTCTAAGCCAGTCTCTAATCATTTCAATGGCCCCAAATACAGAGGCAAATCTGATTTTCTAGTAAATGCTATTAAACTGTTTGAGAACCGCTATGTTCAGAAATATGGTATATTGGAACACTTGGTTTGAACTCAAAATTCAGCTATACTTAACATCTCCTTTTTCAACAATCATATTCCCTCTCTAAAAAGTTCTACTCTCTTCTCACCTGTAACTTATATTTCAGAACACCCTCACTGCACTAGATTACAAACTCTCTATCCTAACCGTATTCATCTATTCAACCCACCCTTTTCTTGGCTAGATTACCATTGTATCCCTTTCTCATTTCTCCTTTATCCCTCCTTCTCCCCTCCCACCCCTCTACTACCAATGTAACACACATTCTAAATCTTCATTTAAACACTCACACTACTCTACCATCAGCACCTCTGGACGCAGCTTCTTACAGGTCACAGCTAAGTGCTTCCTTTTTTTCCAATATTTTTTCTTTCCTAATTGTTGTATTTATATTTTATCTTCTTTCCCTAATTCTTAGCTCTGTATGTTTTTGTATGATTAAGGTGTAAACTGAAATGTTGCAACTGTGTTCTCAGTAATTAATAAAACTCTTTTATTTTGTTTTAAATAGTTTAACACACAGGTTGTGTGTTTTATATATTTCTACAATATTGTGTGCCACCTAAGTTTTATGTTTTATCTATTTCTCCAATATTGTGTGCCACATAAGTTTTATGTTTTATCTATTTCTCCAATATTGTGTGCCACATAAGTTCTATGTTTTATCTATTTCTCCAATATTGTGTGCCACATAAGTTTTATGTTTTATCTATTTCTACAATATTGTGTGCCACCCAAGTTTTATGTTATATCTATTTCTACAATATTGTGTGCCACATAAGTTTTGTGTTTTATCTATTTCTACGATATTGTGTGCCACATAAGTTTTATGTTATATCTATTTCTACAATATTGTGTGCCACCTAAGTTTTATGTTATATCTATTTCTACAGTATTGTGTGCCACATAAGTTTTGATTTTTTTATCTATATTTACAATATTATGTGCCACCTAAGTTTTGAGTTCTATATATTTCTACAATATTGTATGCCACATAAGTTTTGATTTTTTTATCTATATTTACAATATTGTGTGCCACATAAGTTTTGAGTTTTATATATTTCTACAATATTGTGTGCCATATAAGTTTTGTGTTTAAATATTTCTACAATATTGTGTGCCACATAAGTTTTGTATTTAAATATTTCTACAATATTGTGTGCCACATCAGTTTTCACAGAGCTTATGTTATAAAACAAATTTTATTATTTTATTATATACACATCTTACATACTTCCCATGCCATTAAATATCACATTAGGTTTGAATGATAGTTCACCAAGCTTTCCTGTTTTCAGCAAGCTTTTTAATCTCATCAAGGGGCTTTATGCTTATTAATTTGGCCTCTCTTAAAAATGTCCTCTTTAGAATTTCACGTGGTCTGCCTCTTTTTCTTTGGCCTGTTGTGTTCCATTTGATAGCTTGTTTTGGGATTCTCTGATTGTTTCTTCTCATCACGTGACAGAAATATGTCCATCTCCCTTTTCCTGATCACCCATGATATAGGTTGTTGTACACTCATCTGCATTTTCTCTGCATTGTTCTTTAATTCATTCTGCTTTATACAGAGTATTTTCCTTAGGGATTTGTTTTCAAAAGATTATAGTTTGTTGTTTATTTCTTTATTTATTTTCCAGCTTTTGTATGCATAAATGAGGGTGGATATTACATTTGATCTGAATAATGTTAACTTGGTTTTTGTGCTTATAACTTTTGAATGTCATATGTTCTCAAGATTCTTGAAGGTCAATGCTGCTTTTGCAATTCTAACTTCCTTTCTCATGTCACCATCCTGGTCTGTATAGCTGCTGAGGTATGCAAATTGTTTTACTTCTTCAACAGTTGTTTCTTCTACATATATTTGCTACTCGTGGTTAATGAGAAGTTTCATTTTATTTTTTTTTAGTCCTTGTTAATTTTAAGTCCTATTTTACTAGCCATTGATGACAGGGTATCTGTTTTTACTTGCACTGATTTCACATTGTCACTGATAAGAGTTATATCATCTGCAAAATCAAGATCTTCTATTTGGGTTCCATGTACTCAATCAATGCCCATTTTGCCTGTACAGCATTTTTCACTATGAAGTCTATGGCAATTGCAAAATGCAAGGGAGATAATATAACCCTTCTTTCACACCCGTTTCAGCAAGGGAGATAATCATCTTTGTTGCACACCTTTTTTTTCAGCAAGGGAGATAATCATTTTTGTTGCACACCTGTTTCAGCAAGGGAGATAATATACATTCTTGTTTCACACCGGTTTCAGTTTGGAACCATTCGCTAATTCCTTCTTCTGTGTTTACGACACAAACATTATTTTTATACATATACACAGAATAAAATTGTCTCGTTCGTATTTGTTCATAAATTAAATTATCATAATTTTCCCCTTCATCTTTATTTTTAAAATGGAGAGTATGAGCTGGTGGAAGGAAAAGAAAGAAAAAGCGACTGGGCTTGATAGCAAATTTTAATGAGAAACATATTAGCCAACACAAGATCGAAGATTTTTTTTAGGGATCATTTCTAAAGTGGCTGAGGTCAAAGTGTCCTCTTAGCAGGTACCCTGATCAACATGCCCTTTGGTTAAACAAAAGCGTCGTTATTTTTTAACTAAACGAGATGCCCGAGGCCTGCCCTGCACATTGAATGCCGGGGGTATGGTCCACATCTCGTTACGGGTGGACCCGGTTTGCAGTACCACCGGGTCACGGCCTGTTGTTTTCGTTGTCTTAAAAAAAAAAAAAAAATGCAGGTACCCTGATCAACATGCCCTTTGGTTAACAAAAGCGTCGTTATTTTTTAACTAAACGAGATGCCCGAGGCCTGCCCTGCACATTGAATGCCGGGGGTATGGTCCACATCTCGTTACGGGTGGACCCGGTTTGCAGTACCACCGGGTCACGGCCTGTTGTTTTCGTTGTCTTAAAAAAAAAAAAACGAGTCCTAAAATGCTATATTGAACCTATCTTTTTATATGGAAGTGAATCATGGACAATAGGCAAGTCTGCACAAAAATCATTGGAAGCAGCAGAAATGTGGTTTATTAGAAGAATGTTGCGAATCCCCTGGACAGCAAAAATAACTAATGAAGAATGTATGAGAAGAGCTGGAGAGACAAAAAAACCTTGTCAAAAAGATAAGAGAGAGACAATGTACTTTCATAGGACATGCAATGAGAAGAGGGGGCATTGAAAATATTATAACAACAGGAAAAAATAGAAGGAAGAAGATCAAGAGGAAGACCAAGAGAAATGATACTGGACAGTCTGACGGGATGGTGTGAGAGGAGATCACCAACTGAGCTGATGGCCTGCATGAAGGATCGTGTACTCTGAAGAAGCATAATAGCCAACGCCAGTTGCCATGGCACATGATGATAATGATGATGATGATGATGAGCTGGTGTACATATTTCAAATATGTTAGCATCATATAAGCACTTGACTCTGCACTGGTGTACACAGAAATAGTGGAAATATTTTACCTTCCATCTGCTGATACACCTTAACAGAATTGGTGTACATAGTCCACTGATACTTAGCATTTGCTTCAGCATATGGTATAAACATACACTCAGAGTCCATGAATGCATTTTAGTGTTTGGTTTGGCATAAGTTGTGATCCTATTATTTCCACATCTATTGATGGTCATTAACACATCTTTCTCCAGCTGTGTGTTCTACTTCATGCTACACACCTCAGTGATTCTATCCACCTTTTAAAATTTAGTAGACTACAATTTCAGGCATATGTAGATGAATAATGCTTATTTTTAGTTAAATTCAGTTATTTATTCTTTCTTATAAACATTTCCATCATGTTCTGCTAGTACCTCCATAACTGTTCTCCACGTATCCACACTCTTGCCACCATTAATAACTGTGAACATACCTGCAATATTAAAGCAGGCATGAACTGTGTCAGCCATAGTTATGTGACTCTATTCACCTTGACCTAATAGATGGCTGCCTTGAAAAACAATAGCTACCTGGTTGTTTGGCTACACAATATTTATGTTTTTTAACAGGTGGCAGCCAACATTAATACATTACTGCAAGTAATAGTGAACATTAATCTTTTGTTACAAATAACAGTGAACATTACTTTCTTGCTACAAGTAGTTGTAAACATGTATATTTTCGTGGGTCTTTTGTAGGTAGCTGTAAAAATTACTTTCTTGTTTCAGGTATCTATGATAATTTATATCATGCTTTTAATGTAGTTCATGTAGCCATAGGTTACTTCTTAAAAGCATTATCATATTTTGATAGTTGTCAACAGAAATATATTTGTGTGTGTGTATATATATATATATATTGTTAGCTACTGCAATAATTAGAGAGGAGTAACTTTACTATCAGTTGTGTCAAATGTATTTTGCAAAGTTAATCTGAATAGACTTAAAGATAAAGTGGATGCTGCAATGAGAGAAGAACAAGCAGGATTTTGAAAAGGAAGAAGCTGTCTGGAGCAGATTTTTACTCTAAGAATAATACTTGAAAAACAAAAACCATTAATCCTGAACTTCATAGACGTTAAAAAGGCATATGATACCATATACAGAGATTCACTGTTGAGAATTTTAAGACTATATGGAATACTATCTAAATTGTCAACATCATTAAGAATCTCTATAATGGATATGTCAGTGAAGACAGAAGAAGGGATGAGCTAATTGTTCCAGATTGAAACAAGTATGAAACAAAGATGTATATTATCTCCCTTGCTTTTTGCAATTGCCATAGACTTCATAATTAAAAAATGCTTCACAGGTAAAACGGGCATTGATTGGGTACATGGGACCCAACTGGAAGATCTTCATTTTGCAAATGACATAACTCTTGTCAGTGACAAAGTGGAATCAATGCAAGAAAAAACAGATAGCATGTTTTCACTGACTAGAAAAATAGGACTTGAAATTAAGAAGGAAAAAAAAAAAATAATGACAGTTCCCATTATTCAAGAAGGAAAAATATACATTGAAGGAATAGCTGTTGAAGAAGTAAACCAATTTGCATAACCTGCAGCTACATGGACTAAGATGGTGACACCAGAAAGGAAGTTAGAATTCGACTTTCAAAAGCAGCATTGACCTTCAAGAATCTTGAGAACATATGGCATTCAAAAGTTATAAGCACAAAAACCAAGTTAAGACTATTCAATTCAAATGTAATATCCACCCTCATTTATGCATACGAAAGCTGGAAAACAACTAAATAGATAAACAATAAATTAGACTCTTTTGAAAACAAATGCCTAAGTAAAATACTCTGTATAAAGTGGAAAAAATTAAAGAACAATGCAGAGAAAACAAAGATGAGTGAACAACAACCTGTCTCATGGGTGATCAGAAAAATGAGATGGATATATGTCAGTCATATTACGAGAAGAAATAATCAGAGAATCCCAAAACATGCTATCAAGTGGAACACAACAGGCTGAAGAAAAAGAGGTCAACCATGTGAAATTCTAAAGAGGACATTGTTAAGAGAGGCCAGTTTAGTGGGCATAACATCCTTTGATGAGGTTGAGAAGCTTGCTGAAAACAGGAAAAGTTGAAATATCATGGGAGCCCTATGTGACGTTTAATGGCATGAAAAGGATGTAAGATGTATCATGCTTAAAGATATCTGTGGATATTTGAATGGTTCAGTCAGTTCCTTATTTCAATTTTCTGAAAAACTGAGGTATGACAGACTTAATTCTAGTCATCTTGCACTTTTTATCTTATGAAATTTTTCTAGGTCATGTTGAACATTTACCTGATGGATTTAATCCAGATCATGTTGAACTTTTATCTGACAAACTTAGTGCAGGTCATGTACAAATTTACAAGAGTCCAAATACTGATTTTATGGTTGAGAACCTTTTAGCCTAACATTTTATTTGTGGACCAAAATAGAACAGAAACTGTTTTTGATGAACCCCTCTCACTTGCCAACACTTAAGAATGTTTATGTAGAGAAGGGAAGGTGACATAGTTTGTAGACACAATTCTATAGTCAATGTCTTGCTTTTCATGACAAGGGGACATGATTCACACCCACTAGTCAGCAAGCACCGGTGAAGTCAGGGCAAACTATTTACCTGACACACTGGTCATCAGATTTAAGGAATCATGGCTGACAGCAGTCACCTGACTTTAGAAACATGACACCCAGCAGATGAAGCTGCTCATTACCATATGACATGGCAAACATTTGCTGTCAGACATAGGAATGTTAATTAAACCATTTTGTTTCACAGACCTTACTTACACTTGTAAAAGATTTAGTAATGTAACAGATTCTGTGATATAAAAGATTTTGCGATGTAACAATTTAGTGAAGTAATAGATTTAGTGACTTAATGGTTTAGTGATGTAACAGATTTAGTGATGTAACTGAGTAGTAATTTAACAATTTAGTGATTTAATGATTTAGTGGTGTAACAGATTTAGTGATTTAATGGTTTAGTGATGTAACAGAGTTAGTGATGTAACAGAGTAGAGATTTAATAATTTAGTGATTTAATGATTTAGTGATGTTACAGATTTGGTGATGTAACAGATTTAGTAACAGATTAGTGATTTAATGATTTAATGATTTAGTGATGTAACAGATTTGGTGATGTAACAGATTTAGTAACAGATTAGTGATTTGATGATTTAGTGATGTAACAGATTTAGTGATATAATGCAGATGCTGTTAATTCATTGTCTGTGGGGCTGTATAATTTTCTGAAACTTTGCTTGTTCAAGTTCTGCTTTTTGTTTACTTTTTTTTAGTTGAGTACTCAATTTTACCTTAGGTTTTTTTTGTGTTTATAATACTGGGATGTCTGCAGGTAGGAATATAGTACATAGAGCAGCAGTAAAAAAATTTCTATGAAATTACATTTAAGTAGTATATATTTGTGTTACTCTCCATGTACATAGTAAGCTTGCATAGGATACATATGAACATGTTGCATGGGTATATCATAGGCTAATGTTCAATTTTCATCATATTCTACTACATGTCCATAGTGAGCCTGTATGAAATATTCATATCATACTCCATTTCCATAGCTTAATAGCTAAATCTATGGTGTTATGAGCCAGATGTATGGAATAATAGAAAGTAGGTCTCCTCTACAGACATAATCTGTCTGCTGATATGCTCATGTATTTAGATGACATTATTTCATGTTAATCATATTTTCAGTAATATAAGACAATATTTTTCTGATTACAGCTGAAACTAGATGATATCAAGGACTGATAAATTGTTTCCTGTAACTTCCACAGTCCATGGCTCCAGCCACTGACATGGCCCCTGGGTATATATCTGAAGTAGCCACACTGACCAGCTCTGAGGATGAGACATCTCTAGGCTCGCCAGCATCAAAGGATAACTTTTTTGGTCGTTGCAGTGCTACAGTTACAAGTCTAAGTCACGTGGTTGGTCTTGGGAATGTCGTACGTTTTCCATACCTGGCTTACAGGCATGGTGGAGGTAAATGAGAGGAGGGTGTGGCAGCAATATAAGAGGTGCACCTGAAATTGAGGGGAGGGGTTAGTTTGACTTAAGGAGGCCAAAAATAAAAATGAAATTTAGATCAGGTGAGAAAGGGATATCAGTATTACTTTGCTGCACAGGATACTCTATACAGAAGACTGATTTCCATAGAACATTCTGGACAACAGACTTATCTTCCATAGAACATACTGGATAACAGACTAATCTTCCACAGAGCATACTGGACAACAGACTTATCTTCCATAGAACATAATGTACAACAGACTTGTTTTCCACAGAACAAACTGGACAACAGACTTATTTTCCACAGAACATAGTGGACAACAGACGTATTTTCCACAGAATATGCTAAACAATAGACCTATATTTTACAGAATATGATAGACAATAGACATCCTCCAAAGAGTATGCTAAACAACAGATTTATCTTCCACAGAATATGATGGCAGACTTATCTTTCAGAAAATAAGTTAAAAATAGACATAGAAAAGTTTTCATAGAAAATGCTACTCAACAGACTTAAATTCCACAAATACAATAAACAATGGAATTATATTGCACAGAATATGCTGAACAGCAGAATTATATCAAACAAAATATGCTAAACAAATGATTTATATTCCACAGAGTGTGCCAGACAGTAGACTTTTTCCTAGGATATACTAGACAATAGACTTTTCTCCCAAGAATATATATGTAAAGAAAATAATATCTATAAAAATGATGGGTAACAAAATATGCTCAGAAATGTCATCTTTTACCCAGGAGCCTTTCTTGTTGCTTATGTGACAGTACTGCTTGCATGTGGCATTCCTCTAGTTGTCATTGAAACAGCCATTGGTCAGTTCTCTAACCTCGGACCAGTCAATGTGTGGCGAGCAGTTCCAATTTTTAAAGGTAAAAAAATTGATGTTGGTTGAGCTGTTATGTTTTTTAAACTTTCTGTATGCAAACATTACAAGTTCTCCTCTCAAACGATACTGATACTCTGAATTACAATGGACCAAAGATATGATCAGCACATAACTTAAAACTCTTAATACTGTAGATAAAAGAAGCATATAACTTAAACTAAGCTATCAAGTGGAACACAATAGGCTGAAGAAAGAGAGATCAACCACATGAAACTCTAAAGAGACAATGTTAAGAGAGGCCAGTTCAGTGATCATTACATCCCTTGATGAGATCGAAAAACTCTCCGAAAACAGAAAATCTTGGCAAACTATCATGTGGGCCCTATGTGATGTTTAGTAGCAAGGGAAGGATGTAAGATAATCAACATATAACTTAAACTCTTAACACTGTAGATAATAGAAACATTTAACTTAAACTCTTAACACTGTAGATAATAGAAACATATAGCTTAAACTATTCACATTTTAGTTTGTTTAAACTATTAAAATTGTAGATACCAAAAACATGCAGTGTAAACTATTAATACTGCAAATAAATATGCAGTTTAAAGTATTAATATTGTGGTTATACACTTTGTAATGCTAAGATCCGTATAGTTTCACTATATTTATAATCAGTGCTGCTTTATCCACATCTTGAAAGGCAATAGTTTAGCAAACATATGAGTATTTTCCAGCAAAAGAGAGTTTCTAATGTAAATCTCATCTGAGGTGCCTTTGACCAGAGTCAAGCTCTATTAAAACAAGTTTCCTAAACTGTGTGTCATGGCAGTAACTTCTTACGTCAGTTCTCTCATGTCCAGTGCCTTGTGGCCAACTCAGAAGATCACAAAAGTTACTGGAGTAAATGGCAAAAGATAAAAACAAATTGGAGAATATAGACAGTAAAGTTTTTTATCTTACACACATTCTAACTCCCCCTGCAACTCTGGCAGATTTTCAGACATGGCCACTGTTCTTGCTCTAGAGCTGACTGGAAGATTTCAATACAAGAAAGTGCAGTATAGTCAAGCACCAGTTGCCCTGTGGAAGCAGGATATGTACACAAGAGACTTATGTGTTTTAACTTCTGTCCGCATATAAGTTGCTCAGTGGAAGCAATATATGTACACAAGAGACTTATGTGTTTTAACTTCTATCCACATATAAGTTGCCCAGTGGAAGCAGGATATGTACACAAGAGACTTATGTGTTTTAACTTCTGTCCACATATAAGTTGCCCAGTGGAAGCAGGATATGTACACAAGAGACTTATGTGTTTTAACTTCTGTCCACATATAAGTTGCCCAGTGGAAGCAGGATATGTACACAAGAGACTTATGTGTTTTAACTTCTGTCCACATATAAGTTGCCCAGTGGAAGCAGGATATGTACACAAGAGACTTATGTGTTTTAACTCCTGTTCACTTTTAAACCATCAACTAAGACAAAAAAATGGCATTATATCATGTCAAAGTAAGAACATTTAAAGGGGTTGTGAGTCAGGTGTATGAAATATTGGAGGCTAAGTGTGTGTTGTCATGAGTCAGATGTATGGAATAACAGAAGCTAAATCTGTGCTGTCACCACAGACCATTTATTAGAGCAGGAAGCCAGGATGAACAATACCCAACCCAACATTCGTGTGAAGCTCCTTACATGATGTTCTTGAGACTAGGTAGTGGGATAGAGCACAAAATATTCCTCATGGTAATGGAGTTTTGTAATGTGAATCTATATTTATCTTTTATAGACTACTCAAAGGCATTTGATTGTGTACAACAGCAGAAATTTTGGGAAATAATGGAAAAAATGGTATTTCCAACACATTTGATATAGTTAACATCACTGCTGTATCTAGACCAACAGGTAGCAGTAAGAATAAATGGTGAAACAACAACTTGGTTTGACATAAAACAAGGGGTCCGTCAGGGGTGCATATTGTCGCCTTACTTATTTAACTTCTATACTGAAAATATAATGAGAAATTTTAGAGAAGATGTAGACAAAGAATATTATGATGCCATAAAGATTGGAGGTTATGAAATACCAGAGATTAGATATGCTAATGACACAGTATTACTGTCCATAAAACAAAAAGGAATGGAAAAACTAATTATGTCAGTCCATAAGAATAGCGAAGGGCAAAACCTCTATCTTAATGCAAAGTAAGCTAAATTGATGACAACTGACAAAACAAATAAGGCAGCTGAAATATATATCAATAAGGAAAAATTGGAAGAAGTGGAGAGTTTTGAATATCTTGGATCACAACTAACTAATAATGGAAATAAAATGAGGGAAATTAAAAGGAGGACATCTATCGCTCTTCAGAATGTAAAACAACTAAAGAATCTGTGGAGAGGAACAGAAGGAACTACAAAAATAAGATTTTTAAGGGCATGCATCTTTCCCTTCACAACATATGCCTGTGAGACCTGGACACTTAACAAAACAGCTGAGAAACACATAAGTGCTTTTGAATGTAAATGCTACAGAAGAGTTCCTCAAATATCATGGACACAAAAAAAAAGAACAAATATATCCATACTACAGGAACTTAATATTGAAGAAGGCTGGCTAATAAAGAGGATTAAAGAGAGAAAACTTAAATATTTTAGACACATTAAACGCCATAATAATCTAGAGAAGACCGTCTTGGAAGGGTACATATTGGGAAAAAGAAAGAGAGGAAGACCACGACGAAGATGGCTGCAAGACATTGTTGATGATCTGCAAATGGATGCATCAGCAGCAGGCCATCTTGTTCACAACCGAGAGGCCTACAGGAGTGCTGTAAGGGAGGCAAAGTTCCACAGGGGACATGTGAATGAATGAATGAAATGAAGTTTTGTGAGAAATCTGATATGTGATCCACATTAATAATTTTTAAAAGTAACTGTGTCGAACTCCCTACCCAGCTTGTTGCTGTGTTTCAAGATTGTTACAGTGTTTGAAGCAAGGAAATTCTCCACGATCTAGAATATTTTGTACAGACAGATATGAGTCTCCAAAACTGTGATTGATGTACTGTTAGACTTTTCAAGAGAGTAATCATGATGTACAAACCATCAATGATGACATCTAGCATATTAAATGTACAGAATATACTTCTTGCTTCTACAGGTGTTGGCTATTCCATGGTGTTGGTGTCTGTAGTATCATCAGTCTATTACAGTGTCATCACCTCATGGTCAATGTTCTACTTAGCAACATCCTTGACCTCTGTGATGCCATGGCAGAACTGTGACAACTCCTGGAACACAAACTGTATGCATGAATCTTGTACACAAGTAGATTGCAGCTCTGTAGCCATTACTGTCATACTTATTGTATGTGCATATAAACAGACAGTCAGCTGTAGCTCTTTTACAGTGCCACACAACTAGAACAACTTTCTGTCACAATCTCAGGAAATCTTATAACATTTCCCTAATAAGCTTTCCAAACCTAAACAGAAAATACTCTCAGACAGCATATAGATAATCTCAGGCAGCACCTAGATAGTTTCAGACAGAATATGTGTCAGAATCATTCTAGAATATGGTCTATACAAAAATATTTTCGGGCACTGTGTTCATTTTTTGTTATCACACTGTCTTAGTCATAAATCCACGCATACCATACTTTATGTTCATATTGTGTGTCTCAGATCATTTTGAATTATATAAATTATCTTTTTATCATTTGTGGAGATCCTGCCCTTACAACTATGCTGATGAACTCATGTACAAAAAGCAAGTTTTACATAGGCTATGTAACAACCCCTCAATCATTCTTTCATTATTTTATTAAACCATGTACAATCTCAATCATTCCATCATTCTCCCTGTCAGACATATTTCTTTCTCCTTATATTGACCAACGAATATTCTGTCTGCAGCTTGCAGACCCTTGGACTTGACTTTCAAGCTCTGTCATGTTTACAACAAGACAATCATCGACAACATCACTGGATTATCTCTTCTCTGCTGGAACTCCAATGACCCATCCTGTGTCCCGGAGAATATGACATTGGCTTCCCGCTGCACTGATGTCAGAGTGTCCAACATTAACACCGCCCACAACAGCAGCCTAGCTAGCCCCAGCGATGAGTATTTCTAGTCAGTCATTGATTATTATTTTCTAGTCAAGATGATGATAATGATGATAAAAGCAATAGAAACTATATCTTTTTTTCTCTCTCTCTCACTCACACACACACACACAAACACACACACACACAAACACACACACACAAACACACACAAACACATACACACACACACATATGAATTCCAAAACAAGCTATCAAGTGGAACACAACAGGCCGAAGAAAAAAGAGGCAGACCGCGTGAAACTCTAAAGAGGACATTGTTAAGAGAGGCCAAATTAACAGGCATAAAATCCTTTGATGAGGTTGAAAAACTCGCCGAAGACAGGAAAAATTGGCGAACTACTTTGCCAGTCCTATGTGACGTTTAACGGCACAGGAAGGATATAAGATAAGATATAAGAAGATATATATATATATCAGTCAGTCACTTGCATGTCCCTTGAGGAACTTTGTCTCCCTAACAGCTTTCCTGTAGGCCTCTTGGTTGTAAACAAGATGCCCTGCTGCTGATGTGTCCATTTGCAGATCATCTTCGCCTTGGTCTTCCTCTCTTTCTTTTTTCTATTATGTACCCTTCCAAAACTGACTTTTCTAGATTATCATGGTGTTTAATATGTACAAAATATTTAAGTTTTCTCTGTTTACTAGCCAGCCTTCTTCAATATTAAGTTCCTGTAGTATGGATATGTTTCTTCTATTTTGTGTCCATGATATTTGAAGAACTCTTCTGTAGCATTTACAATCAAAGACATTTATGTGTTTCTCAGCTGTTTTGTTAAGTGTCCAGGTCTCACAGGCATATGTTGTGATGGGAAAGATGAATGCCCTTAAAAATCTTAGTCTTGTAGCTCTATCTCTTCCTCTCCACAGCTTCTTTTGATGTTTTACTTTTTGAAGAGCGATAGATGTCCTCCTTTTAATTTCCCTCATTGTATCTCCATTATTAGTTATTAGTGGTCCAAGATAATCAAAACTCTCCACTTCTTCCAATTTTTCCTCATTGACACATATTTCAGGTGCCTTATTTGTTTTGTCAGTTGTCATCAATTTAGTTTTCTTCACATTACGATAGAGGTTTTGCTCTTCATTATTCTTACTGACTGACATAATTAGTTTTTTCATTCCTTTTTGTTTTATGGACAGTAATACTGTGTCATTAGCATATCTAATCTCTGGTATTTCATAACCTCCAATTTTTATAGCATTATAATATTCTTTGTCTACATCTTCTCTAATGTTCCTTATTATATTTTCAGTATACAAGTTTAAGGCAACAGTATGCACCCCTGATGAACCCTTTGTTTTATGTGAAACCATGTTGCTGTTTCAACATTTATTCTTACTGCTGCTTGTTTGTCTAGATACAGCAGTGATGTTAATTGTATCAAATGTGTTGGAAATTCCATTTTTTAAAAATTATTTCCCAAAGTTTCTGATGTTGTACACAATCAAATGCTTTTGAGTAGTCTATAAAAGATTCACATTGAATTCTCTGCATTTCTCTATTATTAATCTTATATTGAATATATGATCTCTTGATCCTCTTCCTCATAAAACCAGCTTGGACCATATTGACTTTTTCTTCTATTTTCTTACAAAGTCTACCCATTATGATTTTTAACAGAATTTTACTGGCATGACTAATCAGGGCAACAGTTCTGCAATTTGTGCATAATTTCAGGTTACCCTTTCTTGGCAGTGGTGTGAATACAGTTCTTTTCCATTCTTTTGGCCAAATACCTGAATGCCATATATTTTTACGTAGTGCATGATAGATTGTTGCACATTCCTTTCCTCCTGCTTTAATAAATTCAGCTGTTATCTCATCACATCCTGGTGATTTACCATTTTTCAGATTCTTTATTGCCCATGAAGCTTATCTATTGTCTGCTCAGGTTCTTTCTCCTCCAATAATAATTCACACTGTTGATTTCTGCTTTTACAGTTGTTTGTTTCATACATTCCTGTGCAATATTCCTTCCATATTTCTAGAATTCCCTCTGTCTCTGTCAAGGTCATCCCCATATCGTCACAAATTACATTTAGCTTAGGTGTGACATTTCTTGGCAATGTCTTCATTTCTTTAAACATTTCCCTATCACTTCCATACTTCTGATATCCTTCTATTCCTTCACAACAATCTTGTATGTATTGTTTTTTGTCTTTTCTTATGTTTCTTCATACTTCTTGTGTTAAAGATTTATATTCCTCTTTGTTGTTGTTTGTCACTTTCCATTGCATCTTCATTTCTCTATGTTGTTTTTCAGTTCTAGTGTGCCTGGTGTAATCCATCCATTCTTTTGTGTTTTCTTTATTGGAACCATGTCTTTAGCTGTTGTTAAGATATTTCTGGCCTGCATAGTCAATTCATCTGGTGTCATCTCCTCCTGTACAGCCATCAGGATTTCAAAACAGTTCTTCACTTCTATACCATATTGTTCTGGTATTTTTGTAAGATCAAAGGTCTTGATCCTGCAACTATCTTTTTGTCTTTATCTTCATGCCTGCTATTATTAACTCATGGTCCATGTCACAGTCGGCACTTGGTAAAGTTTTTGCTGATGTTATACTTGATCTCTACCTTCTTTGCACTAAAATCTAATCCGTATGATTCTTGGTTTTCCCATCAGGTGATGTCCATGTGTAAAATCTTCTTGGATGTTGTTTAAAAAGTGTGTTAGCAATCATTAGCTCATTTTCCATCAAACACCATTAGATTGTCATCTGCCTCATTTCTATGTCCTATGCTAAATTTCCCCACAACATATCCTTCATCTTCTGCTCTTTCTGTACCAATCTTTGCATTAAAATCCCCCATTATTAATACAATATCATTTTTCTGTACTTGGTCTATCGTTGTTTGCGGTGTGTTATAAAAGTCTTCTACTTCCTCTTCTTCTGCTGCTGATGTTGGTGCATATATTTGGATGATTGTTACATTTCTAGGAATGCCCTTAAATCTGATAGTGAGGATTCTGTCACTTATTGGATTGTAACCTAGTAATGCTTTTGATGTTGATTTGTCCAAGTAAAAAGTCACTCCATTCTTTCCTCCTACTTCTCTACCAGAGTATATAAAAATATTATCATTCTCGCACTTGAAGTGTCCTGACCCTTTCCATCGATGTTCACAGATTCCCAAAATGTGTATCCCCGTTCTTTTCATCTCATCACTTATTATTTGATGCTTTCCCTCATACATACTTCTCACACTCCATGTTCCTACTCTTATTTTTCATTTTAGTTTGATGCAGGGGTTTTCCTTAGTAACACCGTCAGGATTTTGTCCGTCACCACAATTACTAGTACTGACCTCTGTCTCACACTCTTCCCCAGTGTTAAAATTAGATCTATCTGGCCTGGGGGCCTCACCACCAGATCTTTTTCCTATCTGACCTTCCATGTTGCTGTTTGGGTTTCTTGGTATATTTCCAGAAAGTAGTTTACCATTGCTTTCCTTCTGGGCAGTGACTGTACTAGTCAGTGATCACAGAATTGTCCCTACATTGAGATCATCTGCCTACCATCATAGAATGGTGACCATAACCAACATTATCTGTCAGCTGCTCTCCCACTCCATCCACCACCTGCTCCCATGGAGATATATATATATATATCCTTTGCAGCTTACATCCATGATACAGTTATAGAGTTTAAAGAGATTTCTTTCTGGATGTTGATGAAGATGATTAAAAACACAAATGTAGCTTTATACAGTAAAGTAAAAAAACTAAAGGTAATCCTGTCATGCCTTAGAGGCACATAGGGATATGGTGTTAGTGCCCATATTTTCCTTGACCTGTCAGCACACTAGAGGGTGATATGGTCAGTATCGCGCCTGGCCGCCTTTCCTTCCCCAACTCCAGAAGAAGTTGGGTACCCATTTCTACAGCTGGGTGACTGGGGTGCCGCCGGTCGGATTCTAACCCCCGACCTTCGCCATGAGAGACCAGTGCACTAACCACTTCACCACTCAGCTTTATATAGCACACTCTAATGAACTTTTGTAGTATTTAATTATGTCTTTGAATGATGAATCCAATAGTTTGAGAGCTTGCCACCAGAGATGGAAACAACCTGGAACTTGAACCTTCGAGGTTGAGAGATAATTTATAACTGATATGCATTGCTGTTACTTGGTTTGCTACAAACTAATGTAGGAAGAAATTCAGTATTGATAGATCAGCAGTATCTAGAAATTTAAGACTGTTTCTGAAATTCCAGAAGGAAATTTTAATTTCTTTGTGAGATGAACTACAGGGTGTTTCAAAACTCACTGTACAGCAGAGTAATGTCAGTGTGTGGCATAGTGACTATGATATGTAGGTCATCTGCCCAGCAAGCACGTAGAAGTTTCCTCAAATGTAACATTTATCAGCATTTAGAGTCTGTGTAATCAGTTGTTAAACAGCATTTAAAGCATTTGAAGTGATAAAATGGCAATTTGCTTATTTTGTTTATTTCAGTTTATTCATTATGGTTCTTTCAACTGAGGAAGATAATTTTCTTGTTGAGTTTTTCTTTAGAGGAGATAACTGATTTAGTGAGGGAACTTTTTTTGCTAAAAGAATTCCCAGGAACATCCATACCTATTTTCAGTGCAGTATATAGTCTTATCAACATCCAAGAAGACTTTACACACAGACTTCACCTGATTGGAAAACCAAGAATCAAATAGATTACATTTTAGTGCAAAGAAAGTGGAGATCAAGAATAACATTAGCAAAAACTTTACCAGGTGCTGATTGTGACACGGACCATGAGTTATTAATAGCAGGCATGAAGATAAAGATAAAAAAGACTGTTAGGGGATCAAGACCACTCCGCTTTCACATCACAAAAATACCAGAACAATATGGTATAGAAGTGAAGAACCGTTTTGAAATCCTGATGGCTGTACAGGAGGAGATGACACCAGATGAATTGACTATGCAGGCCAGAAATATCTTAACAACAGCTAAAGACATGGTTCCAATAAAGAAAACACAAAAGAATGGATGGATTACACCAGGCACACTAGAACTGAAAAACAACATAGAGAAATGAAGATGCAATGGAAAGTGACAAACAACAACAAAGAGGAATATAAATCTTTAACAAAAGAAGTATGAATAAACATTAGAAAAAACAAAAAACAATATATACAAGATTGTTGTGAAAGAATGGGACATCAGAAGTGTGGAAGAGATAGTGAAATGTTTAAAGAAATGAAGACATTGACGAGAAAGCTAAATGTAATTTGTGACGATATGGAGAATACCTTGACAGAGACAGAGGAAATTCTAGAAAGATGGAAGGAATATTGTAGAGGAATGTATGATACAACTGACTGTGAAAGCAGAAATCAACAGCGTGAATTATTATTGGAGGAGAAAGAACCCGAACCGACAATAGAAGAAGTTTTATGGGCAATAAAGAATCTGAAAAATGGTAAATCACCAGGATGTGATGAGATAACAGCTGAATTTATTAAAGCAGAAGGAAAGGAATGTGCAACAATCTATCATGCACTATGTAAAAATATATGGCATTCAGGTGTTTGGCCAAAAGAATGGAAAGAACTGTATTTATACCACTGCCAAAAAAAGGTAACTTGAAATTATGCACAAACTATAGAACTGTTGCCCTGATTAGTCATGCCAGTAAAATTCTGTTAAAAATCATAATGGGTAGACTTTGTAAGAAAATAGAAGAAAAAGTCAATATGGTCCAAGCTGATTTTATGCAAGGAAGAGGATCAAGAGATCATATATTCAATATAAGATTAGTAATAGAGAAATGCAGAGAATTTAATGTGAATCTATATTTATCTTTTATAGACTACTCAAAGGCATTTGATTGTGTACAACATCAGAAACTTTGGGAAATAATGAAAAAAATAGGATTTCCAACACATGTGATACAATCAATATCACTGCTGTATCTAGACCAACAAGCAGCAGTAAGAATAAATGTTGAAACAACAACTTGGTTTAACATAAAACAAGGGGTCCATCAGAGGTGCATATTATCGCCTTAAACTTGTATACTGAAAATATAATAAGGAATGTTAGAGAAGATGTAGATAAAGAATATTATGATGCCATAATAATTGGAGGTTATGAAATACCAGAGATTAGATATGCTAATGACACAGTATTACTGTCCACAACATAAAAAGGAATGAAAAAACTAATTATGTCAGTCTGTAAGAACAGTGAAGAGCAAAATCTTTATCTTAATGTGAAGAAAACTAAATTGATGAAAACTGACAAAACAAATAAGGCAGCTGAAATATGTATCAATGAGGAAAAATTGGAGAGTTTTGAATATCTTGGATCACTACTAACTAATAATGGAGATACCATGAGGGAAATTAAAAAGAGGACATCTATTGCACTTCAAAAAAGTAAAAGAACTAAAGAAACTGTGGAGAGGAACAGATAGAGCCACAAAAAGAGCATTCATCTTTCCCATCGCAACATATGGCTGTGAGACTTGGACACTTAACAAAACAGCTGAGAAATAAATAAATGCCTTTGAATGTAAATGCTACAGAAGAGTTCTTCAAATATCATGGACACAAAATAGAAAAAACATATCCATACTACAAGAAATTAATATTGAAGAAGGCTTGCTAGTAATGAGGATTAAACAGAGAAAACTTAAATGTTTTGTACAGATTAAATACCATGATAATCTAGAGAAGACCATCTTGGAAGGGTACATAATAGAAAAAAGAAAGAGAGGAAGACCAAGGCAAAGATGTTTGCAAGACATCATTGATGATCTGCAAATGGATGCATCAGCAGCAGGACATCTTGTTTTCAACAGAGAGGCCTACAGGAGTGCTGTTAAAGAGGCAAAGTTCCTCAAGGGACATGCAAATAACTGACTGACATAGTTTTAGTAAGAAATTTCATGAGACAGGATCAGTGTTGAATGCACAACTTAGTAGGAGGCCACCGACAGTTGTTGATGAGAAAGTATTGAACATTTCAGCCTTGTTGATTCAGAGTCCATCAAAATCACTGTGCAAGTTGGCACAATAGGAAGGCATCAGGGTTGCAGCTGCAGATAATGTAGTCTGGCATATTTTGAAACTCTTCCCATATAAATTAACAGTGGTGCAACAATTGCAGCCAGTGGATAATGAAAAATGAATCTATTATTGTGAATGGTTTAAAACTTTCATTCACACAAAATCAGTCGATATTCTGGATGTCACATTTTTTACAGCTGAAGCCTGGTTCCACCTCTCTGGATATGTTAATTCACAGAACTTACATTTGTTGTCATTGGAAATCCTTATCATTGCATAAAACACCCTTGCATGACCAGAAAGTTAGAGTGTGGGTTGCAATATCCAGATGATGCACTGTTGGTTGGTCCTATATTCTTTGAAGGGACAAAGAATAGTAAACACTTTTGTTCAGTATTCCATGATTTTATTGGATTGCTTGAGGAGGATGAGATCAGTTACTTCTGGTTCCAGCTAGATCTATGAAACTTTTGGATGAGTTTTTTAGATAATGTATCATCTCCCTCAGGCGCCAGATATGACAAGCTTTTATCTATGGGAAGCAGTAAAATATACAGTGTATCATCCATGCACACTTAAGAAATTAAAAACTGCAATAAATGCTTATATAAAAACATCTCCAAGCTGATCTACACAAAGTGTTTGCAAGCAAGATTAAACATGTATAAGCATGTTTGGATGCTCAGGGAGACCACTTCCAACACATGCTATAAGGTATGTGCCTGATTATCTCATATTACATAACGTTTTTCTCACTGACATAAATGATCGGTGTATGCAAATGCTTAACCTAGATATTGCAGACAGTATGATACCTGAATTGATGCTATGCTACTGTATAGTGATTTTCCAAACACCCTGTAGAAAACTTTATATACAAGCATAAGCAAACTGTGTACAAGTTCAGATTACTGTTTTTATGTTCAGTCTGGCTGTGCTGAAGATGTCCAACAGTTGGAATGTTGTGGGGGAACTTCGATGGCAACTGCTGCTCTGTCTGCTTCTCACATGGGCAATGGTAACTCTGTTTCTCTTCAAGTGTTACCGACCAGGACGGAAGGTCAGTGCACATTTCACACAGAGAAAATGAAAGCTTGAAAAGTAAACACAATAAATAGGTATATGGATGTAAAATAAGAAAACAAATACTTACACAAATTATTACAGACACAGACACAGACAGGCAGAAAGCAGATTTATGTTTAATACTGGAATCTTGCACTTAATGAAATACACAAGTTTCGTCAGTCATACAAGTAAGTTTAATGCTTGTATGCAGATGTACTGGAAATTTCTGCTGCACTTCTTACTCTACATTCTATAAGCATGTGACACTGTTATTTCTTGTTTCATTATCTGATAAACTGGGAGAATAAAGTGTATCTGCCAACAGATGGAAACTCAGAATAAAGTATGTTTACTAACAGATGGAACCTCTGAACAAAGTAGTATACTAACAGATGGAACCTCAGAATAAAGTATGTATACTAACAGATAGAACCTCAGAATAAAGTATGTATACTAACAGATAGAACCTCAGAATAAAGTATGTATACTAACAGATAGAACCTCAAAATAAAGTATTTATACTAACAGACAGAACCTCAGAATAAAGTATATATACTAACAGATGGAACCTCAGAATAAAGTATATATGCTAACAGATAGAACCTCAGAATAAAGTATGTTTACTAACAGATGGAACCTCAGAATAAAGTATGTATACTAACAGATGGAACCTCAGAATAAAATATGTATACTAACAGATAGAACCTCAGAATAAAGTATGTATACTAACAGATAGAACCTCAGAATAAAGTATGTATGCTAATACATGGAATATCACATCCCGGGGTACATGGAAAGAGAAAATTCAAATATGAAATTATAAGATAAACTCATACGTTTAAATGTTCTTGACACTCAGTTTTATTGTTCTTATTGACAAGTGGCAACTAACTAGCTAGACATTTTATGTTTGTGTGTGTGTGATTGTATTGTGTGATTGTGTGTGTGATTGTATTGTGTGATTGTGTGTGTGATTGTGTATGTGATTGTATTGTGTGATTGTGTGTGTGATTGTGTGTGATTGCATGTGATTGTGTGTGATTATATATGTGATTGTGTGTGTGATTGTGTATGTGATTGTGTGACTGTATGTGTGATTGTGACTGTGTGTGTCACTGTGTGTGACTGTGTGTGTGACTGTATGTGTGTGTGATTGTGTGTGTGTGTTTTACTATAAAAACTGAAAATGACACTTTTTTAGTGTGTGACTGACAGATATAAACAGAAAGCTATACATTTTACAAAAGATAAATGATAAGAAAATGTTGCTTCCCTCAGGTAACTTACCTGATCCTTGTTCTAACCTGCACCCTTCTTGTTATTCTGCTGATCCGCACAAGTTCTCAGACGGGTGGCCATGATGGACTGAGGTGAGATGTATGCATATATCTTCATGCTCAAGATAGTGCTTGGTGTATATATATATATATATATATATATATATATATATATCTGATCGCAAAATTTTGGACCAGATCTGATAATTTTAAAGAAAACAATCTGATGTTCTTTCCCTAGTATTTGTTACAGGAAAATTTCCTCAGCTGCTTCTACAGACAATGTTCTACTCAGTAGCTGCTTCTACAGACAATGTTCTACTCAGTAGCTGCTTCTACAGACAATGTTCTACTCAGTAGCTGCTTCTACAGACAATGTTCTACTCAGTAGCTGCTTCTACAGACAATGTTCTACTCAGTAGCTGCTTCTACAGACAATGTTCTACTCAGTAGCTGGTTCTACAGACAATGTTCTACTCAGTAGCTGGTTCTACAGACAATGTTCTACTCAGTAGCTGGTTCTACAGACAATGTTCTACTCAGTAGCTGGTTCTACAGACAATGTTCTACTCAGAAGCTGGCTTTACAAACAATGTTCTACTCAGAAGCTGGCTTTATAGACAATGTTCTACTCAGAATTTGGCTCTACAGACAATGTTCTACTCAGAAGCTGGCTCTACAGACAAAGTTCTACTCAGTAACTGGTTCCATAGACATTGTTCTTCTCAGCAACTAATTCCATAGACACTCAGCAGCAAGCTCCACAGACAATGTTCTACTCAGATCCTGGCTCTACAGACAATGTTCTACTCAGAAGCTGGCTATAGAGACAATGTTCCCCTCAGTAGTTGGCTCTACAGGCAATGTTCTACTCAGAAGCTGGCTATAGAGACAATGTTCCCCTCAGTAGCTGGCTCTACAGACAATGTTCTACTCAGAAGCTGGCTATAGAGACAATGTTCCCCTCAGTAGCTGGCTCTACAGGCAATGTTCTATTCAGCAACTGGCTCCACAGACATTGTTCTTCTCAGCAGCCAATTCCATAGACACTCAACAGCTGGCTCCACAGATAATGTTCCTTAGAGCAGCTAAAAATATGTACATACTGTTAAATGTTATTTGGTATTCTTTTTGCTTGATATTAACCCTTTGCATATCAATCAAGTTGATATCAAATCCATCACATTTTGTGCTGAACAAAATTGGCTTCTGAAAATAGAACAAGCAGTCTTTCACTGCAAATTGATTTTAGTACTCTTGATCTGCCAAACATATGCCATGGTATACAATACTGCAACTGGAAATGACTGTTGAATAATGTTACACTTTACTAAACAAAGTTGTGCACATATTTATTGTATTTGTTTTCAAGTTATATTCACTAAACTTAAATATAATCCATACACTTAGAAACTGTTTTTAATGTTGCTACATTTAAACATTATCAAAGTTTATTATTAAGATTAGAGGAGCAATCATTAATTCTACAGCCTCTCCCCTATCTTCTATTTCCAGTCTTTTGTTCACACCAGAGTGGTCCCGGCTAATCAGCGGTCATGTGTGGAGGGATGCTGTCTCTCAGGTGTTCTTCTCTCTCTCTCTAGGTTCTGGGACTCTTGTTGTTATGGGAACATACAACAAATTTAATAAAGATCTTTTCAGGTTTGTTATTATGTTTGCTTCATGACACCAAAATATTTACCTGCCTGTATGTTTGCTTCATGATACCAAAATATTTACCTGCCTGTATGTTTGCTTCATGATGCCAACACATTTACCTGCCTGTATGTTTGCTTCATGATGCCAACACATTTACCTGTCTGTATGTTTGCTTCATGACACCAGCACATTTACCTGCCTGTATGTTTGCTTATATTTACTGTATGCAAGGAGAATAACCTTATCCTGAAGCAACTCTAGATAGGGGAAACAACAGCTATTATGAAAACTCGCAATAAAATCAATCGAGCATCAGGGATACCAACTCCGACCAGTGTAGACAACAACCGAAAGAACACATTCGTTGACCCCAAATATGTGACAAAGACTGGATTCTGGAACTTAAGAACAATGGCCGCAACATCAAAAACTGCTCAGGTCATCCAAGAAATGGATAGATGTCACTTAGACGTCCTGGACATCAGTGAAATGTGATGGTCAGAAGCAGGGAAAAGATCAGCAGAAAGCCGTAAGTTAATCGTACACTCAGGCAGAGATGATGGGAAATATCAAGAAGGAGTGGGTATAATTATGTCCTCTGTAGCAGCAAAAGCTTTATAGAATGGGAACCAGTGAACAGTCATATTAACAGCACGATACAAAATAAGTCTTGAAAGGATGACAATCATACAATACTCTCACCCACAAATGATGCAGATGATGAAATAAAAGACAATTTCTGTCACCAGCTACAACAACTCATTAATAAAGTCTCTAAACACAACATCTTAATTGTCATGGGAGACTTCAACGCTAAGGTAGGGAAAGATAACACCGACATCAAAAAAATAATGTGGAAAAAAGGAACTGATAACAATAAATCAGAATGGAGAAAGGTTAATTGAACTATGTCTAACAGAGGGCATGGTCATTGGAGGAACAATATTCCCACACAAAGAGATACATAAAACAACATGGATGATAGAACCAGAAATCAGATAAATCTTTTTTTTTATTAGAAAGCAATTCAGAACATCTGTGATAGATGTAAGAGCACATAGAGGTGCAGATGTCAACAGTGATCACAATCTGTGTATAGGAAAAATAATATTAAAACTGACAAAAAGCCAAAATAAGAAATCAATACTCAGAAAGATAAACAGTCACAATCTACAGGATGAAAATACTAAGAGTAATTTCAATCTGAAACTTACCAAACAGTTTGCTGTACTAAATGAGGTAGAGGAGACAGATATAGATAAATTATGGAATTCCTACTGCAGCAAAAACAAGTGCTGGACTGAAAAAACAAGTAGAAAATCATGGATATCAGATAACTCATGGAAATACATACATGAAAGAAGAGCAGCCAAATCAGCAATGTTGAATGTAAAGACAGATCTTGGAAAAGATTTAGCAAAAGCAACATACTAGACAATAAGGTAAAAATTTCAGCTAGAAGGGATAAAAGAGAATACATGGACACTATAGTGAAAGAAGCAGAGAAGGCAGCAGAAACAGGAGACAACAAAACTTTATATAACATACAAAAGAGGCTACAAGGTACTTCTGGATCCAAAGAAAGACCAATCCTTAGCAAAACTGACACACTGTTAACATCAAGTAAAAATAAAAAGGAAAGATGGGCTGAACACTTCCAAGAAATATTTAATTCTCCACACCCAAAAGAATTGATAAACCTTGAAACTAACTTACCAGTCCCACTACTAAATGACAGCCTAAATGAAATTACATTGCATGAAATTGAAGTGGCAGCGAATATAATGGTTAACAACACAGCTGCAAGTGAAGATGAAATAACAGTCGAAATGTTTAAAGCTATCAACAGCCACAACATGAGCCAACTACAGAGAATGTTTAATAAAGTTTGGAAAGAAGAAAAAGTCCTTTATAAAGGGAAAAAAGAATCATTGTTAAAATACCTGAAAAAGGCAACCTTAGCCATTGCAATAACTGGAGAGGAGTAACCTTACAATCAGTTGTGTCAAAAGTATTTGCACAGCTATTCTGAATAGAATTAAAGATATAGCGGATGCTGCAATGAGAGAAGAACAAGCAGGATTTTGAAAAGGAAGAAACTGTCTCAACCAAATCTTTACTCTCAGAATAATACTTGAAGAACATATCGAAAACCAAAAACCATTAATTCTGAACTTCATAGACTTTAAAAAGGCATTTGATGACATACACAGAGATTCATTGTGGAGAATTTTAAGAATGTATGGAATACCATTTAAGATTATCAATATCATTAGAGACCTCTGCAATGGATATGTTTGTGCAGTCAACACAGACGAAGGAATGAGTGAATGGTTCCAGATTGAAACAGGTGTGAAACAAGGATGTATGCTATCTCGTTGGTTTTTGGAATTGCCATAGGCTTCACAATGAAAAAATCTTCACAGGTAACACAGGTATTGATAAGGTACATCAGACCAAACTGGAAGATCTTGATTTTGCAGATGACTTTACTCTTATCTGTGACAAAGTGAAATCAATGCAAGAAAAAACAGGTACCCTGTCTTCAATGGCTAGTAAAACAGGGCTTAAAGTTAGCAAGGAAAAAATGAAAATAATGAAACTTCTCATTAACCACAAAGGAAAAATGTACATAGAAGGAACAGCTGTTGAAGAAGTAAATCATTCTGCATATCTCGACAGCTATATAGACGAGGATGGTGACATCAAAAAGGAAGTTAGAATCAATATTGCAAAAGCAGCATTGACCTTCAATAATCTCGAGAACATATGGCATTCAAAAATTATAAGCATAAAAACCAAGTTAAGATTATTCAGTTCAAATGTAATATCCACCCTCATATATGCATGCAAAAGCTGGAAAACAACTAAAGAAATAGACAAGAAATTAGACTCTTTCGAAAACAAATGCCTCAGGGAAATATAAAGTGGAATGAATTCAAGAACAATACAGAGATAAAACAGATGAGCAAACAACAACCTGTCTCATGGGTTATCATAAAAAGACAATGGACAACCAGAGAATCATAAAACAAGCTATCAAGTGGAACATAAAAGGCTGAAGAAAAAGAGGTTGACCACGTGAAACTCTAAAGAGGACATTGTTAAGAGAGGCCAGTTTAGTAGGAATAATATCCCTTGATAAGGTTGAAAAGCTCGCCGAAAACAGGAAATCTTGGCAAGCTACCATGCAACTCCTATGTGACATTTAGCGACACAGAAGGATGTAAGATAATATTTTTACTTCATGACACCAGCACATCTACCCTGTATGTTTATGTGTCATTGTACATGCTGATATTTGTGCTTGTGACTGCACTTGTTGATTATGCCACTTTATACATAAACCCATGATTATTGCCCCCTGTAATCTTGATAACATAAATGCCTTTGAATGTAAATGCTACAGAAGAGTTCTCCAAATATCGTGGACACAAAAAAGAACAAATATATCTATACTACAGGAGCTTAATATTGAAGAAGGCTGGCTGGTGAAGAGGATTAAAGAGAGAAAACTGAAATATTTTGGACACATTAAACGTCATGATAATTTAGAGAAGACCGTATTGGAAGGATACATAATGGGAAAAAGAAAAAGAGGAAGACCAAGAAGAAGATGGCTGCAAGACATCGTTGACGATCTGGAAATGGATGCAACAGCAGCAGGCCATCTTGCTCACAACCAAGAGGCCGATAGGAGTGATGTTTGGGAGGCAAAGTTCCGCAAGGGACATGCAAATGAATGAATGAATGAATCTTGATAACCAAAGGTAAGTGGAACAAGCATTAAAGTGAAGTGGAACAAATGGTAAAGTGAAGTGGAACAAATGGTAAAGTGAAGTGGAACAAATGGTAAAGTCAGTAAAACTCTTTATTTAATATTTAACAATTTAGAAATAACATTATGAAAAAGTCTAAACTGAATATAGTGTATATACCTCCACCTATCACCTACCTACCTGCCTCTATCTACCTCTCTGAATCTCTACCTTACTCAGTCTATCTCTATATCTCTCTCCCCTTCTCCCTTTCTTAACAGTCAACTTTAACAAATGTTTCTAGAAGCAATGTCTCAGAGTATTACAAGTGACTGCAGCAGATATTCTGAGATAAGTCTTCAACCCAAGATATAGTATAGGATAAGTCTATAACCTAAGTCATGATGATATGATGGGGCATGATAGATTGATATATATATAATCCAAGTCAAGAGAGCAAGACAGACTAACATATTTACCCACACCACCTACATATACAGACATACATAATACATAACCAGGTCAGGAAAGCTAGACAGACTGAGACACATAACCAGGTCAGGAGAGCTAGACAGACTGAGATACATAACCAGGTCAGGAAAGCTAGATTGTCTCAGTCTATCTAGCTTTCCTGACCTGGTTATGTATCTCAGTCTGTCTAGCTCTCCTGACCTAGTTATGTGTCTCAGTCTGTCTAGCTCTCCTGACCTGGTTATGTGTCTCAGTCTGTCTAGCTCTCCTGACCTGGTTATGTAAACATTAGTTTCCATTTACACCGTATCATACAAAAAAAAACTTTGTTCTTATCTGTTGTATATCATCGATATGAATTTATATTTATTCTTTATTTATTTCTTAGTTCTGTATGATTAAGGTGTAAATCAAAACTTCATAACTTTAGACAGACTTGATAGATTAAGATACATAGTCAAAGTCAAAAGAACAGCTAGAGAGACTAGAATGGCACAAAATTATATGTATATAACTTTTCTTTTATTGTTTTCTCTACTGCTTCCATCATCACTCCAACACTTGTACTGTGTGTAGCTAATGTGACATTATGTTCCAAATATTCACTGCTCTACAAATATTTACTGCTTTACTAACTGTACTAGAAGTTATTGTACTTACTACTTACAGTTTCTTTTTTTTCACACAGTTCCTGAATGTGAATATTCACAGTTGAATACTTCTTCTTTTCACAATTTATATGTACTTCTCTTCTGTTACCAGTTTAATACTATTCTTACTTTCACTTACAGTTGAGACTATTCTCTTTCCATGTCTGTTTAACTATCTGCTCCACAGACTCCCAAGAATGATCATTCTTTCCAGTGACACAATAGCAGCACAGTAGCAGCACAGTAGCAGCACAGTAGCAGGAATATTACATTTTAAAGACTTTATTGATGCACAGGGTGAAGATGACGATGAACAGGGATGGAGATGTTGACGGGTGCAACAAGTGGCATAATACAAATCCAAGACTCATGAAAAGATGAATTTCCAAATCAAGACAACATATAGAACAAATTCCAAGCAACCACAGACATTCGTTGCTATCAGAACTTCTAACTACATTTCTAAACCTCGCTAATCTAACAGTACAGAACTTCTAACTACATTTCTGAACCTCAGAATATTTATATTTTGTCAGACCTACTCTGTCAGAACTAAAACTAGTTTCTGTCTCACAACTTTTCCTTCTTTGTCAGCCCCACATGAACCATGAACCCCGCATGAAAAATGTGTCTAAAGGAAATAATTCTAATCTCAAATCTACTATTTAGTATGGGACATAACCCTTTTCATCCCATCTTTCCAATTCTCTGATGACTTGTCTAACTTTTTCTATATTCTGTTACATAGAGAGACTGGGATAATTAAACAGCCCGAAAGAAGAAAGATGGAGGAGGCAAAGTTTTCAAAAGGCAATGAAAACTATTGGAGAATTATATATATATATATCTTCTTATATCATTATAATCTGCAGACTCACAATTTTCTTGTTCTTTATCTTATATAATAAAATGTTGCTGCTTCTCTTACTGTGTAACATATTTTACATGGTTTGTTATAGTTGATTTCTATACTGTCTGACAGAGAAGCCATCTTGTTGTGTGTCATTGACGCTGCTGTCAGTCTTCTCAGCAGTCTTGTCATTTTTGCTGTAGTTGGGGTCTTGGCCCATGCGGCTGGTCTGGCCATACAGGTAGCAGCCAGGGCAGGTAAGGGATGGCCCAAAACATGTAACAGTTTGTATTATGTAGCTGATAATTATTGGTCTTTATATTTCTTTCTATGGTCTTTTTGTTTATTGAGAGTGTGTGTTGTGTTTACTACTAGAAGCTGAGATAATTATATCAGAGTTGGTAATCTGATCATGGCTACCAATCAAACACTAGACACATTACCATATTAGAACAAGATACAACTGACTCCAAAACTACATGTAAACTAAAATTCCTCACTTCAGGCTTGTGTGTAGGAGCCTAAAACTGTGGAGCACATTCTCCAAAAGCTGCACCAACAGTGAAGTACAGAAGCTACAAAAAAAAACAAAAACAGTCCAGTTTATCCAAGAAACAGAAGTGCAGATTTAGACAGTAAATGCATATGAAGAAGTGGAAGCTGTTATACATGTGTGTTTAAATTTGCCATAGATTAATATTGTACACATTTGTTTAAAATGGTTGTAATTAAATACTATCAGAAAGTCAGACATTTAGAAATGACAAAAGCCTCCACTTGGAGCCCCATACTATATTGTTTTTCTTTTGTAACGAAACATGCAGATCTTGGTCTTGCATTTGTGGCCTTGTCCAGTGCTGCTCTTCAGCTTCCCTGGCCACTGTTCTGGGCAATCCTGGTCTTCCTTATGCTGGTACTGCTTGGCGTGTTCACCTGTGTGGCTGCTATGGCAACAGCTGTGACCTCAGTGATGGATGTGTTCAGCCCCACCCTGAAGAAGCAGAGGGCGTGGCTAATGCTGTGCCTGTGTGCTGGATCTGCAATCCTTGGCATGCCCATGATAGTACAGGTAATGCACACAGAATGTGACATCTAGATCATGTATAATGTAATACATTTTGTTAAAGTGTGAAATTCTCAATGAAGATATTGCAGGTACGTTGTGTGAAATTCTCAGTGAAGGATCATTTAACTTGAGAATACAGAATAAGAAAAAGACAGAAATTGGAGAAGACTAGTGTGGTTTTTCCCTTGTTTCAATTTCTGTAGCAGTCTGATAGTTTTTTACCAGATAGGGTTGCTGGCAAAATATTTTGGCCAAACACCATAAGAAAAAACATTTTATTGAAGAAATGCAGATGAAGCAACTGACAACAATTATTGAGGAAAGATGTGGCGATGGTTGAGACATGTCCTCCGAATGACTGACAACTCACTACCAAAAATAGCACTTCTTCTTCTTCTTCTTCGTTCACTTCTACCACCAAAAACCGCACTGTGAACCTACTGAATTCACGCATGTGGTCCTCGTTAGGTCCCGTGGTCCCCTGTGTGGTCCAAAATAGACCACACGAGTTCCACGAAAGGACCACAAGGGGTTCAGAGTATCACAGTGCTTTAGCCTGTATTCTTGGTGGGTCTCGGAAGCGGGATTGCGTGACACCGTGGTTTTCATTGCACCAGTTTAGTCTAGGGTTGGACTTTCTCACCGGAAGACCTCGACGTGTTTGGAATATCAGTGCATCCCCGCTGGGTGAGAGGCGGTAGCCCACCCAGGACAGAGTTGGACTTTCTCACCGGAAAACCTCGACGTGTTTTGAGATACCCGTGTATCACCGCCGGGTGAGAGGTGGTTGCCCATCCAGTCCAGGGTTGAACTTTCTCACCGGAAAACCTCAGCGTGATTAGGATACGCAGACATCCCCGCCGGGTGAGAGGTGGTTGCCTATCTAGACTTCCCTGGTCCAGTGTCTCCGACTTCAGCATTTTGTGGTCGTGGCCGCTACCCTTCCTAGTTGTGACCAGGATGGAGCTTTTGTCCAGGAGGACGAATCCTCGCCACTAGTGACTTCTACCCCTGGGTTGAGCCGGTTTAGGCATTTCCCAGTATGGGCGTGTTTGGGACGGGACCGACCTCTGGGGCAGAGGTACTGTGACATTCATAGCCTTCAAGATTCACCCCTGGTATGAGCCGGTTTAGGCAAAATTCACCAGTATGGGTGTTTATCAGGCGTTACCGACCTCTAGAGCGGAGGTGGCATGACATGTCTAGCCATCGAGTTCCAACCCTGGTGTGTGCCGGTTTAGGCATATTTCACCAGTGTAGGTGTATTTCGGACGTAGGCGGCCTCTAGAGCAGAGGCGCCGTGGTATAGCTCTCGTAGCGATACTACTGGACATACCAGGTTAAACTTCACTTTCCACCACCTTTTCCCATCGGCGCCGCACAGCAACCTTTATTTCCGCATTTACTTCCTTAACCGGGAGGAGCTTCACTCCACGCGCGGCATTTGAAAAGTCAAGCCAGCAGTGACTTAACCTCTGGGACAAGCCGGTTCATGCATTTCACCCGATATGACTGCACTCAGGACGTGGCCGACCTCCAGACCAGAGGTGCCGTGATTTGACTGTTTGCTTCGATTTATCCTTTCAACCACCTTTTCCGCAGTGATGCTGCGCGGCAACCTCATTTGCAAATTTCTTCATTGGGCGGGAGGAGCACCGCTCCACGCACGGCAGCTGAAGATCTCGCCAACAGCGGCAGATGAGCTACCAAACGTGACACTCATCTACCCTAAGTAACTGGTTTTCAGGCGCCAGATATTCGCCCTCGCCCCTTCTCCTGTCAGTTTAAACAGTTCTGCCACGGGAAGGCCAGGAGCTGGACTTGACTGCCAGAGGCTGTTTGTGGCGCGTTTGCAGTCCTTAGAACCAAAAATAGCACTAAGATGGACACCACAGGGGAACAGAAGTAAGGGTAGACCAAAAGAGACGTGGAGAAGAACAACAGAAAGGATGTTGAGCAATAGAGGGCTCACCTGGGCAAGAGCAGTTCTTCTCATCAGGCGTTTGTGGAAAACCCTTGCGGAAGCCCCATGTGCCCTGGGCACTTAAAAAGGCATTTGATAGCATAAACAGATATTCTTTGTGGAGAATTTTAAGAATATATGGAATACCATCTAAAATTGCCAAAATCATTAAGAGAGAGAAAGAGAGAGAGAGAGAGTGTGGTTTTATTAAAGGAAAAAAAAGGACAAGTAATATAATTTTAAGATATTAAGAATGTTATGAGGCTTAGAGCTAAACAGCAAAAAGACAGAAACTATGATAATATCAAACAGGGTGAATATACCAAACATCCTTGTGAGTGAGAAGATGCTGACACAAGTAAATACGTTAAGTTACCTCAGAACATCAGTAATAGTTGATGGCATGTGCAGAAATTAATTAAAATTATGAATAGAAAAAGACAAAAGACAAAAGCACCTTTTACAATATGAAGACATTAACAAATAAAATGATCCTCTGAAGTGATGTGCAGAGAACTTAATGTAAATCTATATTTATCTTTTATAGACTATTCAAAGGCATTTGACTGTGTATAACACCAGAAAATTTGGGAAATAATGGGAAAAATGGAATTTCCAACACATTTAATATAATTAATATCACTGCTGTATCTAGACCAACAGGCAGCAGTAAGAATAAATGGTGAAACAACTTGGTTTGACATAAAGCAAGAGATCCATCAGGGGTGCATATTGTCATCTTCCTTATTTAACTTGTATACTGAAAATATAATTTAAACATCATGAGAATTTAGAGAAGACTGTACTGGAAGGGTACATAATGGGAAAAAGAAAGAGAGGAAGACCAAGATGAAGATGGCTGCAAGACATCGTTGATGATCTGCAAATGGATGCACCTGCAGCAGGCCATCTTGCTTACAACCGAGAGGCATACAGGAGAGCTGTTAGGGAGGCAAAGTTCCACAAGGGACATGCAAATGACTGACTGACTGAAAATATAATGAGGAATGTTAGAGATGTAGGCAAAGAATGTTCTTACATCTTACATCCTTCTCATGCTGTTAAATGCCACATAGGGCTCACATGGTGGTTCACCTAGTTTTCCTGTTTTTGGTGAGCATTTCAACCTCATCATGGGATTCCATACCTACCAGTTTGATCTCTCTTAACAATGTCCTCTTTAGACTTTAACGTGGTCAGTCTCTTTTTCTTTAGCCTGTTGTGTTCCACTTGATAGCTTGTTTGGGGATTCTCTGATTGTTTCTTCTCATCACATGATCAACATATGTATATCTTCTTTTTCTGATCAGCCATGAGACTGGTTGTTGTTTGCTCATCTGTCTTGTCTCTGCGTTGTTCTTGAATTCATTCCACTTTATACTGAGTATTTTCCTGAGGCATTTTTTTTCAAAAGAGTCTAATTTCTTGTCTATTTCTTTAGTTTTTTTTTTCAGCTTTCATATACATAAACAAGGGTGGATATTACATTTAAATTGAATAATCTTAACTCAATTTTTGTGCTTATAACTTTTTAATGCCATATGTTCTCAAGATTCTTGAAGGTCAGTGCTGCTTTTGCATTTCTAATTCTAACTTTTGCTCTGGTGTCACCGTCCTAGTCTATGTAACTGCCGAGATATGCAAAATGGTTTACTTCTTCAAAAGCTGTTGCCTCTATGTATATTTTTCCTTTGTGGGTAATGAGATTTTTATTATTTTTGTTTTGTCCTCTATTAATTTCAAGTCCTAATTTACTGTCCATTGAAGATAGGGTATCTGTTTTTTCTTGCATTGATTTTACATTGTCACTGATAAGAGTTATGTCATCTGCAAAATCAAGATCTTCCAGCTAGGTCTGATGTAACCAATCAATGCCCGTTTTACCTGTGCAGTATTTTTTTCATTATGAAGTCTGTGGAAATTCTAAAAACCAAGGGAGATAATATATATCCTTGTTTCATGCCTGTTTCAATCTGGAACCATTCACTCTTTCCTTCATCTGTGTTCACTGCACAAAAATATCAATTGTAGAGGTCTCTAATGATGGTGACAATCTTAGATGTTTTTCCATATACTAGATTGAAGTTACTCTTAGTATATTTTTCTTGTTGGCTGTATCTGTTTATCTTTCTGAACATTGATTTCTTGTGTTGGCTTTTCTGTTTTAGTATTATTTTCCCTATACACAGGTTGCAATCACTGTTGACATCTGCACCTCTGTATGCACTTACACCTATCAGAGATGTTTTGAATTACTTTCTAATACAAAATTGGTGTACCTGGCTTCTGACTCTTTCATCTGGAGATATCCATGTCGATTTAAGTATCTTTTTGTGTGGAAATATTGTTCCTCCAATGACCATGCCCTCTGTTAGACATATTTCAATTAATCTTTCTCCGCTCTGATTTATTGTATCAATTCCTTCTTTCCCCATTAATTTTTTGACATCAGTTTTATTGTTTCCTACTTTGGCGTTGAAGCCTCCCATGGCAGTTAAGATGTCATGTTTAGGGGCTTTGATAATGATTTGTAGTTGGTGATAGAAACCGTCTTTTATTTCATCATCCTCATCATTCACGGGTGCGTAGCATTGTATGATTGTCATTCTTCCATGATTATTTGTATTGTGCTCTTATTATATGACTATTCACTGGTTCCCATTCTGTAAGGCTCTTTGGTGCTACAGTTGACATAATTATACCTACTCCTTCTTGGTGTTTCCCATCTCTACCTGAATGTATGATTAACTTATAGTTTTCTGCCACTCTTTTCCCTCCTTCTGGCCATCCATTTCACTAATGCCCAGTACGTCTAGGTGGTATCTATCCATTTCTCTGATTACCTGAGCAGGTTTTGATGGTGCTATCATTGTTCTTACGTTCAAGAATCCAATCTTTGTCACATATTTGGGGCTGATGATTTCTTCTTATATCCTTCCCATGCCATTAAACGTCACATAGGGCTCGCAAGGTAGTTTACCAATTTTTCCGGTCTTCGGCAAGTCTTTCAGCCTCATCAAAGGATTTTATGCCTGTTAATTTGGCCTCTCTTAACAATGTCCTCTTCAGAGTTTCACGTGGTCTGCCTCTTTTTCTTTGGCCTGTTGTGTTCCACTTGATAGCTTGCTTTGGGATTTTCTGATTGTTTCTTCTCATCAAGTGACCAACATATGTCCATCTCCTTTTCCTGATCACCCATGAGACTGGTTGTTGTTCAGTCATCTGTCTTATCTCTGCATTGTTCTTGAATTCATTCCACTTGATGCCGAGTATTTTCCTTAGGCCTTTGTTTTCAAAATAGTCTAATTTCTTTTCTATTTCTTTAGTTGTTTTCCAGCTTTCACATGCATAAATGAGAGTGGATATTACATTTGAATTGAATAGTCTTAACTTGGTTTTTGTGCTTATAACTGTTGAATTCCATATGTTCTCAAAATAATAAAAATAATATATAATATATGTGTATATATATATATATATATATATATATATATATATATATGTACATATAATATATATAAAAATAATAACCAAGTTACTGAATGACGTTTACAACAGTGGTTATATGCCCAGTGACCTGCTTAAATCCACGTTTATAGCACTACTAAAGAAACCAAGTGCAAAGGAATGTGACGACCACCGGACTATCAGCCTCTCATGTCACATAATGAAGCTACTTCTGAGAATCATTATGAGAAGAACAAGGAAAAAGATAAAAATTGAAATAGCAGATGAACAGTTTGGATTTGTTGAAGGAAAGGGAACACACAATGCCCTTTATGCTTTATGAACACTGACAGAAAGAGCTTTAGAAGTACAGAAAGATCTCTACTTATGCTTCATTGATTACATTAAGGCATTTGACAAGGTCAAACATGATGAAATTATTAAAATGCTTTAAGACATCAGTATAGACGGCAAAGGCCTGAGGATTGTAAAACATCTATATTGGCAGCAAGAAGAAGCAATTCGAGTTGAAAATAGAACTGGAAAATATCAACCTATAAAACAAGGGGTATGACAAGGATGTGTACTATCTCCAGACCTTTTTTCTCTGTATAGCGAGAATATTCTAAGAGCAGTCATCACAGAACTAGGTTTAAAAATTGGAGGATACAATATTAACAACCTTCAATATGCTGACGACACAGTACTGATAGCTGAGAACCAACAAGACCTGCAAAATCTCTTGGATAAAGTCACTAAAGGAAGTGAACAGAAAGGTCTTACTTTGAACATCAAAAAGACAGAGACTATGGTTATATCTAAGAAACAGAATCCACTAACATCCAGAATAAAATTAAACGGAACTATTCTAAAGCAGGTGCAGAAATTCAAATACCTTGGAGCAGTAATAACTGCAGATAGGAAATGCAGAACAGAAATTAGGAACAGAATAGACCAAGCAAAGACAACATTTCAGAGAATGAGAAACATATTAGCCAACATATCCTTAACAACGAATGTTAGAAAACGAGTCCTAAAATGCTATATTGAACCTATCTTGTTATATGGAAGTGAATCATGGACAATAGGCAGGTCTGCACAAAAATTGTTAGAAGCAGCAGAAATGTGGTTTATCAGAAGAATGTTGCAAATCCTCTGGACAGCAAAAATAACTAATGAAGAATGTATGAGAAGAGCTGGAGAGACAAAAAATCTTATCAAAAAGATAAGAGAGAGACAATGTACTTTTATAGGACATGCAATGAGAAGAGGGGGCATTGAATATATTATAAGAACAGGAAAAATAGAAGGAAGAAGATCAAGAAGAAGACCAAGAGAAATGATACTGGACAGTCTGATGGGATGGTGTGAGAGGAGATCACCAACTGAGCTGATGGCCTGCATGAAGGATCGTGTACTCTGGAGAAACATAATAGCCAACGCCAGTCGGCACGGCACCTGATGATGATGATGTTTTCAAGACTCTTGAAGATCGATGCTGCTTTTGCAATTCTAATTCTAACTTCCTTTCTGGTGTTGCCATCCTGGTCTATGTAGCTGGCAAGGTATGCAAATTGATTAATTTCTTCAATATCTGACCCTTCTATGTATTTCATTCTTTCAATTTTTGTTGAGGTCACAAATATTACAATTCCATAAAAATTGGAGGTTATGAAATACCAGATATTAGATATGATGATGACACAGTATTATTGTCCATAATAAAAAAAGGAATGAAAAAACTAATTATGTCAGTCTGTAAGAACAGTGAAGAGCAAAACCGTTATCGTAATGTGAAGAAAACTAAATTGATGACAACTGACAAAACAAATAAGGCAGCTTCTTCTTCTTCTTCTTCTTCGTTCACTTCTACCACCAAAAACCGCACTGTGAACCTACTGAATTCACACATGTGGTCCTCGTTTGGTCCGGTGGTCCCCTGTGTGGTCCAAAATAGACCACATGAGTTCCACGAAGGACCACAAGGGGTTCAGAGTATCACAGTGCTTTAGCCTGTATTCTTGGTGGGTCTCGGAAGCGGGATTGCGTGACACCGTGGTTTTCATTGCACCAGTTTGGTCTAGGGTTGGACTTTCTCACCGGAAGACCTCGACGTGTTTGGAATATCAGTGCATCCCCGCTGGGTGAGAGGCGTCAGCCCACCCAGGACAGAGTTGGACTTTCTCACCGGAAAACCTCGACGTGTTATGAGATACCCGTGTATCACCGCCGGGTGAGAGGTGGTTGCCCATCCAGTCCAGGGTTGGACTTTCTCACCGGAAAACCTCAGCGTGATTAGGATACGCAGACATCCCCGCCGGGTGAGAGGTGGTTGCCTATCTAGACTTCCCTGGTCCAGTGTCTCCGACTTCAGCATTTTGCGGTCGTGGCCGCTACCCTTCCTAGTTGTGACCAGGATGGAGCTTTTGTCCAGGAGGACGAATCCTCGCCACTAGTGACTTCTATCCCTGGGTTGAGCCGGTTTAGGCATTTCCCAGTATGGGCATGTTTGGGACGGGACCGACCTCTAGGGCAGAGGTACTGTGACATTCATAGCCTTCAAGATTCACCCCTGGTATGAGCCGGTTTAGGCAAAATTCACCAGTATGGGTGTTTATCAGGCGTTACCGACCTCTAGAGCGGAGGTGGCATGACATGTCTAGCCATCGAGTTCCACCCCTGGTGTGTGCCGGTTTAGGCATATTTCACCAGTGTAGGTGTATTTCGGACGTAGGCGGCCTCTAGAGCAGAGGTGCCGTGGTATAGCTCTCGTAGCGATACTACTGGACATACCAGGTTAAACTTCACTTTCCACCACCTTTTCCCATCGGCGCCGCACAGCAACCTTTATTTCCGCATTTACTTCCTTAACCGGGAGGAGCTTCACTCCACGCGCGGCATTTGAAAAGTCAAGCCAGCAGTGACTTAACCTCTGGGACAAACCGGTTCATGCATTTCACACGATATGACTGCACTCAGGACGTGGCCGACCTCCAGACCAGAGGTGCCGTGATTTGACTGTTTGCTTCGCTTTATTCTTTCAACCACCTTTTCCGCAGTGATGCTGCGCGGCAACCTCATTTGCAAATTTCTTCATTGGCCGGGAAGAGCACCGCTCCACGCACGGCAGCTGAAGATTTCGCCAACAGCGGCAGATGAGCTACCAAACGTGACACTCATCTGCCCTAAGTAACTGGTTTTCAGGCGCCAGATATTCGCCCTCGCCCCTTCTCCTGTCAGTTTAAACAGTTCTGCCACGGGAAGGCCAGGAGCTGGACTTGACTGCCAGAGGCTGTTTGTGGCGCGTTTGCAGTCCTTAGAACCAATAAGGCAGCTGAAATATGTGTCAATGAGGAAAAATTAGAAGAAGTGGAGAGTTTTGAATATCTTAGATCACTACTAATTAATAATGGAGATACAATTAGGGAAATTAAAAGGAGGACATCTGTCGCTCTTCAGAAAGTAAAACAACTAGAGAATCTGTGGAGAGGAACAGAAGGAACTACAAAAATAAGATTTTTAAGGGCATGCATCTTTCTCATCGCAACATTTGCCAGTGAAACCTGGACACTTAACAAAACAGCTGAGAAACACATAAATGCCTTTGAATGTAAATGCAGTTCTATAAATGTCATGGGTGCAAAAAAGAACATATATTTCCATACTACAAGAACTTAATATTGAAGAAGGCTGGCTATTATAAAGGATTAAACAGAGAAAACTTAAATATTTTGGACATATTAAATGTCATGAGAGAAGACCATCTTGGAGGGATACATAACAGGAAAAAAGAAAGAGAGGAAAACCACGATGAAGATGGCTGCAAGACATTGTTGACAATCTGCACGTGGATGCATCAGCAGCAGGCCATGTTAATTACAACCAAGAGGCCTACAGGAGAGCTGTTAGAAAGGCAAAGTTCCACAAGGAACATGCAAATGATTGACTGACTAAAGTGAAGAAAAGAGTATCACAGTGCTATAAAGAGCTAATATTGCTATATGTTTGGGAAAATTTAGAACAAAATAAAATTCTCCATGGTCACATTTTGTTCTCTAGTAATACAGCACAGGACAAAGTTCAGATTACCTGCTATATTTCCTGTTTTGTTTTGCTCTGAGATCACCCATGCCACTTTCAGCTCACAGCAACAATCAAGCCACAGAACAAGATATTTCAAATACATAAATATCAAGAACATATTAAAAACATATTGAAATATATCAAAAACAAATTTAAAACATATTACCCTATAATGAATCAACCCAAATAAACACAGCCATTTTATTTTATAAATAAATACTGACACAGATTTCATTACATTTCTAACGTCTGTATGTGAGCTTCAGAATGTTGCTTTTCATTTTCTCAGCATTTTTGACATTTTAAATATTTTTTAAGATTTCCTGTATGTTTGTGTGTGAACAAGATTTCCTGTATGCTTGTATGTGAACAGGATTTCATATGTATTAGGGCAAACCGTATTTCATTTGTGCTGTGTCAACATCATTTCTTATATGCCAGCATGAACATTTACATGGTAGCTTGAGCAGTTATGACAGTCAGAAAATCATTCAAGGAATTTATGTCATTTTAACCGATTTTGAAACTTTATATAACTTTATATAACTTTATAGCCATAAATTAAGGTTTTCAAAATAATTCCCACAGAAGTTTTGTCACAAAGATGTACCACATAGAAATTGTCACACAGAATGTTTGCCATGTAAAATGTTGTCAGTGGAGCTAAATGAAAGAATGAGTGATGTAAGTGGAGGTAAATTAGAGAATGTGTGCTGTAAGTGGAGCTAGATGAGAGAATGTGTGCTGTAAGTGGAGCTAGATGAGAGAATGTGTGCTGTAAGTGGAGCTAGATGAGAGAGAAGAGAGCGTGTGCTGTAAGTGGAGCTAGATGAGAGAATGTGTGCTGTAAGTGGAGCTAGATGAGAGAGAAGAGAGTGTGTGCTGTAAGTGGAGCTAGATGAGAGAGAAGAGAGTGTGTGCTGTAAGTGGAGCTAAATGAGAGAGAAGAGAGTGTGTGATGTAAGCTGAGTTAAATGAGAGAATGTGTGCTGTAAGTGGAGCCAGATGAGAGAATGTGTGATGTAAGTGTTCTCTCTAAAGATTTTGCCAGGTGCAACATTTATTTCATGAACAGACTCATCATATGACCATGTTCTTTATCATTTGTCTCAGGTTGGCTTCTTTGTGATTGACTTGTTGGACACACATTTATCTGGTCTACCTCAAGCATGTGTTGGAGGGGTGGCAGGCATAGCCTTTGCTTGGGTATATGGCCTAAATCGGTTCTGCCAGGACATCAAGCGGATGAATAACTCAACTGTAGGCTGTGGATGGAAGCTGGTCTGGCTCATTGTCTGCCCTTGTGTTACAGCAGTGAGTTCATATTTTCTATACATCACTGGAAGTTTTAGTCAGTAAAAGAATGCTTGGATATAAGTGTTGCCAGAACAGCAGCCACCAAAACTGTCCCTTGATAGTCCTTGCTCATTATCACAACTGATGAGGATGTACACACCTTCAGTTAATCAACCACCATTCTCCTCTTAGATAAACAAATAGAACAGAATAAGATTGTCTGGTGACAAATAAAACCATTCTTAAATTAGTTAGAGATGGGAATGTGTGCTGTAAGTGGAGCTAGATGAGAGAATGTGTGCTGTAAGTGGAGCTAGATGAGAGAATGTGTGCTATAAGTGGAGCTAAATGAGAGAATGTGGAGCTAAATGAGAGAATGTGTGCTGTAAGAGGAGCTAAATGAGACAATGTGTGATGTAAGTGGAGGTAAATGATAGAATGTGTGATGTAACTGGAGATAAATAAGACACTGTGTGATGAAAGTGGAGCTAAATGAGACAGTGTCTGATGTAAGTGGAGCTAAATGAAAGAATGTGTTCTGTAAGTTGATCTAAATGAGAGAATGCGTGATGTTAGTGGAGCTAAATGAGAGAATGTGTTGTGTAAGTGGAGCTAAATGAGAGAATGTGTTGTGTAAGTGGAGCTAGATGAGAGAGATTAGAATGTGCTATCGATGGAGCTAAATGAGAAATTGTGTGCTGTTAGTGGAGCTAAATGAGAGAATGTCTGATGTAGATGGAGCTAAATGAGAGAATGTGTGATGCAAGTGGAGCTAAATGAGAGAATGTGTGATGCAAGTGGAGCTCAATGAGAGAATGTCTGATGTAAGTTGAGCTAAATGAAAGAATGTGTTCTGTAAGTTGATCTAAATGAGACAATGCATGATGTTAGTGGAGCTAAATGAGAGAATGTGTGATGTAAGTTGAGCTAAATGAGAGAATGCGTGATGTTAGTGGAGCTAAATGAGAGAATGTGTTGTGTAAGTGGAGCTAAATGAGAGAATGTGTTGTGTAAGTGGAGCTAAATGAGAGAATGTGTGATGTAAGTGGAGCTAAATGAGAGAATGTGTTGTGTAAGTGGAGCTAGATGAGAGAGATTAGAATGTGCTATCGATGGAGCTAAATGAGAAATTGTGTGCTGTTAGTGGAGCTAAATGAGAGAATGTCTGATGTAGATGGAGCTAAATGAGAGAATGTGTGATGCAAGTGGAGCTAAATGAGAGAATGTGTGCTGTAAGTGGAGTTTAATGAGAGAATGAGTGCTGTAAGTAGAGCTAAATAATATAATGTCTGCTGTTAATGGAGCTAAATGAGAGAATGTGTGCTGTAAGTGGAGCTATGTGAGAGAGCAGAGAATGTGGGCTGTAAGTGGAGCTAGATGATAGAATGTGTGTTGTAAGTGGAGCTAGATGAGAGTATGTGTGCTGTAAGTGGAGCTAGATGAGAGAATGTGTGCTGTAAGTGAAGCTAGATGAGAGAATGTGTGCTGTAAGATGAGCTAGGTGAGAGAACAGAGAATGTGTGCTGTAAGTGGGGCTAGATGAGCTAATGTGTGCTGTAAGTGGAGTTAGAGGAGAGAATGTGTGCTGTAAGTGGTGCCAGTTGAGAGAACACAGAATGTGTGTTGTAAGTGGAGCTAGATGAGAAAACACAGAATGTGTACTGTTAGTGGAGCTAGATGAGAGAATGTGTGCTGTAAGTGGAGCTATATTAAAGAACAGAGAATGTGTACTGTAAGTGGAGCAAGATTAGAGAACAGAGAATATGTGCTGCAAGTGGAGCTAGTTGAGAGAACACACAATGTGTACTGTAAGTGGAGATAGATGAGAGAACAGAGAATGTGTGCTGTAAGTGAAGCTAGATGATAGAACATAGAATGTGTGCTGTAAGTGGAGCTAGATGGGAATATACTGTAAATGATATGTGTATAGTTTACTTGCTTGTACATCATTTACTGGCCTGTGGATTAGTTGTCAATATAACTTATGTGTAAATTATCTTCTTTATATATCTGTCTACTTATAAATTCGCGACCTAAGGTACAAATACTTGAAACACACAGTTGATATTAAGTGCATTTGTAGATCGTTTAAAGAAATTAACTACAACCAATTTTTGTTACTGGCTACTGAAGTGGTAAGGGGTGGCAAAAATTGAGGAAATGGATAACATTTCTCATCGAGCAGTCATTCGCTACCTTTGCTTCAAGGGCTTATCATCGAAGGAGATCCATGAGGATATGGTAGAGACTCTAGGGGAGAGTGCCCCTTCTTACAGCACAGTGAAGAAATGGGCAGTTCAATTCAAACATGGAAGAGAAAGTCTGGAAAATGATCCCCGTCCAGGAAGACCAAGAACGGTAACCACCACTGAAACCACCAGTAGAAGCCAGGACATGATAATGGAGGATCGACGACTAACTGAGCAGTACATTGCTACTAAGTTGGGCATCTCCCAGAAACGTGTTCATGCCATTATTCACAATGATCTTCAAATGACAAAGGTCTCTGTTCGATGGTTCCTGAAACTTCTTGGAGCTGATTACAAACGACAGCATCTCAACATGTCAAGAGACAATCTTGGCCATTTTTCTGCAGATCCTAAAAAGTTTCATCAGCAATTTGTGGCTATAGATGAGACTTGGGTTCATCATTTTCAACCAGAAACCAAATAACAGTCAAAGCAGTGGAAACATCATTGATCCCCACATCCAAAGAAAGCAAGGGTGGTTCTGTCTGTAGGCAAAGTGATGGCTTCCATCTTTTGAGATTCAGAAGGTGTGCTATTGATAGACTATCTTCACAAGGGCAGAATGGTCACCAGGGCCTATTACACTAATCTTGTGAAGCAACTGTGGGTCAAACTGAAGGAAAAGCATCGAGGGAAATTAGAGGAGTCATCTTTCATCAAGACAATGCTTCAGTTCACAAGTCGACGGTGGCAATGGCTGCCATTCATGAATGCAGCTCCCAGCTTCTTGAACATCCTCCTTATTCCCCAGATTTAGCCCCTTCAGACTATTACCTGTTTACCAAACTCAAAAAAGGAGCTCAGGGGTCGCAAATTTGCACCAGGTGATGATGTCATTCATGCAGTAGACCACTTTCTACTGGCACAAGATGCTGACTTTTACAAAGAAGGGATCCGTATGCTCCAGGATCGCTGGACTAAGTGCATAAACTTGCAAGGGGACTATACTGAGAATAACCAAAAAAAGTTGTCCACAAATAATCCATTGTACCTTCAGCCATGAACTTATCATTCATCTCTCGTAACTTGTGTGTACATTACCTTCTTTATAAACATCTGTCTACATAACTTGTGTGTACATTACCTTTTTTATATATCTGTCTACATAACTTGTGTGTAAATTAGATTTTTTTATATAAATTATATAGATTTGTCTGTAGATTTTGTCTATAAATTGCCTGTTTATAAATTACTTATTTCTAGACTCTCTGTCTATAGATTACCTGTTTGTTGGTTGCCTGTCTATAGATTACTTATTTGCGTATCTGTAAATTAACATATCTGTAATCTGACATTTTGCATGTTCCTCATCTATACTTTGTAAATTGCCTGACTATAAGTTACTTGTTCTTTTTTATTACCTGACTATAGACTGTTTGTTTGTAAATTACCTGACTATGGATTGCTTGTCTGTAAATTACTTAACTATGGATTGTTTGTCTTTAGTTACCTGACTATGGATTGCTTGTCTGTAAATTACCTGACTGTAGACTGCTTGTTTCTGTATCTTGATTTTATCTTTAACCACAGATGTTGGTGTTCAGTTCTCTGGCATCTCTCACTTCTGATAGCTCAGGCATCAATCATCCAGTATGGGCAACAGCTGTTGGCCTAGTCCTGTGGTTTGTAATGACCACACCCATATTTGCTGGAATGGTTCATGAAGTCCTCCAGCACAGGTCTCTAGGACTGCTTGAGGTTGGTATCTGATATTGTTGAGCTTATAGTGGCAGTTATTAGAACACACAGGAAAAGCCATACAGAACTCATAAGAAGAAGAAACAATAAAACTATGCAAACTAAAGGAAGAGAATATGAAAGAAGAATATGAGAAGAAAATAAGAGAACTGTTCATAAACTTACCAACAGAAAGAAAATCAGTGGAAGAGGAAAAGGCCTTGTTCAAAACCAGCTTTACATGAGCAGCAGAGGAAACATGTGGTGCTATGAAAGAAAGGAACAGAGAAATGAAAATAACAATGGTGGAATGATGAGGTGAAAAAAGCTGTAAAAGAAAAGAGAATAAATATAGAAAATGGATGAGAAGTAAGCAGGAGCAAGACTACATTGAATATTGAATTTTAAGAGGACACTCTAAGCAACTAATAAAAGAAGCAAAGGTAAAATCTTGTTAGGAATACAGTGCAGTATTAAACAGTGATCACAAAGAAACTACAAAAGATTTTACAAAAAAAGATCAGCGCAGTGAGAAAGGAAACAGAGCACTTTGACCTAGCAGAGATTGTGAATGATGTTCATGATGATCCAATATGTGACCCAGAGTATGTTCTAGAGAGATGGAGACAGTGCTTTGATAAGCTACTCAATATACCATCCAAGGCATGTCAACACCATGATAACATCCATCCATCCACAACCAGGCATACTACTAGTTGAAATCAGAGAAGCCACCAGAAAGATCCCAATGAACAAAGCCCCAGAGTGTGATGGAATACCCAGTGAGTTAATCAAATGTGACAAAGAAGTTGGAATAGCTTGACTTTACAGACTCTATAACAAGGTATAGGGAAACAAGAAGCACCACAGGGCTGGAGAAATGCTGTAATTTCTCCAGTTTGGAAGAATAAAAAAATTTGGTTAAAAAGGACTGCAACCAATATAGAGCCAACTCATTACTAAGCCATGCTGGAAGAATGTTCCACAAGTTCCTAGAGAACAAACTGCAACCAGCGATTGAGTCACAGTTAAATAAAACTCAGCTGGGATTTAAGAAAAACAGAAACTATACAAATCGCATCTTTTCCTTAAGAGAACAAACAGAAAAATTGTTGAACACAGTCAGATACTGCACATAGCTTATGTAGATCAAGAAAAAACATTTGACAGAGTGGACAGATATAAACTGTAGGAAATCTTACAGCATTATGGAGTTAATACACATCTGATCAACTTGTGTAAAAACTTATATGAAAACATTCAGTTTACAGTTAGAACAATTGCAGGACATTATGAACTATTCATAATAAAATCTGGAGTGAGGCAGGGCTGTGTACTATCAGCCATGCTGTTCATACATTACCTGGCAACATCTGCAAGGAAGCCATCATGCAGGGCAAAAATGTCACAGTGAAACTGCCCAACAACTCAGCTCCAGCTGACTAACCCACAACACCTTTCAGAAAACGAACTTTTTGTTGCTGATGACCATGCACGTACGGGACCCAACTGAAGATCTTGATTTTGCAAATGACATAACTCTTATCAGTGACAATGTGAATTTGATTCAAAAAAAAACAGATATCCTGCCTTCACTGTCTAGCTAAATAGGACTTGAAATTAACGAGGACAAAACAAAAATAATGAAACTTCTCATTAATCAAGAAAGAAAAATATATGTAGAAGGAACAGCTGTTGAAGAAGTACACCAATTTGCATAACTCAGCAGCTACATAGACCAGGATGGTGACACCAGAAAGGAAGTTAGAATTAGAAGCATTGAGCTTCAAGAACCTTGAGAACATATTGCACTCAAAAGTTATAAACACAAAAACCAAGCTAAAATTATTCAATTTAAATGTAATATCCACCCTCATTTATGCATGCAAAAGCTGGAAAACAAGTAAATAAATAGGCAACAAATTAGACTCTGTCTTCCGAAAACAAATGGCTAAGGAAAATACTCGCTATAAAGCAGAACGAATTCAAGAACAACACAGAGATAAAATAGATGAGCAAACAATAAGCTGATTCATAGGTGATCAAAAAAAGAAGATGGACATATGTAGGCCATATGATGAGAAGAAACAATCAGAAAATACCAAAACAAGCAATCAAGTGGAACACAACAGGCTGAAGAAAGAGGTCAACCACGTGAAACTCTAAAGAGGACATTGAGAGGCCAAATTAATAGGCATAAAATCCCGTGATGAGGTTGAAAAGCTGTTTTAAAACAGGAAAACTTGTTGAAACTACCATGCAAGCCCTATGTGATGCTTAATGACATGGGAAGAATGTAAGATGCACTTACAGCCACATCAAAGAAAGACCTTAAGCAGAACATGGATATCTTAGCAAGGGCACATAAAAAGCACAACATGAAAATCAGTGCTGAAAAAAACAAAAGCCATGATCATTCCCAGAGAAGAAATCTCAGTGAAGATCTTCATGGACAATCAGCCTTTGAAACAAGCGAAACGTTTCAAATGCCTGAGCAACACAATATTATCCACTGTGAACATTGATGCCAAACTTGAGAAAGATGTGTTAAAGCAAATCAGGTCATTGGACATATGGCACTTTTACTGAAAAATACATACATCACAAATGAAGCAAAAGTACAACTGGATCTTCCTCTCAACTCTGTGCTATCATTCAGACATGGACACTAACAACCAAAAACAAAAGGAAAATGACAATGACAGAAGTGAGATGTTCAAGGAGAATATTAAATGTGATGAGTCCAAATCAGAAATGATATCATCAGGGCAAAGGTTGGAGTAACAAAAATTCTACACTACGTCAAGAAACAAGTCAAATGTTTTGGCCATGTTACTCATCTACCACCAGGAAGTATATCACAGAAAAATTCACGCTAAGATGATTTGTAAGTAACAGAGGAAGAGGCCGACCACGCAAGAAATGGATGGAGGAAATTACAGAAACCTTCAATGTCCCATTGTATGAAAGAAATTTCCCAGCCCCTCAACACTGAAAGGTACATGAGGAAAGAGATAAGATAATATTATAATCTATAGTCCATGAGATGGACATGTTCATAATGGAGTTGACATATGATGATGATGATTTATGATGATGGGGATGATGATGACAACGATGATGAGAAGAGATATAAAACATTCAGATAAAAAGCAACTGTAAAGTGACTGTAAACTGTGATATTCATCATCATCATCATCACCACTGTTTCTCTATCTGCTCAGAGACTGCGTAAATCTTGTCAGCCAAAAAAAGAGTGGGGTGCGACCCTAAACCGCTGCTCCAGCGTGGTGGAGTACTACCCAACAGTCCACACACACATGGGGCTTGATATTAGCAGGGATGGACTGAACACAGTTGCTGGTAAGTTACATGTGTTGAACACAGTTGCTGGTAAGTTACATGTGTTGAACACAGTTGCTGGTAAGTTACATGTGTTGAACACAGTTGCTGGTAAGTTACATGTGTTGAACACAGTTGCTGGTAAGTTACATGTGTTGAACACAGTTGCTGGTAAGTTACATGTGTTGAACATAGTTGCTGGTAAGTTACATGTGTTGAACACAGTTGCTGGTAAGTTACATGTGTTGAACACTGTTGCTAGTAAGTTTACATGTGTTGAACACAGTTGCTGGTAAGTTACATATGTTCAACGCAGTCTCGGATAAGTTTACATGAGTTGAACACAGTCTCGGATAAGTTTACATGAGTTGAACACAGTCTGGGATAAGTTTACATGAATTCATCATTTTACATCTTACATCCTTCCTGTGCCACTAAACGTCACATAGGGCTCACATGGTAGTTCGCCAAGATTTCCTGTCTTCGGCGAGTTTTCAGTTTTATCAAGGGACGTTATGCCCACTGAACTGCCCTCTCTTAACAATGTCCTCTTCAGAGTTTCACGTGGTCGACCTCATTTTCTTCGGCCTGTTGTATTCCACTTGATAGCTTGTTTGGGGATTCTCTGATTGTTTCTTCTCATCACATGACTGACATATGTCCATCTTCTTTTGCTGAATACCCATCAGACAGGTTGTTGTTCAGTCATCTGTCTTATCTCTGCGTTGTTCTTGAATTCATTCCACTTTATACCGAGTATTTTCCTTAGGCATTTGTTTTCAAAAGAGTCTAATTTCTTGTCTATTTCTTTAGTTGTTTTCCAGCTTTCGCATGCATAAATGAGGGTGGATATTACATTTGAATTGAATAGTCTTAACTTGGTTTTTGTGCTTATAACTTTTGAATGCCATATGTTCTCAAGATTGCTGAAGATCGATGCTACTTTAGCAATTCGAATTCTAACTTCCTTTCTCGTGTCACCATCCTGGTCTTTGTAGCTGCCGAGGTATGCATTTGCTTGACTTCTTCAACAGCTATTTCTTCTACGTATATTTCTCCCTCCTGATTAAAGAGAAATGTCATTATTGTTGTCTTTTGTCTTTTCCTCGTTAATTTCAAGTCTTATTTTCTCTAGCCAGTGCAGGCAGAGTATCTGTTTTTTTTTCCTTGCATTGATTTCACATTGTTACTGATAAGAGTTATGTCATCTGCAAAATCAAGATCTTACAGCTGGGCCCCATGTACCCAACCAATTCCAGTTTTACCTGTGCAGCATTTTTTCATTATGAAGCCTACGGCAGTTCCAAAATGCAAGGGAGATAATATACATCCTTGTTTCATGCCTGTTTCAATCTGGAACCATTCATTCATCCCTTCTACTGTTTTGACTGCGCAAACATATCCATTGTGGAGTTCCTTAATGATTTTTTATCAGTTTTAGATGGTATTCCATGTATTCTTAAAATTCTCCACAAAGAATATCTGTTTATGCAATAAAATGCCTTTTTAAAGTCTATGAAGTTCAAGATTAATAGTTTTTGCTTTTCAATATGTTCTTCAAGTATTATTCTTAAAGATCTGGTCGAGACAGCTTCTCCCTTTTCGAAATCCTGCTTGTTCTTCTCTCATTGCAGTATCCACTATATCTTTAATTCTATTGAGAATAACTTTGCAAAATACTTTTGACACAACTGATGGTAAGGTTACTCCTCTCCAGTTTTTGCAATCACTAAGGTTGCCTTTTTTGTGTATTTTAGCGATTCTTTTTTTTTTCATTCAGAAAGGACATTTTCTTCTGTCTAAACTTTATTAAACACTCTCTGTAGCTGGCTCATGCTGTCACTGTTAATAGCTTTTAACATTTCGGGTATTATTTCATCTTCAATTGCAGCTTTGTTGTTGCCATTAGATTCACTGCTGTTTCAATTTCATGGAATGTAAATTCATTTAGGTTGACATTTAGTTGTGGGTTTGGTAAGTCAGTTTCAAGATCTATCAGTTCTTTTGGATGTGGACAATTAAATATTTCTTGGAAGTGTTCAGCCCATCTTTGCTTTCGGTCTTTACTTGATATTAATAATGTGCCAGTTTTGCTAAGGATTGGTTTTTCTTTGGATGCAATAGTACGTGTTAACCTGTTTTGTAGGTTATATAGAGTTTTGCTGCCTTCTCTGCTTCTTTCGCCATATTGTCCATGTAATCTCTTGTATCCCTTCTAGCTGATATTTTTCTTTATTTTCTAGTTCTTTTGATGTAGCTTTTGCTAAATCTCTTCCAAGATCTGTCTTTACATTCAACATTTGGCAATTTGGCTGCTCGTCTTTCATGAATGTATTTCCTTTTGTCATCTGATATCTATGCTTTTTCTACTTTTTTTTTCTTTTGCAGTCCAGCACTTGTTTTTGCTGCTGTATTTTTAGCTGTGCTGTAAGAATGCCATAATTCATCTAAAAGTGATGGCGACTGCAGTAAAACTGATTCAAATAATAAAGATAGATAGAGGTGCATGGTGCAGTTTTACAAGGCGGCAGAAAGAGTGAGTGAGTGAGAAAAAAAGAATAGAAAGTATGAATGTATAAATGAAAAAACATACAACATCCAATATTTCGGCGTGATCCTTTTTGAGGATTACATACAAAAACAAAACGATATATGACTTATCTTAGTTATGTCCTCATGAGTAGGAAATAACACAAGAATGCATGTCCTTTAGACATAGAGACCACAGGGGGTCATAAAGGGAAACAGAAGAAGCCAATCGAAAATAGGAGGCGGAGAAAAAGGAGAGAGGGATAGGCAACAGACACTTGTAGCGCAGATATCGGGGAGGGGGGGGGGAGAAGAAGGGGAAGCGGAGAGATAATGAAAGAAGAACTAGGAACGAACAGAAAGTGCCATTAACACATGCAGGGCACTAGAGACGCAAATAGCAAGGAGATAATAAAACTGGTGAATAGGACCAGACCCGGGGGGGGGGGGCAAGAGACACCTATAAACCGCCAGGGAAGAAGATAAGGTGGCGGTGTGAAGCTAGGAGAAAGAAACTAGAAAGTAGTGACTTGGAAAACTAAAGAAGTTAAAGGAAGCTAAAGACAATGTTAGTTCCAGCTGGGTGGAGACAGCCAGCATGGAAAATAAGGCACTGTTCTAGGACCATCGGAGATCGTACATCAGCAGAACAAGAGCGGGTTGCACTAACAGAAATGTCCTGCTATCCCCTGTGGTTGCTAAAACAAAAATGTTTAGTCACAGTTGTCCAAGCCCTCTTAGAAATGTCGTTAAGATGTTGGTGAAAACAACCTCCTAAGCTTCATGTGATATGAAGTAAATAGGGGAGACCGGTTTACGCTTAGGAGATCGTTTTCGCCAACATCTTAACGGTAGGTGTCTATTGCCTGTCTGTCTCTTCATTTTCCCCGGCTCATATTTCCGATTGGCTTCTTTTGTTTCTCATTGTGGCCCCCTGTGGTCTCTATGTCTAAGGGACACGCATTATTGTGTTGTTTCCTACTCAGGAAGACGCCACTAAGATAAGTTATAATGTCGTTTTGTTTGTGCATGTAATCCTCGAAAAAGGCTCAAGCAGAAATATTGGATGTTGTATGTTTTTTCATGTATACATTCTCGTCTTACTCTCATACTTTCTATTCTTTTTTTTCTCACTCACTCCCTCTGTAAAACTGCACCATACACCTCTATTTACCTTCAAAATTCATCTATATCTGTATCTTCTACCTCACTTAGTAGAACGAACTGTTTGGTACGTTCCAGATTAAAAATATTCTTAGTATTTTCGCCCTGTAGACTATGACTTTTTATCTTTCTGAGTATTACTTTCTCATGCTGGCTTTTCAGTTTTAGTCTTATTTTTCCTATACACAGATTGTGATCGCGGTTAACATCTGCACTCCTAAATACTCTTACATCTACCAGAGATGTTTTGAATTTGTTTCTAATAAAACAATGATCTATCTTATTTCTAGTTCTATCATCTGGAGATATCCATGTTGTTTTGTGTATCTCTTTGTGTGGAAATATTGTTCCTCCAATGACCATGCCCTCTGTTAGACATAGTTCAATTATTATTTCTCCATTCTGATTTATTGTATCAATTCCTTCTTTCTCCATGACTTTTTCGACATCGGTGTTATCTTTTCCTACCTTGGCGTTGAAGTCTGTCATGACATCTAAGATGTCATGTTTAGAGACTTTGTTAATGAGTTGTTGAAGTTGGTGATATTTTTTTTTCGTCATCTGCAACGTTTGTGGTCTGCATGGTCTCTGGTAATATGTGGGTTCAACATGATTGCTGGTACATTTACGTGGGTTCAACATGATTGCTGGTACATTTACGTGGGTTCAGCATAATTGCTGGTACATTTACGTGGGTTCAACATGATTGCTGGTACATTTACGTGGGTTCAACATGATTGCTGGTACATTTACGTGGGTTTAACATCGTGGCTGGTAAGTTTACATGAGTTTATTACAGTGGCTGGTAAGTTTATATTATTTCAACATTATGACTGATAAGTTTACATGATGGAGAACTTCAGTGACTGTCATAATAGTAATACTGATAATAATGATGAAAATTATAATGATGACATTTGCTAATGAATGATTTTGCTCACACAGACCATGTAGAGTTCACAACAGTGGGTGTTAACATGCCCAGCCTGTCACAGACAACACTCTTGCCTGTCTCACCAGGTGGGAAGCGGATGAAGAAACCACTGGACATGCGACACAAAGCCATACTCAACCACGCCTACAGCAACCCACAGTGTGACCTTTCGTCAGGTATTCTGGTCTAAATGCCTATATGTACATTGCTTTGTACAGTTTGAATGATCTAATATACTTTTTTTTACACATCTGTGTATTTATTTACATATACATCAATAGAGATGTAGACTTGGACAACTTGAAGATGTAGACTTGAGTCGATCGTCTTGAACTCAAGTCAGTTGAAAGACTCTGCTTAGACTTGGCTTGAAGATGTAGACTTGGGCTCAGCTTGCAACTTGATATTTTTTAGCTGGTCAGCCCAACAGCTACATCTACTTTCTACAGTGCAGTGTTATTAAGACAATAGGATTGCCTCGTGCGATGTCAAACATAGCTAATTTCAATCCGCAGTCTGTCGAGTTTTACATTGTGCATATCTAGTGATTGTCTGTTTACAGTAGACTGAGTAATGGCAAGAAATGTGTAATGAAGCAAGCAGTATGAAATACACAGGCGCACTCAGCATGTAGTATAAAATAGACAGGTGCGCACAACACTTAGCATGAAATAGACAGGTGCGCACAGCATATAGCATGAAATAGACAGGTGCCCTGAGATATTTTTATCATCAGACACTGACATATCACGAACAAATCTGTATTATCACCTGTGTCAGAGAGAGATTGATTGATTGATTGATTGATTGATTGATCTTTATTTCAGAAGGGTTAAGAATTGGGCATGCAGGCCCGTCTGACATTCTACTTTTAGAATATAGGAGGGATGCCCGTGTGCTTTTGTCCGTACAGACATAAGAAACTAACAGAGAAGTTAAAAAATGAATTTCAAGGACACTGATAGTATAACTACTTGAAGGTAGAGACTTGGGGCTTAAAGGTGGAGACTTGAGGCTTGAAGGTAGAGACTTGATGCTTGAAGATAGATACTTGAGACTTGAAGATAGTGACTTGAGGCTTGAAGGTAGAGACTTGAGGCTTGAAGGTAGATACTTAAGGCTTGAAGGTAGATACTTGAGGCTTGAAGGTAGAGACTTGAGGCTTGAAGGTAGAGACTTGAAACTTGAAGGTAGTGACTTGAGGCTTGAAGGCAGAGGCTTGAAGCTTGAAGGTAGAGACTTGAAACTTGAAGGTAGAGACTTGAGACTTGAAGGTAGAGACTTGAGGCTTGAAGGTAGATACTTAAGGCTTGAAGGTAGATACTTGAGGCTTGAAGGTAGAGACTTCAAACTTGAAGGCAAGGATTGAGATTTGAAGGTAGTGACATTAGGCTTGAATACAGACTTGAAACTTGAAGGTAGAGACTTGAGACTTGAAGGTAGATGAGACTTGAAGGTAGAGACTTGAGGCTTGAAGGCAGAAACTTGTGGCTTGAAGGTAGTGACTTGAGCCTTTAATGAGAGACTTGAAAGCCGATACTTCAGACTTGAAGGTAGAGACTTGAAACTTGAAGGTAGTGACGTGAGGCTTGAAGGTAGAGACTTGAGGCTTGAAGGTAGAGACATGAAATATGAAGGTAAAGGTAGAGACTTGAGGCTTGAAGGTAGTGACTTGAGGCTTGAAGGTAGAGACCTGAAACATGAAGGTAAAAGTAGAGACTTGAGGCTTGAAGGTAGTAACTTGAGGCTTGAAGGTAGAGACTTGAGACTTGAAGGTAGAGACTTGAGACTTGAAGGTAGTGACTTGAGGCTTGAAGGTAGAGACTTGAGACTTGAAGGTAGAGACTTGAGACTTGAATTAAGATACTAATGACTTAAAAGAAATGACTTCAGACTTGAAGGTGATGACTTAAGACTTGAAGATAGAGACTTGAAACTTGAAGATAGTGACTTGAGACGAAGGTAGAGACTTGAGACTGTTGAAACTTGCCATGAAGGACTTGAATGCATATCTGATCTTCAGTTTGTAATTTGTGTGCTTATGTGTAGATCAATGTGCTGTTGTATTTGCGTGTGTTTGATTATCTGTATCATTATATCTGTTTTTTTAAAAAAATATCATTTCTATGTAGACAGGTTACAGTCTGATCATTTTCTACACACAAAATATGAGAGATTTTACATTCATTCAGCATTAATCTCTACACAGTGTAAGCACTGGATATAAAACCTCCATACAATGCAAGATTCAGTTATATGTAAGCACTGGATATACAACCTCCATACAATGCAAGATTCAGTTATATGTAAGCACTGGATATAAAACCTCCATACAATGCAAGATTCAGTTATATGTAAAACTTCTACTTAATTCAAGAGCCAGTTTAATACAATATTTCTACATAAGGCAGTATACAATAATGTTCTCCATTATGTAAACATACCAGCCACTATTCTGAACCTACATAAACATACCAGCCATCATATTGAACCTATATAAAGTTACCAGCCACCATGATTAACCTATCTAAACATACCAGTATCCATGCTGAACTTATATAAATGTACCAGTCACCATGCTGACTTTATATAAATGTACCAGTCACTATGCTGACTTTATATAAATGTACCAGTCACTATGCTGAACCTATATAAACTTACCATCCTCCATGGTGAACTTCTATAAACTTACCAGCCTTCATGCTGAACCTATGTAAACTTACAAGCCTCCATGCTGAACCTATATAAACTTACTAGCCACAATGCCTGCATTCCATCACATGCTAGACCTGTTGGCAATTACTCCTTGGGTCTTAAAGATGGCTTCAACCTGACGGGCTACGAAATCCCAGGCAGGTTCGTCAGTGCTTTCCTTTCTGTGGAGGAACAACAGAAAGGATGTTGAGCAATAGAGGGCTCACCTGGGCAAGAGCAGAAAAAAAGGCGAAAGACAGGCATTTGTGGAAAACCCTTGCGGAAGCCCCATGTGCCCTGGGCACTTAAGGTTCAGAGAGAGAGAGAGCCACAATGCTGAACCTATGTAAACTTACCAGTCACTATGCTGAACCTATTTAAATTTACCACACATTATACTGAACCTATATAAACTTACCACACACTATGCTGAATATATATAAACTTAGCAGCTTACATGCTCAACCTGTATAAAATTACAAGCCACTATTACCAGCCTATGTAAACTTACCAGCCACTATGCTAAAGCTAAATAAACTTTCCAGCCATCATGCTGAACCTCTTTAAACTTACCAGCTACTATGCTGAACCTATATAAACTTACCAGCCACTATGGTGAACCTATATAAATTTACCACCCTCCATGCTGAACCTATATAAACTTACCAACCTCCATGCTGAATCTACATAAACTTACCAACCTCCATGCTGAATCTACATAAACTTACTACTCTCCATGCTGAACCTATATAAACTTACCAGTCTCCATGCTGAATCTACATAAACTTACTACTCTCCATGCTGAACCTATATAAACTTACCAGCCTCCAAACTGAACCTATATAAGCTTACCAGCCTCCATGCTGAACTTATGTAAACTTACCAGCCTTTATGATGAATGTATATAAATTAACCAGTCACTATGTTGAACCTATATAAACTTACCAGCCACTATACTGAAACCTATATAAACTTGCCAGCCTCTATGTTGAACCTATATACATTTACCAGCGTCCATTCTGAACTTATATAAACTTACAATCCTCCATGCTGAACCTATATAAGCCTACTAGCCTCCATGTTGAACTAATAGAAACTTGCCATCCTCAATGCTGAAAATATATAAACTTAACGGCCTCCATGCTGAACCTACATAAACATGCTAGTCTCCATGCTGAACCTAGACAAACTTACCAGCATCCTTGCTGAACCTATATAACCTTAGCAGCCTTCATGCTGAACCTATAAATTTACCAGCCACTATGTTGAACCTATATAAACTTACCATCCTCCATGCTGAGCCTGTATAAACTTACCACATCCATGCTGAACTTACGTAAACTTTCCAGATTTCATGCTGAACCTCCATAAACTTACCAGCTACTATACTGAACCTATATAAATTTACCAGCCGCTATGCTGAACCTATATAACCTTACCGGCCACTATGCCAAATCTATATAAACTTACTAGCCACTATACTGAACCTATATAAACTTACAACCTGCCATGCTGAACCTCTATAAATTTACTAGCCTCCATGCTGAACATTTATAAACTTACCAGCCTCCATGCTGAACCTATATAAACTTACCAGCCACTATGTAATATTTCCACATGATGCAAGAGTCAATAACAGACCACACTTCCATATGAGGCAGGAGTATGTAATATTCTTTGATACAAGAGTCAGATATACAGAATATGAGTCAGATATACGGAATGTGAGTCAAATATACAGAATATAAGAGTCAGATATACAGAATATGAGTCAGATATACAGAATGTGAGTCAAATATACAGAATATAAGAGTCAGATATACAGAATATGAGTCAGATATACGGAATGTGAGTCAAATATACAGAATATAAGAGTCAGATATACAGAATATGAGTCAGATATACAGAATGTGAGTCAAATATACAGAATATAAGAGTCAGATATACAGAATATGAGTCAGATATACGGAATGTGAGTCAAATATACAGAATATAAGAGTCAGATATACAGAATATGAGTCAGATATACAGAATGTGAGTCAAATATACAGAATATAAGAGTCAGAAAGATGAGTCTGCAAATACTGTCACATGATGGCTGTCACATGATAACTGTCACATGATAACTGTCACATGATGACTGTCACATGATAACTATCACATGATGACTGTCACATGATGACTGTCACATGATAACTGTCACATGATAACTGTCACATGATAACTGTCATGTGATGACTGTCATAGGAGACATAAATGAACATGCCTCTGAACAGGGCACAGTCAACTCTGAAGTCTAACATGGCAGATCTCCTCTTTGTCCCAGACAAGTGTGAAACCCAGTGATTTACTTTAAGAAACTAGACTCTAGAATATGGAGACTAGGAACTACAAGAAAAAGTCCAGTTTTTACAACAACAACAAAACAAACAAATGAAAAAGAAGAAAGACAGAACTGTTGATGTGTACAGTAAATGAAGAAGAAGAAAGACAGAACTGTTGATGTGTACAGTAAATGAAGAAGAAGAGAGACAGAACTGTTGATGTGTACAGTAAATGAAGAAAAAAAAGAGTGCTCTAAATGAAGACAACAAATTTTGGTTGAGGTTTTGGGTAGTATGATATTTTTGATGGAAGTATTGCACAGATATTGTAATGAAAATTTTGAACTGTTTGATATTTTTGATGGAAGTATTGCACAGATATTGTAATGAAAATTTTGAACTGTTTGATATTTTTGATGGAAGTATTGCACAGATATTGTAATGAAAATTTTGAACTGTTTGATATTTTTGATGGAAGTATTGCACAGATATTGTAATGAAAATTTTGAACTGTTTGATATTTTTGATGGAAGTATTGCACAGATATTGTAATGAAAATTTTGAACTGTTTGATATTTTTGATGGAAGTATTGCACAGATATTGTAATGAAAATTTTGAACTGTTTGATATTTTTGATGGAAGTATTGCACAGATATTGTAATGAAAATTTTGAACTGTTTGATATTTTTGATGGAAGTGTTGCACAGATATTGGAATGAAAATTTTGGACTGTTTGATATTTATGGTAAATATTTTGCACTGTATGATATCTGTAACTATATAGTATATTGAATGTTAGCATATTTTTCTTTCATGTATGATATTTATGATGAATGTATTAGATATATGATGAATGAATTAGACTGTATGATATTTATGATGAATGAATTTAACTGTACGATGTTTATGATCACTGAATTAGACTGTATGATATTTATGATGAATGAAGTAGACTTATGATATTTGTGATGGTTACAGGGCATTATCTGATATTCATAATGAAATTGTTGATCTGTATGACAGCAAACATCTCTTATATGTCACAACAGGATCCCTGGATAAACTGGGTCACCAGAAAGGCTATCCTGTGTTCTTGACCCATGGGGACTATAGTGACATCATTATAGTGAAGAGGTCAGGCAAAGAGGTCATAACCTGTGATGCCGGCACCCAAACTGACCCCGCATGGTCAGAGAACAAGCTCTGTAGACAAAGATCGGTAGGCTGCTCAACATAGAAATAATTTCACTGCTTTTTGTTGTTTTCATGTTTTTTTCATTTGTCTTTTTTTTATACCTTGCACAAAAATAATTTGATTTAAAAATTATAGAACAAGTTTGTGAGTGAATGTTTGAGTGATTGAGTCAGTGTTTGAGTGAGCAAGTGAATGTTTGAGTGAGTGTGCAAATATTTTGAGTGAATGAGTGAGCGTTTGGGTGAATATTTTCTGAATGACCATGTAAATAAAAGCTGAATCCTCTGTTACAACCTGCAAGCAACCCACAGTCCACGTGACCAAGCGCATTCCAATAATTGCTCGCTCTTCTTCATGGCATCAGCTGAGAGATCAACCAGCGATCCTCGAGGTCAGCGTCAGAGAAATGGACAGTGGCCACAACATGCAGATACAGGTATCAGTGAGTATCACATTCGTGGCTGCAGAGAGAGAGAGAGAGAGAGAGAGAAAGAGAGAGAGTGGCAGGGAGAGTGACGGATAAATAAAAAGGGATATTGAGAAAGTTAGAAGAAAAAGATAATAAAATGACTGAAGGAGAAATTAAACAAAGAAAATTGGCAGAAAAACATGTAGCAGGTATAAAGAGATAAATAGACAGAAAAACATGTAGCAGGTATAAAAAGATAAATAGACAGAAAAGCATGTATACGGTATAAAGAGATAAATGAACAGAAAATCATGTAGCAGGTATAAAGAGATAAATAGACAGAAAAACATGTAGCAGGTATAAAGAGATAAATAGGCAGAAAACATGTATACGGTATAAAGAGATAAATAGACAGAAAACATGTAGCAGGTAATGTGAATGAATGAATGATTTTTAATTTTAAAAGGGTGAAGAATTGGGCACGCAGGCCCGTCTTACATTCTGCCCTTTATCACTTCATATTTCATGCTTCCCACACACTCGATATAATAAAGTGTACACAATTACATGAATATTATATATATATAAGAATGCAGGATGAAGTTATGTGAAATATAAGATTACATATTACATGTAAAACATGTCTAAGAGTGCAAGATGAAAATATTACATTCACAATATAGGGTAATGAACTACATAAGAGTTAACTGATCTAACAAGATAGCGCACACACACATGTACATACACACACGCACACACACGTGTACATACACACACGCACACACACATGTACATACACACACGCACACACACATGTACATACACACACGCACAAATACATTTTCAGTGGAGTTCTTCTGACATTCTACTCTCGCATGTTTACTAAGATTTCTAACAAGACAAGATTTTTTAAGGAGAATGCTGCTTTTGCAATTCTAATTCTAACTTCCTTCCTGGTGTCACCATCCTGGTCTACGTAGCTGCCAAGGTATGCAAATTGATTGACTTCATCAACAACTTTTCCTGCTACGTATACTTTTCCTTCTTAATTAATGAAAGTTTCATTGTTTTTGTTTTGTCTTTGTTAATTTCAACACCTATTTTGCTAGCCAAGGAAGACAGGGAATCTGTTTTTTTTTCCTGCATAAATTTCACATTGTCACTGATAAGAGTTATGTCATCTTCAAAATCAAGATCTTCTATTTGGGTCCCATGTACCTAATCAATGCTGGTTTTACCTGTACACTATCTTTCATTATAAAGCCTATGGCAATTCCAGAAAGCAATGGAGATAAGACCTTTTCTTCTTTCTAAATTTTATTAAACATTCTCTGTAGTTGGTTCATGTTGTCACTGTTAATAGTTTTTAACATTTCGACTGTTATTTCATCTTCACCTGCAGTTTTGTTGTTAGCCATTAGATTCACTGCTGTTTCAATTTCTTGCAATGTAATTTCATCTAGGTTGACATTTAATTGTGGGATTGGGATTTATGTTTCAAGGTTTATCAATTCTTTTAGATGTGGTCGATTAAGTATTTCTTGGAAGTGTTCGGCCAAACTTTGCTTTTGATCTTTACTTCATGTTAATAGGGTGCCAGTTTTGCTAAGGATTGGTCTTTCTTTGGATTTAATAGTACCCTTTAGCCTTTTTTGTGTGTTATATAGAGCTTTGCTGTTTCCTGTCTTTGCTTTTTTCTCTGCTTCCTTTCCATTTTCTCTGTGTATTCTCTTTTGTCTCTTCTAGCTGAACTTTTTACTTTATTTTCTAGTTCTTTGTATGTTGCTTTTGCCAAAACTTTTCCAAGATCTGTCTTTACATTCAACATGTCTAATTTGACTGCTCTTCTTTCATGTATGTATTTCCATGTGTTATCTGATATCCATGCTTTTCTACTTGCTGATTGCAGTCCAGCACTTGCTTTTGCTGCCGTGATTATGGTTGTGCTGTATGAATTTCATAATTCATCTATATCTGTCTCGTCTACCTCTTTGAGTGCTGCGAAATGTTTGGCAAGTCCCAGTTTGAAATCACTGTTGGTATTTTCTTCTTGTAAGCTATGACTGTTTATCTTTCTGAGTATTGATTTCTTGTGTTGGCTTTTCAGTTTAAGTCTTATCCTCCCTACACATAGTTTGTGATAACTGTTGACATCTGTACCCCTATATGCTCTTACATCTATCAGAGATGTTCTGAATTGTTTTCTAACACAAAAATGATCTATCTGGTGTGTGGTTATATCATCTGGAGATATCCATGTTGTTGTAGGTATTTCTTTGTGTGGAAATATTGTGCCTCCAATGACCATGCCCTCTGTTAGACATATTTCAGTGAATCTTTCTCCATTCTGATTTATTGTATCAATTCCTTCTTTCTTCATTACTTTTTCGACGTCGGTGTTATCTTTTCTACCTGGGCGTTGAAATTTCCCATGACAAGTTGTCGTGTTCAGGTACTTTGTTGATAAGTTGTTGTAGTTGGTAATATAAATCGTCTTTTATTTCATTATATGCATCGTTCGTTAGTGCATAGCATTGTATGATCGTCATTCTTCCGTGCCTTATTTTGTATCGTGCTCTTATCATACGACTGTTCACTGGTTCCCATTCTGTAAGGCTCTTTGCTGCCGCAGATGACATAATTCTACCTACTCCTTCCTGGTATTTCCCATCGTCTCTGCCGGATTATATTATTAACTTCAGGTTTTCTGCCGTTCTTTTCCTTGCTTCTCGCCACTGTATTTCACTGATCCCCAACACATCCAGGTGACATCTGTCCATTTCTTTTATTACCCAAGCAGTTTTTGTTGTTCCGACCATAGTTCTTACATTCCAAAATCCGATTTTTTGTTACGCATATATATAGTTACAAGCCAGTAAATACTGAAAAAGGCTTGAGACAGATAAATAGACAGAAAACATGAAGCAGATAGTGAGAGAGATAAATAGATAGAAGAACATGTAGCAGGTAATGAGAGAGATAAATACACAGAAGAACATGTAGCAGGCAATGATAGAGATAACTAGACAGAAAAACAAGTAGCAGGTAGTCAGATAGATATAGATAAACAGAATAAAATAAGAAAAAAATAGTATGATATAAAATATATGTGTGATGAGATATTTTCAACCTCATCAAGAGATTTTATGCCTGTTAATTTAGCCTCTCTTAACAATGTCCTCTTCAGATTATCACGTGGTCTGCCTCATTTTCTTTGGCCTGTTGTGTTCCACTTTGTAGCTTGTTTTGGGATTCTCTGACTTTTTATTCTCATCAAGTGACCAACATGTCCATCTCCTTCTCCTGATCACCCATGAGACTGGTTGTTGTTCAGTCATCTGTCTTATCTCTGCGTTGTTCTTAAATTCGTTCCACTTGATGCGGAGTATTTTCCTTAAGCATTTGTTTTCAAAAGAGTCTAATTTCTTGTCTATTTCTTTAGTTGTTTTCCAGCTTTCGCATGCATAAATGAGGGTGGATATTACATTTGAATTGAATAGTCTTAACTTAGTTTTTGTGCTTATAACTACTGAATGCCATATGTTCTCAAGAATATTGAAGATCCATGCTGCTTTTGCAATTCTGATTCTAACTTCCTTTCTAGTGTCACCATCCTGGTCTATGTAGCAGCCAAGGTATGCAAATTGATTGACTTCTTCAATATCTGTCCCTTCTACGTGTATTTCCGTTTTAGATGCAATATGTGATGAGATATAACAATGTGAGACATGCAATATGTGATGCGATATAACAATGTGAGACAAGATATTATATGTGATAAGATATAATAATGTGAGACAAAATGCAATATGTGGTGAGATATAATAATATGAGAAAAGATGCAGTATGTGGTGAGATGTCATAAGAAGAAAACAATCAAGCAGAGAGAGGATATGTGATGAGATGAGAAGAAAACAATCAAGCAGAGAGAGGATATAAGACGACTCTGAGTATCATCATAAATATCATTTATCTGCAGATTAGAAAAACATTTTACTTCAAGGTTTGAAAGAATTTCAAGTTATCATAAACATCAGATTATCCTCAGTGTTATCAATAATATCAGTTCCGTCTCAATGTTGCTGTTGTAAATGTGATGTCACTCTCAGTTTTGTTGTTGTAAATGTGATGTCACTCTCAGTGTTGTTGTAAATGTGATGTCACTCTCAGTGTTGTTGTTGTAAATGTGATGTCACTCTCAGTGTTGTTGTAAATGTGATGTCAATCTGTTGTTGTTGTTGTAAATGTGATGTCACTCTCAGTGTTGTTATTGTAAATGTGACGTCATTCTCAGCGTTGCTGTTGTAAATGTGATGTCACTCTCATTGTTGCTGTTGTAAATGTGATATCACTCTCAATGTTGTTGTTGTAAATGTGATGCCACTTTGTTGTTGATGTTGTTGTTGTAAATGTGATGTCACTCTCAGTGTTGTTATTGTAATTGTGATGTCACTCTCAGCGTTGCTGTTGTAAATGTGATGTCACTCTGTTGTTTTTGGTGTAAATGTGATGTCACTCTCAATGTTGTCAAAAATGTCAAGTCATTCAATTTTTTATCATAAATGTAAAGGTTAATCATTTGTTTGTGCTGTATCTAGATTCAGGTGTAGATGATGCAAGGGATCATGGTGTAGATGATTGTGAAGATGATGGTGTAGATGATGGTGTAGATGATGTTATACTTGACAGTTTTTACTATCCCTAGGAACAGCCTGCCCAGGTGGAAGTTCCCAGGCGGAGAAGGTACGGCCAGAGCTTGGCACCAAATCTTTGCCTACTCATAAGTCAAAATCAGCCTCAGGTTCATGTGGACAACTTGACACTTCAGCAGGCTAAACTTGACACTATCTTCAGTAACACTCATGAAGTGACAGTTCTTGACCTGGCACAAATTTACCAGGGCAATATCATGCATACTGTAGCTGAGAACAGCGGGACAGCTGGTGAGGAGATGGATAGATCTGACACTGGTAACGTGGGCTCTATGTCTAGCGTCCTGTCCCACAGCCAGCCAAATATTTATACACGACGGAAGTCAAAACTGCAAGATCTGGGGTCAGGGATCAGAGGGGGTAGATCAAAGTCAGCAGATGAGACCCCTGTGAGCTTAAAGAGACCCTATGATAGATATGGGCCAAGTCGAGACTTGGATAACTCCTCCATTTATGGTCGATGTGAGTACAGCACAGCTGGGATGATGAAGCGCCTGGGCTGCGCCTCACAGCGTGAACGGAGGCTGTCGTGCAAGGAGCAGATTAAATCTTCATCTAGGAGGGGTGCCAATGTTATCATGGAGGAAGAAGATTTAGAGAGTGAGGAAGATAAGTTTGATATTGACTCCAGGCTTCAGTTTATACAAGCTGAAGCAGAAATCAGCAAAATGTGAGAATGTTGTAGAGAATGAGGCAAACTGCAGTCCTGCATGTTAAACTTGTTCATAAAATATTTCAAATATTGCAACATGCAGAATCGTTAACATTTTGTCGCTGCTAAACTCATGTTCATATAGTCACTTGCCACAAGTAGACTGTTATATTTAGCATGTTTTATAACTTCATGTTATATCTAGTATGTTTGATAACTATATTATGCAATAACATTAACTTTAGACCAGCATTGTGTATGTAAATCATATAGCAAGTTTAATGTTATCCTGCAAACTTTGGTTGCCACATTCAGATATGGTGCAACTTCAGTGCCCTTTCCAACCCCCCCCCCCCCCCAGCTTCTCTAACTCCCAGCCCCACTTTTCCTATTTCAACAGATTCTTTGACTCTGGTTAGAAAATGATGATGATCCTATATGCTGGTCCTTTGACTCTGGCTAGAAAATGATGATGATCCTATATGCTGATCCTTTGACTCTGGCTAGAAAATGATGATGATCCTATATGCTGATCCTTTGACTCTGGCTAGAAAATGATGATGATCCTATATGCAAGTGGAGACAACTAAAAAACACGTCTGCTCACAGAGCTTTCTGTCTGTGTTGAGTGCTCTCACTGCTAGCTGGTCAGGTCAGCATCTTGCCCTATTTATATCGCCAGATTGACCTCTGAACTTTTGATCTAGGTCTGAATGACATCTAAATATGACCTAGATTGAAATAATCTCTGAAATGCGGTATAATCCAGATCTGAAGGAACCTGAAACTGGCTCTGACCTGCACCTGAGCAAATGACCAAGATATGATTGGCCCCTGATTGTGACCCAGATCTGTCCAAACATTATGTTCATCTGTCATGTTTCAGCTTGCTCCCTATTTTCTTTTGTTGTAGTTAATTTCAGCTTGTTCCCTATTTTCTTTTGTTGTAGTTAATTTCAGCTTGTTCCCTATTTTCTTTTGTTGTAGTTAATTTCAGCTTGGCTCCTATTATTTTCTTTTGTTGTAGTTAATTTCAGCTTGTTCCCTATTTTCTTTTGTTGTAGTTAATTTCAGCTTGGCTCCTATTATTTTGTTTTGTTGTAGTTAATTTCAGCTTGATTCCTATTATTTTGTTGTACTTACTTTCACTCTACTGCCTGGTTATAATGTGAAGAACAGGATGTGAATTTAATATGCCAGTATCAGAATTTTTACTTGAGACAGCACATTACAGGTTTGGGTGAGAATAAAAGAACAAGCAGATTTAAGGGAAAATACAGAACAGGTCAGTAAAAATATGCATGAGAAGTCATGGACAATACAACAGGGATAAAACTTGTGAAAATGTATTCATGGAAACTGTACAGACATGCAGACATAAGCAGGTAATTGGACATATGTACAGACATGTAGACACAAGCAGGTGATTGCACATATGTACAGGAATGATTAAAAAATAAAGCATTTAATACAAATGTACAATATTTCTTGACATTGACAAGTACTGGTCAAGTTCACTGTTCAAGTTCTGATATTCAGGAAATGTTTGGGTGTTACTGCGTATAGTTCTTGTTAATATATTCACATTAACCTCTCACCTACACTCATATTCAGCTAAATTAACACTCAACCATATTAAGACTCAGCCACATTCATATTCACCCACACCAACATTCAGTCACATTCACACTGCTATATTAAGACTAAGTCACACTCAAATTCAAAGATACTAACACTCAACTATACTAACACTCAATCATAGTAACACTCTGCAATACTAACACTCAACTATACTAACACTCAATCATAGTAACACTCTGCAATACTAACACTCAGCCAAACTAACACTCAGCCATATTAACATTCAGCCAAATCAACATTCAATCAAACTAACATTCAGCCACACTACCAATCAGCCAAACTAACACTCAGCCCACACTAACACTAAATCATACTAACATTCAGTCACACCAACACTCAGCCATACCAACACTCAGCCATACTAACACTCAGCCATACTAACACTCAGCCATACTAACACTCAGCCATACTAACACTCAGCCATACTAACACTCAGCCATACTAACACTCAGCCATACTAACACTCAGCCCACACTAACACTAAATCATACTAACATTCAGTCACACCAACACTCAGCCATACCAACACTCAGCCATACTAACACTCAGCCATACTAACACTCAGCCATACTAACACTCAGCCATACTAACACTCAGTCATACTAAGTCATACTAACACTCAGTCATACTAAGTCATACTAACACTCAGTCATACTAAGTCATACTAACACTCAGCTATACTAACACTCAGTCATACTAAGTCATACTAACACTCAGCTATACTAACACTCAGTCATACTAACACTCAGCTATACTAACACTCAGTCATACTAAGTCATACTAACACTCAGCTATACTAGCACTCAGTCATACTAAGTCATACTAACACTCAGCTATACTAACACTCAGTCATACTAAGTCATACTAACACTCAGCTATACTAACACTCAGTCATACTAACACTCAGCTATACTAACACTCAGTCATACTAACACTCAGTCATACTAACACTCAGCTATACTAACACTCAGTCATACTAACACTCAGTCATACTAACACTCAGCTATACTAACACTCAGTCATACTAACACTCAGTCATACTAACACTCAGCTATACTAACACTCAGCTATACTAACACTCAGTCATACTAACACTCAGTCACACTAACACTTACCCACACTAACACTTAGTCACACTAACACTTACCCACACTAACACTTAGTCACACTAACACTTACTCACACTAACACTTAGTCACACTAACACTTAGTCACACTAACACTTACCCACACTAACACTTACCTACACTAACACTTACCCACACTAACACTTAGTCACCAGCCATACTATCATTTAGATTTACAAAAACTTAGCCATACCAACTTTCAGCCATACTATCATTCAGCCATACTAACACTCAGCCATACTAATATTCAGCCATACTAACATTCAGCCATACTATCATTTAGCCATACAAAAACTTAGCCATAATAACACTCAACCACACTAACACTTAGCCATACTAACACTCAACCAAAGTAACATTCAGCCATACTAACAATCAGCCATACTAACATTCACCCATACTAACATTCACCCATACTAACATTCACCCATACTAACATTCAGCCATACTAACATTCAGCCATACTAAACATTAGGCATACTAAAACTGAACCATACTAACATTCATCCATACTAACACTTAGGAGTACTAACAATCAACCATACTAAAACTTAGGAGTACTAACAATCAGCCATACTAAAACTTAGGAGTACTAACAATCAACCATACTAACACCGAACCTTACTAATACTCAGCCATATTAACACTCAGCCATATCAAAACGTAGCCAACTAACACTCACCCATACTAACAATCAGCCATACTAACTCTCAGCCATACTAACACTCAGCCATACTAACACTCAACCAATCTAACATTCAGCCATACTAACACTCAACCAATCTAACATTCAGCCATACTAACATTCAGCCATACTAACACTCAACCAATCTAACATTCAGCCATACTAACATTCAGCCATACTAACACTCAACCAATCTAACATTCATCTATACTAACATTCAGCCATACTAACATTCAGCCATACTAACATTCAGCCATACTAATACTCAACCAATCTAACACTCACCCATACTAACAATCAGCCATACTAACACTCAATCAATCTAACATTCACCCATACTAACACTTAGCCAAACTAACACACAGCCGACACTAACATTTATTCATACTAACACTTACCCACACTAACACTCAGCCATACTATCATTTACAAACACTAACACTCATCCATACTAGCACTTACCCACACTAAAACGTACCCACGGTAACACAGCCCACATTAGCATTTAGACATAGTAACCCTCAAACATAGTAGCACTTACCCACACTACACTCAGCCATACTAACACTTTCAAGCACTAACATATAGCCCACACTAACACTCAGGCGTACTAAAGCACAGCCCACATTAACATTCAGCCAAAATAACACTCAGTCATACTGACATTTACCCATATTAACACATACCCATACTAATATTGAGCCATACTAACATTGAGCCATACTTACACTTAGCCATACTAATAATTACCCATACTAACACTTACCTATTCTTACACTCTGCCATACTAACAATCAGCCATACTAAAACTCAACCATACTAACACTCAGCCATATTAACTCTCAGCCACACTAACACTCAGCCCATACTAACACTCAGCCATACTAAAACTCAACCATACTAACACTCAGCCATATTAACTTTCAGCCACACTAACACTTAGCCATACTAACACTTAGCCATACTAACACTTAGCCATACTAACACTTAGCCGTACTAACACTTAGCCGTACTAACACTTAGCCGTACTAACACTTAGCCATACTAACACTTACCCATACTAACACTCAGCCATATTAACTTTCAGCCACACTAACACTCAGCCATATTAACTTTCAGCCACACTAACACTCAGCCATACTAACACTCAGCCCACACTAACACTCAGTCATACTAACACTCAGCCCACACTAACACTCAGCCCATACTAACACTCAGCCCACACTAACACTCAGCCATACTAACACTCAGCCCACACTAACACTCAGCCATACTAACACTCAGCCCACACTAACACTCAGTCATACTAACACTCAGCCCACACTAACACTCAGCCCATACTAACACTCAGCCCACACTAACACTCAGCCCATACTAACACTCAGCCCACACTAACACTCAGCCCACACTAACATTCAGCCCACACTAACACTCAGCCCACACTAACACCCACATTCAAATATGAAGTCATCCCGTGTAATAATGACATTCTTTGCCCAGAATTCTATGATGACTCTTGCAATGTTTGATGTTATGAAAGAGGACTTTGAGAGGTATCCATGTGTTAGCACAGATAACTGTAGCAAGTTTCTGATGTTCTTACTAAATGTAGCCACATTTTATACACAAATTTGTAGCTTGTCATAAGTCACATTTTATCATAGCTTGTCATATGTCACATTTTCCACTAGCTTGTCATATATCACATTTTCTCATAGCTTTTCATGTCTCATTTTCTCATAGCTTGTCATGTCACATTTTCTTATAGTTTGTCATATGTTACATTTTCTCATAGCTATGTCACATTTTATCATAGCTGTCATGCCAGCATAAGCAATAAACAGAAGTCATGAATAAACATGCAGATGTTTGTAAAATATTTGTTTGGTGATTTCTTTTCTCTCTCTCTCTCTCACTCTCTCTCACTCTCTCTCTCTCTCTCTCTCTCTCTCTCTCTCTCTCTCTCTCTCTCTGCCTAGAATATGTGTTGAAATATACAACAATGTTGGCAGGCTGTTAATTAGTGTGTATTGATATCTTTAAGGTGGTAGTTAGTGTGTATTGATATCTTTAAGGTGGTAGTTAGTGTGTATTGATATATTTAAGGTGGTAGTTAGTGTATATTGATATATTTAAGGTGATAGTTAGTGTGTATTGATATCTTTAAGGTGGTAGTTAGTGTGTATTGATATCTTTAAGGTGGTAGTTAGTGTGTATTGATATATTTAAGGTGGTAGTTAGTGTGTATTGATATATTTAAGGTGGTAGTTAGTGTGTATTGATATATTTAAGGTGGTAGTTAGTGTGTATTGATATATTTAAGGTAGTAGTTAGTGTGTATTGATATATTTAAGGTGGTAGTTAGTGTGTATTGATATATTTAAGGTGGTAGTTAGTGTGTATTGATATATTTAAGGTGGTAGTTAGTGTGTATTGATATATTTAAGGTGGTAGTTAGTGTGTATGTGATATATTTAAGGTGGTAGTTAGTGTGTATTGATATATTTAAGGTGGTAGTTAGTGTGTATTGATATATTTAAGGTGATAGTGTGTATTGATATATTTAAGGTGGTAGTTAGTGTGTATTGATATCTTTATGGTGGTAGTCAGTGTGTATTGATATCTTTATGGTGGTAGTCAGTGTGTATTGATATCTTTATGGTAGTTGTCAGTGTGTATTGATAGCGTTGAAGAATTTTTTTAAATTACATCTTTGAAAATAGCTTAGAGGTGTATGGTTCGTTTCACAAAAAGATACAAGGAATGAGGAAAGTGAGCAGACAGACAAATGGCAGAAAGTAGATCGAGCGCGTATAAATGAAGAACATACGACATTAATATTTTGAAGTCAGCCTTTTTCAAGGATTACATACAAGAACAACACAACACCAAAAAAAAACACAGAAAAGATGAAAAGCTTAGACTTTTGGTATCGTCCTAAAGGAAAGATGGCAGTAAATGCACACAGGTAGACGGAAATGCAAAGTGGGAGCAAGCGATTGGCCGAGAGATGGTAACAACTTGGACCAATCGGATACCTACGGCCTAAAACAATGGGTTACCTAAAACAGTGGGTTACCTAAAACAGTGGGTTACCTAAAACCATGGGTTACCTAAAACAATGGGTTACCTAAAACAGTGGGTTACCTAAAACCATGGGTTACCTAAAACAATGGGTTACCTAAAACAATGGGTTACCTAAAACAATGGGTTACCTAAAACAATGGGTTACCTAAAACAGTTGGTTACCTAAAACAGTGGGTTACCTAAAACCATGGGTTACCTAAAACAGTAGGTTACACAGGTGACGTGAGTAGTAAAACCGAGAGAGAAAAATGGAGGACGGGGAAGGGGAAGTAGAGGTGGTGGTGTTAAGAGAAGACTGATGGGAACAAGACTGCACTTAGGATGCCTAGACAAGAAGGCTATAAATAGCTGTTAGCTGCAACAGAAGAACAATGAAGCGCGCTGGAAGATAAAGCTAAAACTTAGGAATGACAAACTGGAGGGAAATGACTAGAAAGTTGAGCATGAACAGCAGAAAAAGGTAGAAACTAGGTGGAAATCTAAAGAAGTTTCAAGGAAGCTAAATTTATTGTATATTCCGGCTCTGGGTTGAGACAGCCAGCCTGGAAAATAAGGCGCGTTCTGGAGCTTTCCGAGATCGTACATAAGAAGAAAAGGAGCGGACTGCAGTAACAGAAATGTCCCGTTTTCCTGGGTACTTTCTGTGGCAGAAGTGTCCCGTTTTCCTGGGTGCTTTCTGTGACAGAAGTGTCCCGTTTCCTGGGTGCTTTCTGTAACAGAAATGTCCCGTTTTCCTGGGTGCTTTCTGTGGCAGAAGTGTCCCGTTTTCCTGGGTGCTTTCTGTGACAGAAGTATCCCGTTTTCCTGGGTGGTTTCTGTAACAGAAATGTCCCGTTTTCCTGGGTGGTTTCTGTGACAGAAATGTCCCGTTTTCCTGGGTGGTTTCTGTGGCAGAAATGTCCCGTTTTCCTGGGTGCTTTCTGTGACAGAAGCATCTTGCCAGTGCTGTTTGTGCCCTTGTGGATGTGTCAAAATATCACTACTGTTGGATGTGTCAAAATATCACTACTGTTGGATTTGTCAAAATATCACTACTGTTGGATTTGTCAAAATATCACTACTGTTGAATGTGTCAAAATATCACTAATGCTGGATGTGTCAAAATATCACTACTGTTGGATGTGTCAAAATATCACTACTGTTGGATATGTCAAAATATCACTACTGTTGGATGTGTCAAAATATCACTACTGTTGGATGTGTCAAAATATCACTACTGTTGGATGTGTCAAAATATCACTATTGCTGGATGTGTCAAAATACCACTGCTGTTGGATTTGTCAAAATATCACTACTGTTGGATGTGTCAAAATATCACTACTGTTGGATGTGTCAAAATATCACTACTGCTGGATGTGTCAAAATACCACTGCTGTTGGATTTGTCAAAATACCAATAGTGTTGGCTGTGTCAAAGTACCAGTTTCATCTATTTTCAATGTTTTTATGTGTTGGATGACGCCGAAATGTTGGATGTTGTTTGTTCTTCATTTATACGTGCTCATCTTTCTTTCTGCCATCTGTGTCTCTGCTCACTTTCCTCACTGCTATCTTTTTATAAAGCTGAGCCATACAGCTCAGTCTACCTGTATTAGTAGAACCACTTTTTCCGCAGCTGTCATGTCTCTTATCTAAAAATAGTTTGTGCCATATTTGAATGAATGAATGAATAATCTTTATTTTTAAAGGGTAAAGAATTGGGCACTCAGGCCCGTCTTACATTCTGCCCTTCATCACTCCATCTTTCATTCTTCCCACACACTTGATATAAATGAGAATAGTTTAGTTTGAAGTAGGACATTTCTGGAACATACGAGCCGCTAAATAAACATTTTTTGTCATTTTGACAAGGTTTCTCATCGCACTACTACACTTGGTACCAGATTATGTACACACAAAATATGCGTTACACACACACTAGGACACTTGATACCAGATTATATACATATAAATGAAGATGAAGCACGTATATTTTATTAACAACTAACTGCTAAAACCATATACATTAGTAATCATGAACATAAACCCTGTTTACTAGCAACTAACATCATAAACACATCAAAAAACCATTAAACTGTGTTCTCCATGTCTGATAAATGATACAATTCAGCTGTTCCTCACCACAAACGCCAATTATGCAAATAAGACTCTGTCTCTCTCTGTCTCTCTCTGTCTCTCTCTGCCTCTCTCTGTGTCTCTCTCTGTGTCTCTCTCTGTCTCTCTCTGTCTCTCTGTCTCTCTCTGTCTCTCTGTCTCTCTGTCTCTGTCTCTCTGTGTCTCTCTGTGTCTCTCTCTGTCTCTCTCTGTCTCTCTGTCTCTGTCTCTCTCTCTCTGTTTCTCTCTGTCTCTCTCTCACTCTGTCTCTCTCTGTCTCTCTCTGTCTCTCTCTGTCTCTCTCTGTCTCTGTCTCTCTCTGTCTCTCTCTTTATCTCTGTCTCTCTCTGTCTCTCTCTGTCTGTCTCTCTTTGTCTCTCTCTGTCTCTGTCTCTCTCACACTCTGTCTCTCTCTGTCTGTCTCTCTCTGTCTCTCTCTCTCTCTCTCTCTCTCTCTATCTCCACCAACAAGTAATGATCACTTCGAAAATCAGATATTTTGGTCAGTCAGTCAATCATTTGCATGTCCCTTGCGGAACTTTGCCTCCCTAACAGCTCTCCTGTATGCCTCTCGGTTGTTAGCAAGATGCTCTGCTGCCGTGTTGCATCCATTTGCAGATCATCAACGATGTCTTGAAGCAATCTTTGCTTTGGTCTTCCTCTCTTTCTTTTTCCCATTATGTACCCTTCCAAGACGGTCTTCTCTAGATTATCATGACGTTTAATTTATCCAAAATATTTAAGTTTTTCTCTGTTTAATCCTCTTTACTAGCCAGTCTTCTTCAATATTAAGTGCTTGTAATATATATATATATATATATTCTTTTTTGTGTCCACGATATTTGAAGAACTCTTCTGTAGCATTTACATTCAAAGGCATTTATGTGTTTCTCAGCTGTTTTGTTAAGTGATTGGGTCTCACAGGCATATGTTGTGATGGGAAAGATGCATGCCCTTAAAAATCTTATTTTTATAGTTCTGTCTGTTCCTCTCCACAGCTTCTTTAGTTGTTTTATTTTCTGAAGGGCGATAGATGTCCTCCTTTTAATTTCCCTCATTGTATCTCCATTATTAGTTAGTAGTGATCCAAGATATTCAAAACACTCCACTTCTTTATATTTTTGTATCAATGAAAAATTGAAAGGTTTATTAACTTCACAAGACATCACGCTGGACTACAACATATGACAACGCGACACAATACAATCTCTTCCAAACAAACATACAAGTTATACGAAATACTTATTTATAACACAGCTGATAGAATACACACAAAATATAACAAGGCGGCGTTTAGAGACGCTCATCTTCTAATACTACTTGAAGTTACAACTTCAGAGTCCTTATTTCAGCAAAGTCCTTATTTCAGCCTGTGCTAACTCCTTCTTTTTACAGTATCGTAATTACTTCTTCTATACTTTCCATATTCTTTTGGCACACTTTACTTAAGATTACAAAATTCACATGCCTTCTCACACAAGAACAGTTACTAACGTAGCGCACTGACCTGCTTCAACATGTAACATTAAACCTAAAGAGCAATTGTCAATGACAAATGAAGATCAAATGAATGCAATGCAAAATTTACATATGAAATGTGCATCAAATATAATAATAAAAGTTAAACATTTCCCTACCCTTCCACTAATTCCTTCTTTACACTTACACTGAACTCTGTTCACCGCATATACTTAAGAACACTCCACGTTTGACACACGAAAACCTACTGGAAATATACGTTACCACAAATAACGCCAGCTGGTCCACAATCTGGGGTCAAGACAAACCATTCACCCACCATGATGACACGTACGATAACTGAAACACGAATACATCAGATCCATGCCAGGACACGATCCCCCGTGCTTCCGCCACGAGGGTAACACACAAGACTGAAAAAACTCAATACATTCCACTCTTTACCGACGCACAATCACGTGAGCGGCCTTTCACTCACTGAGAAATGCAAAGGTAGATGACTTTACCACTCACACCAGCCGCGTTTAAACAATCACACCAGCCCTCTTCACAGTTATACCCATTCTTTTCCCATATATTTCTCACCGAGACAAAGTTCTAAATACCACAAACCCAAAGAAAAAAACAGAAAAACTATAAAAAAAAATCACAATAATGAACACTAATACAATCCTTAAACAATATATAAGCACATATTCAACAATGAAACTTAATAAATAAATAACTATCTCTGTAGATTTCAGAAAAGAAAACAAATTAACCAAATAATACCAAAGCAAAAATACCAATAGACTCACATTTTTTTCCCAAATGTCTCCCTCCTCTGTACGGACCGAGTGAACCCGGAAGTTGATACTCAGTCACGCTGCCACGCTTCTACAACCAGATCTGTCTCTCACTGTCCTGATTTGACTCTTATCGTCTCCCTTTTTAAGAAAGTGTGTCCCTGCAGACGACTGACTGAGACCGCCTGTAAATGCACCAAAAACCAACCAACACACAATATTGTTCCACATTAATCCCACGCCCCTGAACCTAGTTGTCTTTCATATTTGTAGTAGTTCTCCAGCCACATCTGTTCCTGTTACACATAAGTTGAACTTGTTGCTGCAGTGTCATATTTTGTCTAGGCTCAGTGTGACCTGTGCCCCTGTAGATACCGGGACCCCTGGCCAGAGAAGAATAGGACCACTGCCACCTTCCACGTATGTCCTAAGAGGCGACTATGAATGTTGAGGGATAGGCCAACGACCTGTTCCCTGTTTAAAAAAAAACTGGCGCGTTACAAAAACACGGAGAGGAAAACCAGGAAACTTTGTCTTGGAAAAAGAAGGGACTCTGATAACAGAGCGCATGACGTTGTGCAGTTAAAGCTGAAAGAAAGATGCAGAACTGACATCCCAACTGAGAACCAGGACACCTTTTACCATTGCATGTTGGAATGTTAGAACAATGTATGAAAGTGGAAAGGCTGCCATGATAGCGAGAGAAATGAATAGATGTAATATAAAGATACTGGGGCTGAGCGAAACAAACTGGACAGGAACATGTAAGTTTAGACTAGCAACAGGGGAGACAATCCTATTTTCAGGTCACCAAAACTCAGATGCAACACAGAGGGCGTGGCACTAATGTTATCCAAAGTCACAGAGAGCACTGATGAGCTGGGAGGCAGTTAGCTGGAGGATAATTACAGCTCGCTTCTCAACAAACAAGGATATTTAGTTGAATAGCATCCAGATATACGCGCCAACAAATGATGCAGAAGAGATAGTAAAGGACGAATTCTACAACATATTACATGAAATTCTAGACCAACAAGGCAACAACCACATAACAGTTCTAATGGGGGACATCAATGCAAAGGTAGGTAAGATCAACACAGGTTATGAGAAAGTAATGGATCAAAATGGATTAGGAATAATGAACGAAAATGGAGAGAGGCTAGCAGATCTATGCATTCTCAACAACCTTGTCATTGGAGGAAGTATATTTCCACATAAAACTATACACAAAGCCACTTGGGTGTCACCGGATCATGTTACTGAGAACCAGACAGGCAATATTTGCATCAGTAGAAGCTTTCACAGAACAATACAAGATGTCAGAGTGAAACGAGGTGCAGATGTAGCTTCTGACCACCACCTACTGATAGCTAAACTGAGAATGAAACTGATGAAGCACCACAAAACAGACATGGCAAGGAAAAGCTATAATATGGTACTGTTGGAAGACCAAGAAATCGCAAAGAACTTAAAACTATTCTGAGCAACAGATTTCAGGTTCTGCAGGAGTTATATGAAGAAGATACACCAGATGTAAACACTGTGTGGAACAGTGTTGAAGAAAAGTGGAGCAAGTCATGTGAAGAGAGAGTGGGGATTTAAGAAACCTCAGAACAAGGAGAGGGTTACACTGGAAACACTGAAGAAGATAGACAGAAGGTCAGAAATGAAAGCAAAAATAAATGACAGTAAACAAGAGCAGCAAAGACCTCAGCTCAGACAGAGTACAAGTTAGCCCATACAGAGATTAGGACAAGTTAGCCCATACAGAGATTAGGACAAGTTAGCCCATACAGAAATTAGGACAAGTTAGCCCATACAGAAATTAGGACAAGTTAGCCCATACAGAAATTAGGACAAGTTAGCCCATACAGAAATTAGGACAAGTTAGCCCATACAGAGATTAGGACAAGTTAGCCCATACAGAGATTAGGACAAGTTAGCCCATACAGAGATTAGGACAAGTTAGCCCATACAGAAATTAGGACAAGTTAGCCCATACAGAAATTAGGACAAGTTAGCCCATACAGAAATTAGGACAAGTTAGCCCATACAGAGATTAGGACAAGTTAGCCCATACAGAGATTAGGACAAGTTAGCCCATACAGAGATTAGGACAAGTTAGCCCATACAGAGATTAGGACAAGTTAGCCCATACAGAGATTAGGACAAGTTAGCCCATACAGAGATTAGGACAAGTTAGCCCATACAGAGATTAGGACAAGTTAGCCCATACAGAGATTAGGACAAATTAGCCCATACAGAGATTAGGACAAGTTAGCCCATACAGAGATTAGGACAAGTTAGCCCATACAGAGATTAGGACAAGTTAGCCCATACAGAGATTAGGACAAGTTAGCCCATACAGAGATTAGGACAAGTTAGCCCATACAGAGATTAGGACAAGTTAGCCCATACAGAGATTAGGACAAGTTAGCCCATACAGAGATTAGGACAAGTTAGCCCATACAGAGATTAGGACAAGTTAGCCCATACAGAGATTAGGACAAGTTAGCCCATACAGAAATTAGGACAGGTTAGCCCATACAGAAATTAGGACAAGTTAGCCCATACAGAGATTAGGACAAGTTAGCCCATACAGAGATTAGGACAAGTTAGCCCATACAGAGATTAGGACAAGTTAGCCCATACAGAGATTAGGACAAGTTAGCCCATACAGAGATTAGGACAAGTTAGCCCATACAGAGATTAGGACAAGTTAGCCCATACAGAAATTAGGAAAAACGTAAAGAAAGACTGACCTATTTTAATAATATACATATAAAGTTAAATCTGATGAGATAGAATCATACTGCCATCACTACATATAAAGTTAAATCTGATGAGGTAGAATCATACTGCCATCACTACATATAAATTTAAATCTGATGAGGTAGAATCGTACTGACACCACTACATATAAAGTTAAATCTGATGAGGTAGAATCATTCTGCCACGACTATATATAGACCTAAGTATGATGAGATAGTGTCATACTGCAACCACTACATACAAAACTAAGACTAATGAGATAAAACCACACTGCCATCACTACATATAAAACTAGGTCTGATGAGATGTAATCGTACTGCCACCACTGGATATAAAACTAGGATACAATCGTACTGCCACCATTACATATAAAACTAGGTCTGATGAGATAGAACCACACTGCCACGACTACATATAAAGGTAGGTCTGATGAGATATAAAGCTAGATCTCATGAGATAGAATGATACTGCAACCATTACATATAAAGCTAGATCTTATGAGATAGAATCGTACTTCCACCACTAAATATAAACCTAGGTCTGATAATATAGAATCGTACTGCCTCCACTGCATATAAAGCTAGGTCTTGTGATATAGAAGCATACGCCCACCACTACATATAAATCTAAGTCTGTTGAGATAGAATCACTGTCACCACTGCACATAAAACTAATTCTGAAGAGATATTATATAGCTAGGTCTTATTAAATTTATTCATACTGCCACCACTACACATAAAGGTAGATCTTATGAGATAGATTTATACTGCCACCACTACACATAAAGGTAGATCTTATGAGATAGATTTATACTGCCACCACTACACATAAAGGTAGATCTTATGAGATAGATTTATACTGCCACCACTACACATAAAGGTAGATCTTATGAGATAGATTTATACTGCCACCACTCCACATAAAGATAGATCTTATGAGATAGATTTATACTTCCACCACTCCACATAAAGGTAGATTTTATGAGATAGATTTATACTGCCACCACTACACATAAAGGTAGATCTTATGAGATAGATTTATACTGCCACCACTACACATAAAGGTAGATCTTATGAGATAGATTTATACTGCCACCACTACACATAAAGGTAGATCTTATGAGATAGATTTATACTGCCACCACTACACATAAAAGTAGATCTTATGAGATAGATTTATACTGCCACCACTCCACATAAAGGTAGATCTTATGAGATAGATTTATACTGCCACCACTACACATAAAGGTAGATCTTATGAGATAGATTTATACTGCCACCACTACACATAAAGGTAGACCTTATGAGATAGATTTATACTGCCACCACTACACATAAAGGTAGATCTTATGAGATAGATTTATACTGCCACCACTCCACATAAAGGTAGATCTTATGAGATAGATTTATACTTCCACCACTCCACATAAAGGTAGATCTTATGAGATAGATTTATACTTCCACCACTCCACATAAAGGTAGATCTTATGAGATAGATTTATACTGCCACCACTACATATAAACCTTGATCTGATGAGATAGAATCATACTCATCATCATCAGGTGCCGTGCCGTCTGGCGTTGGCTATTATGCTTCTCCAAAGTACACGATCCTTCATGCAGGCCATCAGCTCAGTTGGTGATCTCCTCTCACACCATCCCGTCAGACTGTCCAGTATCATTTCTCTTGATCTTCTTCCTTCTATTTGTCCTGTTGTTATAATATTTTCAATGCCCCCTCTTCTCACTGCATGTCCTATGAAAGTACATTGTCTCTCTTTTATCTTTTTGACAAGGTTTTTTTGTCTCTCCAGCTCTTCTCATACATTCTTCATTAGTTATTTTTGCTGTCCAGGGGATTCCCAACATTCTTCTAATAAACCACATTTCTGCTGCTTCCAATGATTTTTGTGCAGACCTGCCTATTGACTATGATTCACTTCCATATAACAAGACAGGTTCAATATAGCATTTTAGGACTCGTTTTCTAACATTCATTGATAAGGATGTGTTGCATAATATGTTTCTCATTCTCTTCTTCTTCTTCTTCTTCTTCGTTCACTTCTACCACCAAAAACCGCACTGTGAACCTACTGAATTCACGCCTGTGGTCCTCGTTAGGTCCCGTGGTCCCCTGTGTGGTCCACAATAGACCACACGAGATCCACGAGAGGACCACAAGGGGTTCAGAGTATCACAGTGCTTTAGCCAGTATTCTTGGTGGGTCTCGGAAGCGGGATTGCGTGACACCGTGGTTTTCGTTGCACCAGTTTAGTCTAGGGTTGGACTTTCTCACCGGAAGTCCTCGACGTGTTTAGGATATCAGTGCATCCCCGCTGGGTGAGAGGCGGTAGCCCACCCAGGCCAGAGTTGGACTTTCTCACCGGAAAACCTCGACGTGTTTTGAGATACCCGTGTATCACCGCCGGGTGAGAGGTGGTTGCCCATCCAGTCCAGTGTTGGGCTTTCTCACCGGAAAACCTCAGCGTGATTAGGAAACGCAAACATCCCCGCCGGGTGAGAGGTGGCTGCCTATCTAGACTGCCCTGGTCCAGTGTCTCCGACTTCAGCATTTTGCAGTCGTGGCCGCTACCCTTCCTAGTTGTGACCAGGATGGAGCTTTTGTCCAGGAGGACGAATCCTCACCACTAGTGACTTCTACCCCTGGGTTGAGCCGGTTTAGGCATTATCCCAGTATGGGCGTGTTTGGGACGGGACCGACCTCTAGGGCAGAGGTACTGTGACATGCATAGCCTTCAAGATTCACCCCTGGTATGAGCCGGTTTAGGCAAAATTCACCAGTATGGGTGTTTATCAGGCGTTACCGACCTCTAGAGCGGAGGTGGCATGACATGTCTAGCCATCAAGTTCCACCCCTGGTGTGTGCCGGTTTAGGCATATTTCACCAGCGTAGGTGTATTTCGGACGTGGTCGGCCTCTAGAGCAGAGGTGCCGTGGTATAGCTCTCGTAGCGATACTACTGGACATACCGGTTAAACTTCACTTTCCACCACCTTTTCCCATCGGCTCCGCACAGCAACCTTTATTTCTTTTCCGCATTTACTTCCTTAACCGGGAGGAGCTTCACTCCACGCGCGGCATTTGAAGAGTCTCGCCAGCAGTGTCTTAACCTCTGGGACAAGCCGGTTCGTGCATTTCACCCGATATGACTGCACTCAGGACGTGGCCGACCTCCAGACCAGAGGTGCCGTGATTTGACTGTTTGCTTCGCTTTATCCTTTCTACCACCTTTTCCGCAGTGATGCTGCGCAGCAACCTCATTTGCAAATTTCTTCATTGGCCGGGAGGAGCACCACTCCACGCACGGCAGCTGAAGATCTCGCCAACAGCGGCAGATGAGCTACCACATGTGCCACTCATCTACCCTAAGTAACTGGTTTTCAGGCGCCAGATATTCGCCCTCGCCCCTTCTCCTGTCAGTTTAAACAGTTCTGCCACGAGAAAGCCAGAAGCTGGACTTGACTGCCAGAGGCTGTTTGTGGCGCGTTTGTAGTCCTTAGAACCTCTCATTCTCTGAAATGCAGTCTTTGCTTGGCCTATTCTATTCCTAATTTCTATTCTGCATTTCCCATCTGAAGTTATTACTGCTCCAAGGTATTTGAATTTCTGCACCTGCTTTAGAATAGTACCGTTTAATTTAATACTGCATGCTGGTGGATTCTGTTTCTTAGATATAACCATAGTCTCTGTGTTTTTGATGTTCAAAGTAAGGCCTTTCTGTTCACTTTCTTTGGCGACTTTATCCAACAGATTTTGCAGGTCTTGTTGGTTCTCAGCTATCAGTACTGTGTCGTCAACATACCGAAGGTTGTTAATATTGTATCCTCCAATTTTTATGCCTGGTTCTGTGATGATTGTTCTTAGAATATTCTCGCTATACAGAGAAAAAAGGTCTGGAGAAGTACACATCCTTGTCGCACCCCTTGTTTTATAGGTTGATATTTTCGAGTTCTATTTTCAGCTCGAATTTCTGCTTCTTGCTTGCCAGCATAGATGTTCTATAATCCTCAGGTCTTTGCCGTATATATTGATGTCTTCAAGCATTTTAATAATTTCATTATGTTTCACCTTGTCGAATGGCTTGGTGTAATCAATGAAGCATAAGTAGAGATCTTTCTGTACTTCTAAAGCTCTTTCTGTTAGTGTTCGTAAAGCATAAATGACATTGTGTGTTCCCTTTCCTTCAACAAATCCAAACTGTTCATCTGCTATTTCCATTTTTATCATTTTCCTTGTTCTTCTCATAATTATTCTCAGAAGTAGCTTCGTTATGTGACATGAGAGGCTGATAGTCCGGTAGTCATCACATTCCTTTGCACTTGGTTTCTTTGGTAGTGCTATAAACGTGGATTTAATCAGGTCATTGGGAATATAACCACTGTTGTAAATGTCATTCAATAACTTGGTTATTATTTTTATTCCTATCTCCTCTAGTGCCTCTATATTGTTATATTATCAGACCCAGTCGCTTTTCCTTTCTTCATGTGTTTGATGGCATCTATGATTTCATCTTCAAGTATTGTGGTCCATCACAGTTTTCAGTATCTGGTATTAATTCTGGTCTTTCTCCTCCATATAACTCACCGATGTACTCTGTCCACCTGTCCACAATGTCTTCTTTTCTCATTAACATTTTACCCTCTTTTGATTTCAGGCATCCTGTGGTATATTTTGTTTTCCTGCCTGTGAGTTCATTAATTCTTTTGTGCATGTTTGTGCTGTCTGTATTATGAGAGTCCTCTATCTGTCTGCACTGCTCATTTAACCACACTTCCTTTGGTTCTCTGCACTTGGGTCTTATTTCTTTATTTAACTTGCTATATTTTTTTCACATTATTTTTACTCCTAGTGGAGAATCATACTACCACCACTACATATGAAGGTAAGTCAGATGAGACAGAATCATACTACCACCACTACATATGAAGGTAAGTCAGATGAGACAGAATCATACTACCACCACTACATATGAAGGTAAGTCAGATGAGACAGAATCATACTACCACCACTACATATGAAGGTAAGTCAGATGAGACAGAATCATGCTTCCACAACTACATATAAATCTGGATATGACGAGGTAGAATAATACTGTCACCGCTACTTATAAAGCAAAGTCTGATTTGTAAAGGCTTTGAATAATGATGGTTCGTGTATTTAATATACAGTAGATAAGTTACCTGGGCTTCCCATGGAAAAACCGAAGGCAGGAATTTTCAATGGTCCTCATATCAAACAACTGATAAATGACCCATATTTCATAGCATCAATGAGCGAAATGGAATCATTTGCCTGGTCTTCATTTGTTCTTGTTGTGAAAAGCTTTCTTGGCAACAAGTACACACAATTAGTAGAAGATATGCTCTTTCATTTCAACAGGCTTGGCTGTAGCAAGAGTGCCAAAATCACACACAGTCACTTAGATCGCTTTCCAGCGGCCCTTTGTGACTTAAGCAAAGAGCAAGGTGAAAGATTTCACCAAGACATAAAATTATATTATATTAAGTTATATTATAAAACCAAATAAGCAGGCGCGGACCAACTGGCGGTAGACTCAGAGAGTGAGGTGGGGTAGTAGGTGGCTCTACTGCTCCTATAAAGTGCCTCAAGTGCTCCGTGAAAAGAATACCAGGCGGGTAAGAGGCGCCTTAAAACCTCTCGCTCCCGCTGCCTTGCGGGTTGGACAGGGAGTCCAAAGGCTAGCGGAGAGTCCGTACACAAACCGACAGATTGCAACGGAAAACCACTGTTGTAGCTCCCAAGAACAATTATGCTTATTCAGAGTAACAGATTTATCATGAACGACGTTAATGGATGTTCCTCTGGAACAGCCTTGTCCGGTAGGGCAGCTCACGTGCCACAGGTGAGGCCAGATCGTCATCAAGCTACTGGTGGCAAAACTAACAAGTTCAAAATAGCAACATGGAATGTTAGAACTTTATTCCAGGCTGGAAAATTAGAAAATGTAAAGAGGGAAATGGAAAGGACGAAGATCAACATATTAGGAATGAGTGAAGTTAGATGGACAGGTGCAGGCAAGATAAACTCTGATAAATATACAATAATATATTCAGGAAGTGAGAAACGTGAACGAGGAGTAGGAATAATATTTGACGAACAAACAGCAAGGACAATTGTAGGATATTTGAACATCTCGGACCGCGTCCTGCTAGCCCAACTGAAAGGACAACCAATAAACATAAATATTATACAAGTGTACGCTCCAACATCTGAAAGTTCTGAAGAAGACGTACAGCTATTTTATAATGACACAGAGACAGGCCTAAAACACACAAAGTCGCATGAAGTTACCATAGTCATAGGAGATTTTAATGCCAAAGTTGGTAAAGGAAGAACTTCAGACATCGTTGGTGACTATGGACTGGAGGAGAGGAATGACAGAGGTTATAAATTAATTGAATGGGCAAGAATACATAGCATGGTTGTAGGAAACACCTGGTTTAAACAACATCCCCGAAGACTGGCAACGTGGTGCAGCCCAGACAAAAAGACTTTTAACCAGATAGACTACGTATTAATCAACAAACGATTCCGCAATGCATTACAGTCAACAAAAACCATGACAGGAGCCGACTGCAATAGTGACCATAATCCACTCTGTGGAAAAATTAGAATAAAGCTAAAGAAAGCATGCAGAAAAGTGAAATACATCAAACTGAATACAGAACTTCTTAAAAATGACCAAGAACTGCGAGAACAATAAAAGTTATTATAAGAAATAGATACAATGCAATAGCAAAGATAAATAGTATAGATGAACAATGGGAAATGTTAAGAGATTCTATCCACCAAACTGTTAAGGAGATAATACCACCGAAAAAAGAAGCCCCTAAAAATAAATGGATGAAAGGCGACATCTTAGGACTGATGGACAAGAGGAGGAGGAGTAAAAATAACCAAGAGAAATATCCACGTTTATAGCACTACCAAAGAGACCAAGTGCAAAGGAATGTGATGACCACCGGACTATCAGCCTCTCATGTCACATAACGAAGCTACTTCTGAGAATAATTATGAGAAGAACAAGGAAAAAGATAAAAATGGAAATAGCAGATGAACAGTTTGGGTTTTTTTGAAGCAAAGGGAACACACAATGCCATTTATGCTTTACGAACACTAACAGAAAGAGCTTTAGAAGTACAGAAAGATCTCTACTTATGCTTCATTGATTACACCAAGTCATTCGACAAGGTGAAACATAATTATTAAAATTCTTGAAGTCATCAGTATAGACGGCAAAGACCTGAGGATTGTAAAACATCTATACTGGTAGCAAGAACTAGCAATTCGAGTTTAAAATAGAACTGGAAAATATCAACCTATAAAACAAGGGGTGCGACAAGGATGTGTACTATCTCCAGACCTTTTTTCTCTGTATAGCGAGAATATTCTAAGAGCGATCATCACAGAACCAGGTATAAAAATTGGAGGATACAATATTAACAACCTTCGATATGCTGACAACACAGTACTGATAGCTGAGAACCAACAAGACCTGCAAAATCTCATGGATAAAGTCGCCAAAAAAAGTGAACAGATAGGCTTTATTTTGAACATCAAAAACACAGAGACTATGCTTATATCTAAGAAACAGAATCTACCAGCATGCAGTATTAAATTAAACGGAACTATTCTAAAGCAGGTGCAGAAATTCAAATACCTTGGAGCAGTAATAACTTCAAATGGGAAATGCACAACAGAAATTAGGAATAGAATAAGCCAAGCAAAGACTGCATTTCAGAGAATGAGAAACATATTATGCAACACATCTTTATCAATGAACGATAGAAAACGAGTCCTAAAATGCTATATTGAACCTATCTTGTTATATGGAAGTGAATCATGGACAATAGGCAAGTCTGCACAAAAATCATTGGAAGCAGCAGAAATGTGGTTTATTAGAAGAATGTTGGGAATCCCCTGGACAGCAAAAATAACTAATGAAGAATGTATGAGAAGAGCTGGAGAGACAGAAAATCTTGTCAAAAAACATAAGAGAGAGACAATGTACTTTCATAGGACATGCAATGAGAAGAGGGGGCATAGAAAATATTATAACAACAGGAAAAATAGAGGGAAGAAGATCAAGAGGAAGACCAAGAGAAATGATACTGGACAGTCTGACGGGATGGTGTGAGAGGAGATCACCAACTGAACTGATGGCCTGCATGAAGGATCGCGTACTCTGGAGAAGCATAATAGCCAACGTCAGTCGGCACGGCACCTGATGATGATGATCACTTATTCTCCATCTCCAACACATTCTCCATCTCAATTACACATTCTCTCTATCTCTACTATACATTCTCTATCACTACCACCACACATTCTCTACCTCCACGGCACCTGATTATGATGATGATGATGATGATGATGATGATGATGACATAAAAACAGTGGACGCCAGATACCAAGGAAGATGGTATGCACACATGATGGCAGACTGTTTTGGAAGCTTATGTTGGATTGTCCTGGCAGATCCCACTCTTGGAAGTCTTACTAAAGGAGCTTTGTGTGTGTCGGATGAGTTGAAAATTTGTATCATAAACTTGTGCTTTTAGTGCGAAATAAGTAAATTTTCATGTAGTACACTTTCTTTTAATTTTTAATACGATGCCTTCATGCTTAAAAGATATTCATTTAAACATAACATTGAAATAACCTGGTTTGTTATGGGCGAGCAGACTGAAGTGTGATACGAGGGACATTCAGAAAGTAATGCACCACATCGTTTTTCTCAGGAGCTGTTCATTCAAAAAACAAAAAAAAAAAGAAATGTATACACAATATAAATGGATATGTCATGTAAACATCAGTATTATTCAACATAATCTCCATCAACTTGTACGGCTTTACGCCAGCGCGAAACAAGTCCATGTATTCCTAGCCCGTACCAGATTTTCCCTTGATTATGTAGCCATTTCTTCGCTGCATGAATCACTCCTTCGTCATCTTCAAATCTTACCCCTCAGAGTGCATCTTTAAGTGGACCAAACAGATGGAAATCAGAGGGTGCCAAATCGAGATTATAGGGTGGATGGGGTACTACAGTCCAACCCATATGTTCTGTATCTCATAAACTAGAGCTGATGGGGGAAACGTGTGTCGTTTTTGGAATCAGCAGGTCACATGTACCTGCAGACAGGTCTACATTTGAAGCATCACAATGTGTGTTGGCCAGTGTAATACTAGTACACGTGGGAGTAATATAACATCATACAACTATGGCTTGCAACTATCACGTAGAAGTAATATAACATCACACAACTACGGCTTGTAACTATCACGTGGAAGTAATATAACATCACACAACTACGGCTTGTAACTATCATGTGGAAGTAATATAACATCACACAACTACGGCTTGTAACTATCACGTGGAAGTAAATAACATCACACAACTACGGCTTGTAACTATCACGTGGAAGTAATATAACATCACACAACTACGGCTTGTAACTATCACGTGGAAGTAATATAACATCACACAACTACGGCTTGTAACTATCACGTGGAAGTAATATAACATCACACAACTACGGCTTGTAACTATCACGTGGAAGTAATATAACATCACACAACTACGGCTTGTAACTATCACGTGGAAGTAATATAACATCACACAACTACGGCTTGTAACTATCACGTGGAAGTAATATAACATCACACAACTACGGCTTGTAACTATCACGTGGAAGTAATATAACATCACACAACTATGGCTTGCAACTATTGGGGAACATTATTTTTTTCATTTATTAACATAATGTTTAGGGTCACATTCACGATTGCTGAAGGACAGGTTAGCTTGAAGTGACTTTTGTGTGTGTATGTCTGTGTATTGATGGGGTATGTGAGTGTGTGTGTGTGTGTGTGAGTGTTAGACTGATAAGCGTGAGACAAACTTCTGCTCACTTTGTACAGTCTCAACAAACAGACTGACATGCAGGTGTCGGGAATGTTAATAGGGGGAGGGGGCATACACACATAAAACCTGATCTTATGAAGTTTTGATCAGTACAGATGTGTGTTCCTAGTTGAAGCCCCGACCACTCAGCCAGCACATAGACGAGCCGTCAAGACTGGACTAGGCCCAGATGTGCACGTCTTTGTAGCTGGGTCTGAAGAGTTCACGGTTATATTTGTTGACTGATTTACGGGACACTCAAGAAGCGTGGATTATAAGTCCACTTCTTCACTGCTTGACCAGGGCAAAAACATGTTCTGTGACATGTGTGTGTGCTAAGTGTGCGTGTCTCTCTCTCGCTCTCTCTCTGTCTCTCTCTCTCTCTCTCTCTTGGGACACAAGCAGCACAGCATAAAATCAACATTTATCTGGACCAGAGACTCTGTAAACATTTATTACTTTGTATTTCCTTTTATTTCATACATGAAATTAGCAGCCATAGTTTGTCTTGTTAACACATCATGTGCTACATGCCTGTGCGAAGTGCGCAGCCACATCTCGGCACAAACAGCATCAAGTACAGGAACAAGTACAGCATCAAGTACAGGAACAAGTACAGCATCAAGTACAGCATCAAGTACAGCATCAAGTACAGGAACAAGTACAGGAACAAGTACAGCATCAAGTACAGCATCAAGTACAGGAACAAGTACAGCATCAAGTACAGGAACAAGTACAGCATCAAGTACAAGAACAAGTACAATATCAAGTACAGGAACAAGTACAGCATCAAGTACAGCATCAAGTACAGCATCAAGTACAGGAACAAGTACAGGAACAATTACAGCATCAAGTACAGGAACATTGATTTGAAGATTTAAGTCGGAAATGTCTGGTCCGACACCCGCCATGTTTTCTGGGATATATGATATTCTTTGTCACTTTCAGCATTTCTGCCATGCTCACTGGGTTTCATTCCAAGACTAAAGCCATATTTGAGTATGCATAAATATGTATGTGTGTTTGTATGTGTGTATGTATGTATACATATGTATGTCAATCAATCAATCAAGTGCTGTGCCGCGTGGCGTAGGCGATCATTTCTCTCCACAATTCCCTGTCTTTAGACTTGATTATGAGATCTGCCAGTGACTTTCTTCCTAGCCACACTGACAGCCCATCCAGTAACTTCTCTCTCTGTCTTCCTCTGTCTCTTCTTCCCTCAGTTACTCCAGTTGCCACAGTGTGTTCCAATTTTCTTCTTCTCAGAAAATGTCCTACAAATCTCGCTTGTCTGCCTCTGATCTTTGCTGTAATTTGCCTTTTAACTCCAGCCTCTCTTAAGACTTATTCGTTGGTTTTCTTGGCTGTCCATGGTACCTTCAACATCCTTCTTATGAACCACATTTCCATGGCCTCCATTTCTCGCTGTACTCTCTTATTCATAGACCATGCTTCACATCCATAAAACAAAATTGGCTCGATGTAACATTTAAGTACTTGGAATCTTGTTTCCATTGATATGGATCTGTTGCACAAGATGTTTCTCATTTTCTGGAATCCTGATTTGGCCTTAGCACATCTGCTTTTTATTTCGTTGTGACATTTCCCATCACCTGTTATAATTGTTCCTAAGTACTTGAATCTATCAACTTGTTTCAGATGTGTGCCATCGATGGTAATGCTACATTTTGGTGTTATTCTTTTCTTTGAGATGACCATCACTTCAGTCTTCTTTTTATTCAGGCTGAGACCTTTACTTTTACTTTCACGAACCACGATGTCCAGAAGAGCCTGTAGCTCCCCTTCACTTTTAGCAATCAGAACTGTGTCGTCTGCATATCTTAAGTTGTTAAGGTTGTACCCGCCAACTGATATTCCTGGCAAGCTCTCTATATTTCTCATTATGTTTTCGCTGTACAAGGAGAAGAGGTCAGGAGATAGAACAGATCCTTGTCTCACTCCAAATTTTATGTCTTGGAATGCTCCTATTTGGTTCTCAACCTTCATTGCTGCTGATTGCTACCAGTATATGTTTTTGATGAGTTTCAGATCTTTCCTATCTATGTTGATGTCTTCCAGCATTCTTATAATTTCTGTGTGTCTCACTTTATCAGATGCTTTACAGTAGTCTATGTAGCATAAGTATAGGTACGTCTGCACTTCTATTGATCTTTCCATCAATGTTCTCAATATATATATATATATATATATATATATATATATATATATATATAGCATTACCTGTGCCTTTTCCTTCGACGAAGCCACACTGTTCTTCAGAGATTTCTGGTTTTATTTTGTCCCTGACTCTTCTCATGACAATACGAAGCAGGATTTTGGTAACATGGCTCATAAGACTAATGGTTCGATGGTCTTCACATTCAGCTGCACTTTGTTTCCTTGATAGGGCAATGAAAACTGATTGCAAAAGGTCTTATGGGACATAGTTACCGTTATAGATGTCATTCAACAATCTGGTAATTATTTCTATGCCAATCTCTCCTAATGCTTCCAATTCTTCCTTGGTGATTTTATCTGGTCCTGGTGCTTTGTTTTTCACGTGTTTAATGGCTTCTTCCACTTCTGCTTTTATTATGGGACGCCCTTCATTATTATTTCGTATATCTATTTCGCTTCTATTATCATCATAATTATTTCATCTCTGTCCATTATTGTATGCCCCTCCTTTGACTTCAGGCAACCAGTCTTGTTTGTTAACTCCTTTATTTCTTTGTACATATCTCTTGTGTTTCCATGATGGCGTGTCTCTATTTCATTATATTTATTATTTAGCCACTCTTCTTCAGCTTTATTGCATTTGTGTCTTATTTCTTTAATTATTTTGTCATACTCATCTTTATCTTCCTTAAGACTTCTTCTCCGATCCATTAGTTGCAAAATTTCTTCTGTCATCCACCCCTGTTTAGCGTGTCTTTTATTTGGAGGTAGGATTTCGATAGATGTTTGCTGAATAGAGTCTTTAAGCATATTCCATTTTTCGTCTATTGTTTCAATCTTCTTTATAGCATTATTACTATGGTCTTGTTCTAGTATTGTCTTATCTAAGATAAAGGATATGTATGTATGTATGTATGTATGTATATGTAATATATTTGTATGTATATACGAGTACGTATATCTACGTATATATGTGTGTATGTATGTATATATGTATGTAAGTATGTATGTATATATGTATGCATGTATGTATGTATAAGTATTACATATGTAATTATGTATATGTATGTATATATTTATATATATGTGTGTGTATGTATGTATATGTATACATATATGTATGTATATATGTGTTTGTATATATATGTATGTTTGTATATATGTGTATGTATATGTATGTATTTATATATATATATATATATGTGTATGTATTATGTATGTATTATGTATGTATGTATTTAAAACGATGATATAGTACAAAGATTTCTAGCAAAGTGGCGGCACGTCTGACAAAACTTTCGTTTACATTTTGTTCTGATTTGGGAAAAAAAACGAAATAAATAAATAACAAGAAATTGAACAAGTGTCTCGTCGAGTGTCTCGTCGAGTGTCTCGTCGAGTTTGTTGTTCTTTTTCTCTAACGACGGGAACATTTGAAACTCTGTATTTGGAACAAAATATCAGTGGTCATATATGTGGTCATGTATGTGGTCATATATGTTTCATATATGCGATCTTATATTTATGGTCACATATATGGCCATCAGGCTTTCATTATTGTGATTTTACAATCATATGGTGGTGTGTTTGTGTATCTGCCTGTACCTGCGCATACCTGCGCCTACCTGCATGTACCTGGAGGGCTTCACATCCACGTCTGATGTGTTGTAGTCACAGTCCTTTGATCTGTGCCTGGTTGTCTATACCTGGTTGTCTATGCCTGGTTGCCTATGCTTGGTTGTCTATGCCTGGTTGTCTATGCCTAGCTGTCTATGCCTGGTTGTCTATGTTTGGTTGTCTATGTTTGGTTGTCTGTGCCTGTATGCCTAGCTGTTTATGCCTGGTTGTCTATACCTGGTTGTCTATGCCTGGTTGCATATGCCTGGTTGTCTATGCCTGGTTGTCTATGCCTAGCTGTCTATGCCTGGTTGTCTATGTTTGGTTGTCTATGTTTGGTTGTCTGTGCCTGTATGCCTAGCTGTTTATGCCTGGTTGTCTATGCCTGGTTGTCTATGCCTGGCTGTCTATGCCTGGTTGTCTATGCCTGGTTGTCTGTGCGTGTTTGTCTATGCCTGGCTGTCTGCACGCTCGTCTGATAGTGTATCTTACAATAGATCTAGAATGTAAAACATATTAGCACCAAAACAACTGGCGTGTAGCACAAACTTATCATAACAGAATTAATATGTAGCACGTATCTGTAATAACAGAACTAGACTACAGCACATATCACATAACTAAAATATAGCACAGAGCTGTCATAACACAGTTACAGTGCAACACAAATTTGTAAGAACAGAACTAAAGTGTTGCACAGATTTCTAGGCTAAAGTAAAAGAACACTGTTGTATGGTTAGAACTCGACAAAAAAAAGTCATAAGCAAAACACTCTTAGACGTGAGCGAAAGAAATATGACAAGTAGCTGGGACAGGAACCATGGCCTCTGGTAGGACATGCAACCGCCTAGCCACAAGAAAACAGCGTATTAATCAACTTAGCTATCTCGCACAGTAGAAGCACAATGTAGCAAATATTTGCAACAACAGAATTTGCATGTAGCACACAACTGTAGCAACAGAAAAAGATATGTGTACTAACGAATGCGTCAACGTGTTAAACTTGACTTCAAGCACTAATAAACCAGGTTTTAAAGGCCAGCCATTTTCCTGCATTCAAATAATTGACAGAGGAGTTGGTACAAAATGTGTGGACAAAAAGAGATGATGATATAGAAAGAGAGTTGGATAACGGGTATTTTCAATTCCAAGTACAAGTGCCGCACTTTGTGAGAGCTTTTTTATGTTTGTATATCACAAATCTGTTTACATCTGTGTGACAGTCGCTTCACTTTCTCTCTATCCTGCCTTTCTCTCCTTCTCTGGTGTTGAATTTTCATGGTGTGTCAGACAGGTATAACTGAATGTTTATGATATGTTAGATAGGTATAACTGAATGTTTATGATAAGTCAGACAGGTATAACTGAATGTTTATGATATGTCAGATAGCTATAACTGAATGTTTATGATATGTCAGACAGCTATAACTGAATGTTTATGATATGTCAGACAGCTATAACTGAATGTTTATGATATGTCAGACAGCTATAACTGAATATTTATGATAAGTCAGACAGCTATAACTGAATGTTTATGATATGTCAGACAGCTATAACTGAATGTTTATGATATGTCAGACAGCTATAACTGAATGTTTATGATATGTCAGACAGCTATAACTGAATGTTTATGATATGTCAGATAGCTATAACTGAATGTTTATGATATGTCAGATAGCTATAACTGAATGTTTATGATATGTCAGACAGCTATAACTGAATGTTTATGATATGTCAGATAGCTATAACTGAATGTTTATGATATGTCAGATAGCTATAACTGAATGTTCATATGTCACGTGAATTTTTATATGTCAAAGGGTATGTGTTCACTTTTTCACCTGTCTTTCTTCTCTCTCTCTCTCTCCGCTCTCTCTGCTTCTTTCTCTCAAGTTTTTTCTCTTTCCTGTTCTCTTGTTTCTCTTGTTTTCTTCTGTTTTTGTTTGTACAAACCTCACGCCAGAATTGTTTTGTCTGGACAGGTCACGCCAAGATCTTTTCTTTTCTGTCTTCCATCTTCTTACCAGCATGAACATGTTCTCCTCTCTATCTTTCTCGCTCTCTTTCTCTCTCCCTTTCTCGCTCTCTTTCTCTCTCTCTTTTCCTTTTCTCTCTCTCTCTTTCTCTCTTCCTTTTTCTTTTTATCTCTCTCTTTCTCTCTTTTTCTCTCTCTCTTTCTTTTCTCTCTCTCTTTGTCTCTTCCTTTTTCTATCTCTCTTTCTTTCTCTCTCTCTCTCTCTTTCTTTTTCTTTTTCTCTCTCTCTCTTTCTTTTTCTCTCTCTCTTTCTTTTCCTTTTTCTCTCTCTCTTTTTTCTCTGTTTTTCGCTCTCCTTCTCTCTCTCTCTCTCTCTCTTTCTCTCTTTTTCGTTCTCTCTCTTTTTTCTCTCTCTCTCTCTTTTCTTTTTTCGCTCTCTCTTTCCTTTCTCTCTCTCTCTCTCTTTTCTCTCTCTTTCTCTATTTTTCGCTCTCCCTCTCTTTTTTCTCTCTCTTTCTCTCTCTTTCTCTTTTTTTCGCTCTCCTTCTCTTTCTCTTTCTCTCTCTTTCTTTTTCTCTTTCTCACTCTCTCTCTCTTTCTTTTTCTCTTTCTCACTCTCTCTCTCTTTCTTTTTCTCTTTCTCACTCTCTCTCTTTCTTTTTCTCTTTCTCATTCTCTCTCTCTCTCTTTCTTTTTCTCTTTCTCACTCTCTCTCTCTCTTTCTTTTTCTCTTTCTCTCTTTCTCCACAGAGGGCAGAATGTAAGACGGGCCTGCGTGTCCAATTCTTTACCTTTTAAAAATAAAGATTATTCATTCATTCATTCTCTTTTTCTCTCTCCCTCTCTCTTCTCTCTCTCTCTTTTCTCTCTCTCTTTCTCCTTCTCCCTCTCTTTTTCTCTTTCTCTCTCTTTTTCTCTCTCTCTTTATTTTTCTCTTTCTCTCTCTCTTTCTCTCTTTTTTTGCTCTCCCTCTCTTTTTCTGTCTCTTTCCTTTTCTCTGTCTCTCTTTCTCTCTCTCTCTCTTTTCTCTTTCTCTCTCTTTCTCTCTTTCTCTCTCTCTCTCTCACACACACACACACAAGGATGCGCGCGACATCTTCCCCGCACATGTAGGTATAAGCAGCAGCTGGGGTAAGTAAGAAATGTCTGGGAAATGGCGCACGGACGAGCTTGGAGTATCTCAAGAGAGACATCGCTAGACTGTAGGCAACTCTGTGTCTTGTATCTGTCTCTGCCAGGTCATGAAGTGATATCTTTCTCAATCAAGTCATAAAGATACTAGAGAGGCTCTGTGACTTGACATCTGTCTCTGTCAACCCACGAAGATACTAGAGAGCTCTGTGACTTGACATCTGTCTCTGTCAACCCACGAAGATACTAGAGAGCTCTGTGACTTGACATCTGTCTCTGTCAACCCACGAAGATACTAGAGAGCTCTGTGACTTGACATCTGTCTCTGTCAACCCACGAAGATACTAGAGAGCTCTGTGACTTGACATCTGTCTCTGTCAACCCACGAAGATACTAGAGAGCTCTGTGACTTGACATCTATCTCTGTCAACTCACGAAGATACTAGAGAGCTCTGTGACTTGACATCTGTCTCTGTCAACCCACGAAGATACTAGAGAGCTCTGTGACTGACACCTGTCTCTCACGCCTGTCAAACGAACCTGGGATAATTATTCGAAATGAGAAGACTCAGTGCAAGGGCTACTCTGGGCAAAGTTTGACACGCTTAAGTTTGCCGTGTCAGATTCCACCACATCATCTGTCACTGAGACGGAGCTGCCAAGTGAGTGCAACTTGTCTTTGCTTGTGATGGACTCGCTCTGCCCGCCCTCATGCCCATATTTTGTTTTCCTCGGTGCCCGGCACGTTGTGACTGCGTCTATGACGCACTTTTCTTTCTTCAAGGTGCTGACGCCACTGTGCAGCTCATCAGAGTCAGAGCAGGAGTCATCTTGACAGTCCTTGTCCTTCTTGTCTGTCTCCAGTCTCTTCACTTGACTGTTTACTCTCTGACATCCGCAGCGAGCGTTCGTGCCAGCCCCGTCCGCACCTTCCTTCTTCTGCTTGACTCGACGGTTCTGAAACCAGATTTTTACCTGCTTCTCTGAGAGATTCAGGCAGGTCGCGATCTCAATTCTCCTCAGACGAGACAAGTACTTGTTGTTACTGAACGCCCTCTCCAGCTCCAGCAACTGGGTGCTGGTGAAGGCTGTGCGCATGCGCTTCGACGACGGAAGGTCATCAGAAGGACCGTTGACACCTGGAAAAAATAATAATATTGATAGTGCTCACAGAAAACTTGATGGTGTTTGTATGGTGTTTGTATAGTGTTTTATGGTGTTTGTATGTTTGTAGACAATAGTGATGTCAGTTTTTGCATTTTCTTTCCTTAGATTACAGCTCAAAAACGGAGAAAGCCGGACATCACAACAAGCCGGACATCAGAAATGTGTTGAACATAAGAGCAAAGGAAACGTCACAATATAACCGAAAATCTCCTGACGTCAGAAAACAGCCGGACATTATAAAACAGCCGGACAACAGAAAACAGCCAGATTAAAAGTGTTATCAATACTGAGCTCCTAATGCTGAAGCTCTTCATATTTGCTCTAGTATTGTATGCATGACGATGTTCTGTGTACATGTCTCATATGTCTGTTAATCTAAATGTTGTAGTCTCATATGTTTGTTAATCTAAATGTTGTAGTCTCATATGTCTGTTAATCTAAATGTTGTAGTCTCATATGTATGTTAATCTAAATGTTGTAGTCTCATATGTTTGTTAATGTAAATATTGTAGTCTCATATGTCTGTTAATCTAAATGTTGTAGTCTCATATGTCTGTTAATCTAAATGTTGTAGTCTCATATGTCTGTTAATCTAAATGTTGTAGTCTTATATGTCTGTTAATCTAAATTTTGTAGTCTCATATGTTTGTTAATCTAAATGTTGTAGTCTCATATGTCTGTTAATCTAAATGTTGTAGTCTCATATGTTTGGTAATCTAGTAGTCTCATATTTCTAGTAATCTATATGTAGTAGTCTCATATATCTAGTAATCTATATGTAGTAGTCTCATATATCCGGTAATCCATATGTAGTAAACTCATATTTCTGGTGATCTATATGTAGTAGTCTCATATGTCTGGTAATCTGTATGCAGTAATCTCATATGTCTAGTAATCTATAGTTTCATGTCTGGTAATCTATATGTAGTAGTTTCATGTATTGTGTCTTGTTTGCTTTGCAGTTGGTGCACAAAATTTTGAATTCTTGTCCAAACATTCTCAAAAAACTATATCTGAAACTCTCATATATCTAGTAATCTGTATGTTAAGGTGACATATATCTCTAGTCTATATGATACGGTCACATATATCTAGTAATCTATGCGTTATGGTTATGTGTATGTAGTAATCTCAATGATATGGTCACATAAATCTAGTAATCTACAAGCTACGGAAACATTCATCTAGTATTCTATATGTTACAGCCACATATATCTAGTAATCTATATGCTATGGTCACATACATCTAGTAATCTACATGGTACGGTCACATACATCTAGTAATCTATATGCTACGGTCACATACATCTAGTAATCTACATGGTACGGTCACATACATCTAGTAATATATATGCTACGGTCACATACATCTAGCAGTCTATATGTTACGGTCACATATATCTAGTAATATATATATATATGAGTCACATATATATAGTGATGTTACAGTCACATCTATCTAGTAAATGTTACGGTTGCATATATCTAGTAAATGTTACAGTCACATATCTAGTAATCTATATGTTAGAGTCACATATACGAGGGGTGATTCATAAGTTCTGGGCCTAAGCTACAACGGATTATTTGTGGACAACTTTTTTGGATTATTTCTCAACATAGTCCCCTTGCAGATTTATGCACTTAGTCCAGCGATCCTGGAGCATACAGATCCCTTATTTGTAAAAGTCAGCATCTTTTGCCAGTAGAAAGTGGTCTACAGCATGAATGACGTCATCATCTGAAGTAAATTTGCGACTACTGAGCTCATTTTTGAGTTTGGTAAACAGGTAATAGTCTGAAGGGGCCAAATCTGGGGAATAAGGAGGATGTTCAAGAAGCTGGAAGCCACATTCATGAATGGCAGCCATTGCCACCGCCCACTTGATGAAAGATGGCTCCTCTCGTCAATTTCCCTCAACGCTTTTCCTTCAGTTTGACCCGCAGTTGCTTCACAAGATTAGTGTGATAGGCCCCGGTGACCGTTCTGCCCTTTTGAAGATAGTCTACCAATAGCACACCTTCTAAATCCCAAAAGATGGAAGCCATGACTTTGCCTGCAGACAGAACCACCCTTGCTTTCTCTGGAGGTGGAAATCCATGATGTTTCCACTGCTTTGACTGTTCTTTGGTTTCTGGTTGAAAATGATGAACCCAAGTCAACCATAGTCACAAATTGCTGAGGAAACTTTTCAGGATCTGCAGAAAAATGTCCAAGATATTTTCTTGACATGTTGAGACGCTGTAGATTGTGATCAGCTCCAAGAAGTTTCGGGACACATCGAGCAGAGACCTTTGTTATTTTGTGAATAATGGTATGAACACGTTCCTGAGAGATGCCCAACTCAGTAGCAATACCGCTTAGTAAGTCGTCGATCCTCCATTATCATGTCATGGATTCTGTCAGTGTTTTCATCGGTGGTTACCATTCTTGGTCTTCCTGGACGGGGATCATCTTCCAGACTCTCCCTTCCATGTTTGAATTGAGCTGCCCATTTCTTCACTGTGCTGTAAGAAGGGGCACTCTCCCCTAGAGTCTCTACCATGTCCTCATGGATCTCCTTCGATGATATGTCCTTGATGCTGAGGTAGCTCGATGAGAAATGTTATCTATTTTCTCAATTTTTGCCACCCCTTACCACTTCAATATTCTGGGAAAAAAAATTGGTTACAGTTAATTTCTTGAAACTTGAAGTTTAATCTTACATTAACCTGATCTACAAATGCACCTAATATCAACTGTGTGTTTCAAGTATTTGTACCTTATGCCGAGAACTTATCAATCACCCCTCGTATCTAGTGACATACGTGTTAGAGTCACATATATCTAGTAACCTACAGAGTCACTTATATCTGGTAACCTATATGTTAGAGCCACATATGTCTGGTAACCTATATGTTATAGCCACATATATCTGGTAACCTATATGTTATAGCCACATATATCTAGTAACCTATATGTTATAGCCACATATATCTAGTGACCTATATGTTACAATCACATATATCTACTTCTACGTTGATTTCTTCTCAAGTATGCCATCCGTGGAAAATTTGATTTTAAAAAAGCCAGATTTGTTTTCTATTTATTCTTGCTGTCTATTTTAATGTCCTTATATCATCCTCAAAACTTATGTTCTCATATCATCCTCAAAACCTATGTCCTCATATCATCCTCAAAACTTATGTCCTCATATCATCCTCATAACTTATTTCCTAATATCTTCCTCAAAACTTATGTTCTCATATCATCTTCATAACTTATTTCCTAATATCTTCCTCAAAACTTATGTTCTCATATCATCCTCATAACTTATTTCCTAATATCTTCCTCAAAACTTACGTATTTATATCATCTTTAAAACGTATGTCCTCATATAATACTCATGTCCTCACATCATCCTCAAAACTTGTTCTCATATCACCATCAAATCTTATGTCCTTATACCATCCTCAACACGTATGCCCTCATACTTATGTCCTCACATCATCATAAATCTTATGTCTTCATATTATTCTCAAAACGTATGCCCTCATATCAGCCTCAAAACTTATGTCTTCAAATCATCATAAAACTTATGTCCTCGTATCACTCTCAAAACGTATGTCATCATACCATCTTCAAAATTATGTCCTCATATCGCTCTCAAAACGCCTGTTCTCATGTTACTCTCAAAACTTATGTCACCATATCACTTCAAAACTTATTTCCTCATTTCACTCTCAAAACCTATGTCCTCATAACACTCTCAAAACTTATGACCTCATATCGTCCTCAAAACTTATGTAACCATATCACTCTCAAAACGTATGTCCGAATATCACCATAAAACGTATGCCCTCATGTCATTCTCAAAACGTATGTCCTCATATCATCATAAAACGTTTGTCCTCATATCATCATAAATTTTATGTCTTTATATCATCCTCAAAACTTACGTTCTCACATCATCCTCAAAACGTATGTCATAATATCATTTTCAAACCTTATGTCCTCAAGTCTTACGTCCTTATACCATTCTAAAACCTTGTGTTCTCATATCATTCTGAAGACTTATATCATTCTGATGACATATAATATTCTGAAGACTTATATCATTCCGAAGACTTATATCATTCTGAAGACTTATATTACTCATCATATTAGGATCCGTTCCACCCGTCCTGTCGCTCTCATGTGGCCCACTATCACTCTTATGTCGCCAATGACATCAAGATTTGGCCCACTATCACTCTTATGTCGCCAATGACATCAAGATTTAATCCACCTATCACTCTTATGTCGCCAATAACCTCAAGATTTGATCCCCCTATCACTCTTATGTCGTCAGTAACCTCAAGATTTAACCCACCTACCACTCTTATGTCCCTAATAACCTCAAGATTTGATCCCCCTATAACTCTTATGTCGCTAATAACCTCAAGATTTAACCCACCTATCACACTTATGTCGCTAATAACCTCAAGATTTGATCCCCCTATCACTCTTATGTCGCCAGTAACCTCAGGATTTGATCCACCTATCACTCTTATGTCGTCAGTAACCTCAAGATTTAACCCACCTATCACTCTTATGTCGCCAATAACCGCAAGATTTGATCCACCTTTCACTCTTATGTCGCCAATAACCTCAAGATTTGATCCACCTTTCACTCTTATGTCGCCAATGACATCAAGATTTAACCTACCTATCACTCTTATGTCGCCTATGACATCAAGATTTGTTCCACCTTTCACTCTTATGTCGCCTATGACATCAAGATTTGATCCACCTTTCACTCTTATGTCGCCAATGACATCAAGATTTGATCCACCTATCACTCTTTTGTCGCCAATGACATCAAGATTTGATCCCCCTATCACTCTTATGTCGCCAATGACATCAAGATTTGACCAACATATCACTCTTATGACGCCAGTGACATCAAGATTTGACCAACCTATCACTCCTATGACGCCAATGACAACACGATTTGACCAACCTATCACTCTGATGTCGCCAATGACATCAGTCAGTATGACCCTGGCGAAAATAAATTAGGAAACGTAATATCCCAGGCAGCCAACACTGGAGAACTAGCAGTCTTAAGTTCTACACGTTGACTTCAAATAAGTTGTTGAAATACAAATTGTCATCTGTCACAGAGCGAGCTGTCATCTGTCACAGAACAAGATGTCATCTGTCACAGAGCGAGCTGTCATCTGTCACAGAACAAGATGTCATCTGTCACAGAGCGAGCTGTCATCTATCACAGAGTGAACTGTATCTGTCACAGAGCAAGCTGTCACCTGTCACAGAACAAGATGTCATCTGTCACAGAGCGAGCTGTCATCTGTCACAGAGTGAACTGTATCTGTCACAGAGCGAACCTCCAATACATGACAACGATCAGAAATGAACATTCACGTATAATGTGGACTAGAAAAACACTACAAACATTCACATATAATGTGGACTAGAACAACACTACAAACATTCACGTATAATGTGGACTAGAACAACACTACAAACATTCACGTATAATGTGGACTAGAACAACACTACAGTACTGAGATAGTAGCAAGGATAGTTGGTTGCATAATCAGCCCATATATATATATATATATATATATATATATATATATATATATATATATATATATATAATATATATATCTACATCAAAGTGTTCAGTTCGATAGACAATTCTAAAGTCACAGGCAACTCAAAAGTCGCAAGTAGTTGTAAAGTAACAGACACCTCTAAACTATTGTCACAGACAACTATAATGTTATAGACAATTCTAACGTCACAAACAACTTTAAACTAACATCACAGATAACTCTAAACTAACGTCACAAACAACGTTAAACTAGCGTAACAGATAACTTTAAACTAACGTCACAGATAACTCTAAACTAACGTCACAAAGAACTTTAAACTAACGTCACAGATAACTTTAAACTAACGTCACAGATAATTTTAAACTAACGTCACAGATAACTTTAAACTAACATCACAGATAACTTTAAACTAACACCACAGATATCTCTAAACTAACGTCACAAACAACCTTAAACTAACGTCACAGATAACTTTAAACTAACGTCACAGATAACTTTAAACTAACACCACAGATATCTCTAAACTAACGTCACAAACAACCTTAAACTAACGTCACAGATAACTTTAAACTAACACCACAGATATCTCTAAACTAACGTCACAAACAACCTTAAACTAACGTCACAGATAACTTTAAACTAACACCACAGATATCTCTAAACTAACGTCACAAACAACCTTAAACTAACGTCACAGATAACTTTAAACTAACGTCACAGATAACTTTAAACTAACACCACAGATATCTCTAAACTAACGTCACAAACAACCTTAAACTAACGTCACAGATAACTTTAAACTAACGTCACAGATAATTTTAAACTAACATCACAGATAACTCTAAACTAACCTCACAGATAACTTTAAAGTAACGTCAGAGATGTATCAGGCAACTCTAAACTAAATTCATGGACAACTCTAAAGTCCTAGACAACTTTAAAGTGACACACCCACATATATATATAAAGTCACAGAAAACTCTAAGGTCAAGGACAACTCTAAACTAAAATCATAGACAACTCTACTGTCAAAGACACCTCTAAACTAAAGTCATAGAGAAATCTAAAGTAACGTGACTTATAGCTGAATAAAACACTAATTTTACATATGAAATGACTTCATGTTAGCTGCACTTGACCTTTCATAGACACGGGCAGGTGAAGAACAGGTTTTGTACAAGATGTGAACTATCACTTACACGTGGATTCACATTCAAGCAACAGCGCTACATTCACTTGGCTTGCAGTAAGGTTATCACTACCAGAGGATTATCAACAAAGATATCATAGCAAAATTATCACCAACAGTAATTATTACAGCAGAGAAATCAACAATTATAATCATTACACAGAGATATTAGCAAAGAGAGTTAATTTAACAGAGATTTCGGCAATGATAATTATTACCACAGAAATATCAACAATGATAATTATTACCACAGAAATATCAACAATGATAATTATTACCACAGAAATATCAACAATGATAATTATTACCACAGAAATATCAACAATGATAATTATTACCACAGAAATATCAACAATGATAATTATTACCACAGAAATATCAACAATGATAATTATTACCACAGTCTGTAACTAAACTCAGTCACAAGGGAAGAAATGAAAGAACCGCAGCAACTTTTGAAAAACAAAATGTGTTCAACATTGCCGTCACACTGCTGTCACATTGTCGTCACACTGCTGTCATACTGCCGTCACATTGTTTTTATATTGACATGACATTCGTCACTGCCATGACGTGAATGTCAGATTGTCTACTTACTTGCAGCGCACTTATTTCGCTTCCTGGCTTGTGGCGGCGACGGCAGACTGGCTTCCATGGCCCGGGGTGGGTCGGGTAGGCGGGTGTGGCCAGTGGGATGAGATTTGACGGCCATGTTTGTGTGGCCGGAGTATGCAGATGATGTGTACATGGAGGTCAGTGCTGGGGGAGACGTTGTTCTGGTCAGTCTATGGCCTGGGATAATTGGAGATGGAGGATGCGTTGTCAGGACGTGAGCTGTGGTCAGGCCATGGGCTGTCAGGCTGTGCGGGCTTGGGCCAGGTGTGTGTATGCACAGCGGACAGCACAGAGCTCCAAGCAGATCAGCAGGATGCCGAGTGAAGCAAGCGATACCAGCAGCTGGCACAGGATGATGGTGGTGATGATGGCTGGCATGTGGAGCCTGGTGTGGTCTGGCCAGGAGAGCAGGGTGTGGAGCCAGGATAGCAGACAGATGAGCTGGTGGACTTGCAGCAGGCGAGGAGTCCTGACCTGTTGTTTTATTAATAATCAGAGAATCGACGTAGAACGACCGAGACATGTCAGATCTGTTTGTGCTATCTGATACTTGTGATACTTGATAGTTATGATACTTGATAGTTCTGATGCTTCTGATACTTCAGGTGATCATAAATAGATATCCAGAAATCAAGTATCGGAATGTGATGTGAAGGTTTTGCTCAGTTTAGCCACATCAGTCAGTGTTATATGTTGCTGATATCAAGTTCTGTTTTCTCGTATATTCCACTTCCCGTTTCTTTGTGTCTCTGGCAGCAGAGAGTGCAATGTATGGCAGGCCAGTTTCACCAGAAAACGGCTAAAGTATACAAGTTGTGTGGCCGAGAAAACGGCTAAAGTATACAAGCTGTGTGGCCGAGAATACGGCTAAAGTATACAAGCTGTTTGACCTAACGTCTGGTCGGATAAAATTGTGTCGACTGAAGTTCTGGTGGCGGCTTCAGACACGACCACGTGACCCAGAATGTGCCAGAGGTCGAGACCCCACTAAAAGTGTGAAGCAAGGAAGAGGCACAATTTATAGCTCCCAGTCAAGACCAACATTCCGGTCCCGCGGGGCAGAGATTAGAGGATGTTGCTGTGGATGAGGAGATGATTTGGGCGGAGTAAACGGGTCATTAAAATTCTAGCTTTTTGTTTTGAACGATTCAAAACCTGTCCTTACTTCTCCGATGCGCGCGCGTTTCTAACAGCCAGTGGGAGGGGAGGCAATGGTTGCTTGACGAGATAAAACAGCCAGAGAATAATGCGCGGGTGGGGGGGGGGGGGCAAGAATGAGCGTCGCGACGTGCAATCACGCCCCACTAATCACGTGGTCGGACACTGCGCATGACCGAATAATGGAGGTAAACAAGCCCTTCGTCGGCTCAGGCTGGCTTCTCGCCCCCAGAACTCTGGTTACAAGCGCATGCTGGCAGGTTGGCTGTTGCTGATTGGATGAGATGGGCGAGGGGAGTGGTCAGCATCCTTTGTCAGTGAAGGACGTGTCCTACTACAGCCAACGAGAGGAAGAGTCACGACTGAGTGACAGCCTCACCACGTGACACTAAATACTATTTGGATAACAGGAACTTCAGCACGCTCACTGACGCAGTTGACGCAGTTACTGACTCTATTTTACTAATTTTTGAAAAACACTGACTCATATAGATCAGGACTATATTGTTCTGATGCCAGAAAAGTTATACAGGGAAGATGTTGTTCAAGCCATTATTATATGGGAAGAATTAATGTCACCACGTAATAATGAATAAGTTACTCAAGCCATTATTATATTATATTATATTATACTATATTATATTATAAAAATAGCACTAAGATGGACACCACAGGGGAGCAGAAGTAAGGGTAGACCAAAAGAGACATGGAGAAGAACAACAGAAAGGATGTTGAGCAATAGAGGGCTCACCTGGGCAAGAGCAGAAAAAAAGGCGAAGGACAGGCATTTGTGGAAAACCCTTGCGGAAGCCCCATGTGCCCTGGGCACTTAAGGTTCAGAGAGAGAGAGAGAGATATTATATTATATTATATTATATTATATTATATTATATTATATTATATTATATTATATTATATTATATTATAGTGCCAAGCGATCTGAGGAGATCACACGTCCAGCAGCTTTAAGGTACAAACAGGAGTGAAGTAGATATGTGCAACATTATTTATCTTGGCAGTAGATTGGTTAATGAAGGAGGCATCATCAGACAAATGCAGAAGATTACAATGGAGCCTTGACACAGTGCTGGAGGACCTTGACTTTGCGGACGACATTTGTCTACTATCAAGCAGTCACAAAGATATGCAAGATAAAATAAACAAGCTAACTCAGAATGCAAACAACATAGGACTAAAGATCAACGTAGGAAAGACAAAGTTAATGAAGCAAAATGTGAACAATAGAAATGTACTCAGAGTAGATAACAAGTTAGTGGAGGAGGTCAACGAATTTGTATACCTTGGCAGCAGAGTAGTAGAAAATGGAGACAGCACAGAGGACACCAACAGCAGACTTACTAGAGCAAACCAGGCTTTTGCTATGCTGCAGACTATATGGAAATCTAAAAAAAAAACTAAGAACAGATACGAAAATCATGATATGTAAGAGTAATGTTCTAAGTGTACTATTCCATGGAAGTGAATGCTGGAAAATCACCAAAACCATAGAAAACAAGTTGAATTCTTTCCAGACTAAATGTTTACGAAGAATTAGAAAAATATTTTGGCCAAACACCATAAGAAATAACATCTTGTTGGCAGAATTGCAGATGAAGCCACTGACAACAATTATTGAGGAAAGACGCTGGCAATGGTTGGGACATGTGTTCCGAATGACTGATAACTCACTACCAAAAATAGCACTAAGATGGACACCACAGGGGAACAGAAGGGTAGATCAAAAGAGACATGGAGTAGAACAACAGAAAGGATGTTGAGCAATAGAGGGCTCACCTGGGCAAGAGCAGAAAAAAGGCAAAGGACAGGCATTTGTGGAAAACCCTTGCGGAAGCCCCATGTGCCGTGGGCACTTAAGGTTCATGTATATATATATATATATAATCAAGTTATGGAGCAGAAACGTGTAGTACAACAACAACAAAAAAAGATGAACAACAACTGTAGATATTTGAGGACAAGATCCTAAGAAGAATCTTTGGGCTGATAAAGGATACCAACAGTGGAGAATGGAGAGCTAGAAAGAACACTGAACTGAACAGCTTTTTTAAAAATCCCAACGAATTATAAATGTCTTGAAACTAAACAGACTACGCTGGCTTGGGCATGTAGAAAGAACGGAAGAGAACAGACAAACGAAAATGATGTATGCACAGGAGATGAGGGAAACAAGACCAAGGAGTAGACCAAGACAGAGATGGAAAGACAACATAGAAGAGGATATAAAAGAAATTGGTGTCAACAACTGGAGAGAGAGAAGATTAGAAATAGAGAGAAATGGAGGCGAACTTTATCTGCAGCAAATTAGAAAGCTGAAGAAGAAGAATGTAAGATATTGATGTCACATGCAATTTGGGGGGGGGGGGGGGGGGGAAGCGACCATCATAATGTGATAACAGAAAAATTACTGATGATATGAGATTTGGTAATATGCCAGTCTTATCATACATATAAAAATAACATACTTAAACATGTTACAGAAAAATCAATATTTGACCGTATCTGTGTATCCGAGTTGAAAATAGAATTGGAAAATATCAACCTATAAAACAAGGGGTGCGACAAGGATGTGTATTATCTCCAGACCTTTTTTCTCTGTATAGCGAGAATATTCTAAGAACAATCATCACAGAACCAGGCATAAAAATTGGAAGCTACAATATTAACAACCTTCGGTATGCTGACGACACAGTACTGATAGCTCAGAACCAACAAGACCTGCAAAATCTCTTGGATAAAGTCGCCAAAGAAAGTGAACAGAAAGGCCTTACTTTGAACATCAAAAAGACAGAGACTATGGTTATATCTAAGAAACAGAATCCACCAGCATGCAGTGTTAAATTAAACGGAACCATTCTAAAGCAGGTGCAGAAATTCAAATACCTTGGAGCAGTAATAACTTCAGATGGGAAACGCACAACAGAAATTAGGAACAGAATAGGTCAAGCAAAGACTGCATTTCAGAGAATAAGAAACATAATATGCAACACATCCTTATCAATGAATGTTAGAAAACGAGTCCTAAAATGCTATATTGAACCTATCTTGTTATATGGAAGGCAAGTCTGCACAAAAGTCATTGGAAGCAGCAGAAATGTGGTTTTATTAGAAGAATGTTGCGAATCCCCTGGACAGCAAAAATAACTAATGAAGAATATATAAGAAGAGCTGGAGAGACAAAAAAAAAAACCTTGTCAAAAAGATAAAAGAGAGACAATGTACTTTCATAGGACATGCAATGAGAAGAGGGGGCATTGAAAATATTATAACAACAGGAAAAATAGAAGGAAGAAGATCAAGAGGAAGACCAAAAGAAATGATACTGTACAGTCTGACGGGATGGTGTGAGAGGAGATCACCAACTGATCTGATGGCCTGCATGAAGGATCGGGTACTCTGGAGAAGCATAATAGCCAACGCCAGTCGGCACGGCACCTGATGATGATGATCTGAGTATTAGTTCATAGAAAAACAATCTTCTTCAATGGTCAGTCTACTTTCTGGCTCAAGCCAGGGCTTTATTTAATTTTTTTTTTTTTTCTGAAGTTAAATTCTGACAAATCTTTCCACCAGGAAGATATTACTCAGTGAGTACAAAGTTTTGTGGGAGTGGTATTAGGTAGTGAGTACAAAGTTTTGTGGGAGTGGTACTAGTTAGCGGGGATAAATTTTGTGGGCGTGGCACTAGTTAGTGCGGATAAACATTTATGGACGTGGCACTAGTTAGCGTGGATAAACATTTATGAACGTGGCACTAGTTAGTGCGGATAAACATTTATGGACGTGGCACTAGTTAGCGTGGATAAACATTTATGAACGTGGCACTAGTTAGTGCAGATAAACATTTATGAACGTGGCACTAGTTAGCGTGGATAAACATTTATGAACGTGGCACTAGTTAGTGCAGATAAACATTTATGAACGTGGCACTAGTTAGCGCGGATAACATTTATGAACGTGGCACTAGTTAGTGCGGATAAACATTTATGAACGTGGCACTAGTTAGTGCGGATAAACATTTATGAACGTGGCACTAGTTAGTGCGGATAAACATTTATGGACGTGGCACTAGTTAGCGTGGATAAACATTTATGAACGTGGCACTAGTTAGCGCGGATAAACATTTATGAACGTGGCACTAGTTAGTGCGGATAAACATTTATGAACGTGGCACTAGTTAGCTCGGATAAACATTTATGAACGTGGCACTAGTTAGTGCGGATAAACATTTATGAACGTGGCACTAGTTAGTGCTGGAAATAGTTGTGGGCACGCACTAGTTAACGCGGACAATTTTGTTGAGAGTGGCTCTAGTAATGTCAGAGAAACTCCTCTTGCAGCTGTGGATGACAATCAAGGATAATTATTTATTTACGGTGCACATTAAACATTTTATGCTGAAATATACTCCCCTGACCTAGATCATATGAGCCTTATATCTGAATTTGTATACTCTGTGTGTTTTCTGTCAGTATGTGTGTTTTGAATTGTATAGTTTATATGTATTCTGCTGCGTGTGCAGGATTTACTGTGGTTAATGTATGCTGTGTTTGATGTACGCTGTGTTTGATGTTAGCTGTGTTTGATGTATGATGTGTTTGATGTATGCTGTGTTTGATGTTCGCTGTGTTTGATGTATGATGTGTTTGATGTATGATGTGTTTGATGTATGATGTGTTTGATGTATGATGTGTTTGATGTATGATGTGTTTGCTGTATGCTGTGTTTGATGTATGATGTGTTTGATGTATGCTGTGTTTGATGTATGATGTGTTTGATGTATGATGTGTTTGATGTATGATGTGTTTGATGTATGCTGTGTTTGATGTACGCTGTGTTTGATGTTCGCTGTGTTTGATGTATGATGTGTTTGATGTATGCTGTGTTTGATGTATGATGTGTTTGATGTATGCTGTGTTTGATGTATGATGTGTTTGATGTATGATGTGTTTGATGTATGATGTGTTTGATGTATGATGTGTTTGCTGTATGCTGTGTTTGATGTACGCTGTGTTTGATGTTCGCTGTGTTTGATGTATGATGTGTTTGATGTATGCTGTGTTTGATGTATGATGTGTTTGATGTATGATGTGTTTGATGTATGATGTGTTTGATGTATGCTGTGTTTGATGTACGCTGTGTTTGATGTTCGCTGTGTTTGATGTATGATGTGTTTGATGTATGCTGTGTTTGATGTATGATGTGTTTGATGTATGCTGTGTTTGATGTATGATGTGTTTGATTTATGCTGTGTATATAAGGTCTGCGTGTGCTGTGTTTGAAGTATGTTCTCTGTGTATACTATGTTTGATTATGCTATGTGTATGCTGTCTGTGTATGCTATGTTTGATTATACTATGTGTATGTTGTCTGTGTATGCTATGTTTGATTATACTGTGTGTATGCTGTCTGTGTATGCTATGTTTGATTATACTGTGTGTATGCTGTCTGTGTATGCTATGTTTGATTATACTGTGTGTAGGTTGTCTGTGTATGCTATGTTTGATTATACTGTGTGTATGTTGTCTGTGTATGCTATGTTTGATTATACTGTGTGTATGTTGTCTGTGTATGCTATGTTTGATTATATTATGTGTATGTTGTCTGTGTATGCTGTGTTTGATGTATGCTTTGTGTGTATGCTGCCTGCGTGTGCTGTGTTTGATGTATGCTGTGTGTATGCTGCCTGCGTATGCTGTGTTTGATGTATGCTGTGTGTATGCTGCCTGCGTGTGCTGTGTTTGATGTATGCTGTGTGTATGCTGCCTGCGGGTGCTGTGTTTGATGTATGCTGTGTGTATGCTGCCTGTGTGTGCTGTGTTTGATGTATGCTTTGTGTGTATGCTGCCTGCGTGTGCTGTGTTTGATGTATGCTTTGTGTGTATGCTGCCTTCGTGTGCTGTGTTTGATGTATGCTGTGTGTATGCTGTTGCGTGTGTTGTTTGCTGTATGTGTGCTGAGTTTGTATGCTGTGTATGTGTGCTGTCTGAGTGTGCTGTGTTTACTGTATCTGTGGTTTTGAGTTGTGTTGTGGCATATAGGCTCCATAATGTTTCTATTAAATATGTTAATGTGTTTTATGTTACGTGTATAATATAGGCGTATGTTATTCTTGTGGACATATTAAACATTAAGACTTTCAGTACATAAATCATAGATGTTAAGACTTTCAATAATCTTAGATGTTAAGACTTTCAGTAATCATGGATGTTAAGACTTTCAGTAATCATGGATGTTAAGACTTTCAGTAATCATAAATGTTATCTTGCACAGCAACACTTCATTTTCCAAGCGAACGGTTGCCAAGACTTCATTGCTTACAGATCTGGTACACGATGTTTAGCAACTGTCCGACAGTAGAAGCTCATTTCTACCTAGCATCTTATGCCTCGCCAGTCGATCAGGGAGGCTGGCTGAGGTGGTCACGTGCAGTCAATCACTGGAGATGACAGCTGAAATCTCATCAAAAAGTCGCACATCTTTCCACGTTCCCATATTTAGTGTGACACTGCTCGACTTTTCTCACTCGACGCCCGTAGCAATGTGTACTCACGCTGTCAGCGGACTGGATGCCTTCTGTGATTACAGGGGACACCAGCCTCGCCCCTCACTGCTCCTCTGGTTCCCCCTTAATAGCGACAAGAGGAGGACGACTAGGACATTTTTTCCTCGTCTTCCTGTAATTTGCGAGGAGTTAAAGGAGGATACTACGTGATACTCCTACAAAACAGCTCAAACAGCTCAAACAGCTTCACTCGGTCTACACCAAGCTCGTGTAGAAGCCAGTTTGTAATCTGAAATAAGTGCTTGATAACTCAGCTCACAAGTCTCTAGCTCCGTACAAGTCTCTAGCTCCGTACAAGTCTCTAGCTCCGTACAAGTCTCTAGCTCCGTACAAGTCTCTAGCTCCGTACAAGTTTGCTACCACAAGAGAAGAGTCACAGCTATCTTACATCTGATGACAGTCTGTGACATGCAGAGAGGAGTCACAGCTATCTTACATCTGATGACAGTCTGTGACATGCAGAGAGGAGTCACAGCTATCTAACAAGTGATGACAGTCTGTTAGGGAAATGTTGAACCGCGCATGTGATTGTACTATCTCCAGCCTGAGACAGTGTCTGTGATTGTACTATCTCCAGTCTGAGACAGTGTCTGTGATTGTACTATCTCCAGCCTGAGACAGTGTCTGTGATTGTACTATCTCCAGCCTGAGACAGTGTCTGTGATTGTAGTATCTCTAGCCTGAGACAGTGTCTGTGAGTGTACTATCTCCAGCCTGAGACAGTGTCTGTGATTGTACTATCTCTAGCCTGAGACAGTGTCTGTGAGTGTACTATCTCCAGCCTGAGACAGTGTCTGTGATTGTACTATCTCTAGCCTGAGACAGTGTCTGTGATTGTACTATCTCTAGCCTGAGACAGTGTCTGTGATTGTACTATCTCCAGCCTGAGACAGTGTCTGTGATTGTACTATCTCCAGCCTGAGACAGTGTCTGTGAGTGTACTATCTCTAGCCTGAGACAGAGTCTGTGATTGTACTATCTCTAGCCTGAGACAGTGTCTGTGAGTGTACTATCTCCAGCCTGAGACAGTGTCTGTGATTGTACTATCTCCAGCCTGAGACAGTGTCTGTGATTGTACTATCTCCAGCCTGAGACAGTGTCTGTGATTGTACTATCTCTAGCCTGAGACAGTGTCTGTGATTGTACTATCTCTAGCCTGAGACAGTGTCTGTGATTGTACTATCTCCAGCCTGAGACAGTGTCTGTGATTGTACTATCTCCAGCTCTGGCAAAGTAAAAGGGCGGGTCTTGATATATATAGGGGTATAGTTGATATATATAGGGGGTATAGTTGATATATAGGGGGTATAGTTGATATATAGGGGGTATAGTTGATATATACGGGGTATAGTTGATATATAGGGGGTATAGTTGATATATAGGGGGTATAATTGATATATATATAGGGGGTATAGTTGATATATAGGGGGTATAGTTGATATATAGGGGGTATAGTTGATATATAGGGGGTATAGTTGATATATAGGGGGTATAGCTGATATATATAGGGGGTATAGTTGATACATATAGGGGGTATAGTTGATATATATATAGGGAGTATAGCTGATATATATAGGGGGTATAGTTGATATATATAGGGGGTATAGTTGTAAGATATGTATGTGGGGTATAGTTGATATATATAGGGGGTATAGTTGATATATATAGGGAGTATAGTTGTAAGATATGTATAGGGGGTATAGTTTGAAGATATGTATAGGGGGTATAGTTGATATATAGGGGGTATAGTTGTAAGATATGTATAGGGGGTATAGTTGTAAGATATGTATAGGGGGTATAGTTGTAAGATATGTATAGGGAGTATAGTTGTAAGATATGTATAGGGGGTATAGTTGTAAGATATGTATAGGGAGTATAGTTGTAAGATATATATAGGGGGTATAGTTGTAAGATATGTATAGGGAGTATAGTTGTAAGATATGTATAGGGAGTATAGTTGTAAGATATGTATAGGGGGTATAGTTGTAAGATATGTATAGGGGGTATAGTTGTAAAAGTGAATGTAACAAAGTATTTCTACATTAAAGGTATACATATTATGCATCAAAATAACTGTATATGTATGAAGATTCCATAAATGCAGAATTTTTTTAGGAAAAGGGAAGTGTTGTGAAAATGTGAGAACATTTTTAGCACTAACAACACCAACAACAACAAAATGATGGTTATGTCCTACTACCATCGGCGATGTCTAGATCTACCTGTAGCACACTAGACGAGATGATCTGTGATGATATGTGGCATGCTCACACTAGACGAGATGATCTGTGATGATATGTGGCATGCTCACACTAGACGAGATGATCTGTGATGATATGTGGCATGCTCACAAAAGTAATGTCTGAGATAACCTTCTAATTACTTCTCTAACCCCTCTAATAGGACTAGATCTACTTGGGCTACATTCAAGAACAGTGGTCTGATCACCGGGCATGGCCCAATATCTACCTAAGTCACTACACGGTTTACAATAAATATAGACAGAGAGAGACAGAGAGAGACAGAGAGAGACAGAAAGAGGCAGAGAGAGACAGAGAGAAAGACAGAGAGAGACAGAGACAGAGAGAAAGACAGAGAGAGACAGAGACACAGAGAGAGAGAGACAAAGAGAGAGAGAAAGATAGACAGAGACAGAAAGCCTACGGATCATGTAAGCGACTCTTATTTTTACACGGTCCCTTCTTGTATAAGAAAAAGAAAAAAAGTGGGTTTGAATTATCTAAATACTCTGTCAGTTACACAGACTAGTACCACGTGGATACCAACGTTCCTATCAGTTACACAGACTAGTCCCACGTGGATACCAACGTTCCTATCAGTTACACAGACTAGTCCCACGTGGATACCAACGTTCCTATCAGTTACACAGACTAGTCCCACGTGGATACCAACGTTCCTATCAGTTACACAGACTAGTACCACGTGGATACCAACGTTCCTATCAGTTACACAGACTAGTACCACGTGGATACCAACGTTCCTATCAGTTACACAGACTAGTCCCACGTGGATACCAACGTTCCTATCAGTTACACAGACTAGTCCCACGTGGAGACAATGTTCCTATCAGTTACACAGACTAGTACCACGTGGAGACAACGTTCCTATCAGTTACACAGACTAGTCCCACGTGGATACCAACGTTCCTATCAGTTACACAGACTAGTACCACGTGGATACCAACGTTCCTATCAGTTACACAGACTAGTCCCACGTGGATACCAACGTTCCTATCAGTTACACAGACTAGTCCCACGTGGATACCAACGTTCCTATCAGTTACACAGACTAGTACCACGTGGATACCAACGTTCCTATCAGTTACACAGACTAGTACCACGTGGATACCAACGTTCCTATCAGTTACACAGACTAGTCCCACGTGGATACCAACGTTCCTATCAGTTACACAGACTAGTACCACGTGGATACCAACGTTCCTATCAGTTACACAGACTAGTACCACGTGGAGACAACGTTCCTATCAGTTACACAGACTAGTACCACGTGGAGACAACGTTCCTATCAGTTACACAGACTAGTACCACGTGGATACCAACGTTCCTATCAGTTACACAGACTAGTACCACGTGGAGACAACGTTCCTATCAGTTACACAGACTAGTACCACGTGGATACCAACGTTCCTATCAGTTACACAGACTAGTACCACGTGGAGACAACGTGAATGTTTCTATCAGTTACACAGACTAGTACCACGTGGAGACAACGTGAATGTTTCTATCAGTTACACAGACTAGTCCCACGTGGATACCAACGTTCCTATCAGTTACACAGACTAGTCCCACGTGGAGACAACGTTCCTATCAGTTACACAGACTAGTACCACGTGGATACCAACGTTCCTATCAGTTACACAGACTAGTACCACGTGGAGACAACGTTCCTATCAGTTACACAGACTAGTCCCACGTGGATACCAACGTTCCTATCAGTTACACAGACTAGTACCACGTGGATACCAACGTTCCTATCAGTTACACAGACTAGTACCACGTGGAGACAACGTTCCTATCAGTTACACAGACTAGTCCCACGTGGATACCAACGTTCCTATCAGTTACACAGACTAGTACCACGTGGATACCAACGTTCCTATCAGTTACACAGACTAGTCCCACGTGGATACCAACGTTCCTATCAGTTACACAGACTAGTACCACGTGGATACCAACGTTCCTATCAGTTACACAGACTAGTACCACGTGGAGACAACGTTCCTATCAGTTACACAGACTAGTACCACGTGGATACCAACGTTCCTATCAGTTACACAGACTAGTACCACGTGGAGACAACGTTCCTATCAGTTACACAGACTAGTACCACGTGGATACCAACGTTCCTATCAGTTACACAGACTAGTACCACGTGGAGACAACGTGAATGTTTCTATCAGTTACACAGACTAGTACCACGTGGATACCAACGTTCCTATCAGTTACACAGACTAGTCCCACGTGGAGACAACGTGAATGTTTCTATCAGTTACACAGACTAGTACCACATAGAGATGACCTGTCTGTTACTATCTAATCAGACTGGCACTGAGGACCACAAGAGGTTCAGAGTATCGCACGGCTTTAGCCTGTATTCTTGGTGGGTCTCTGAAGCGGATTGCGTGACACCGTGGTTTTCGTTGCACCAGTTTAGTCTAGAGTTGGACTTTCTCACCGGAAGACCTCGACGTGTTTAGGATATCAGTGCATCCCCGCTGGGTGAGAGGCGGTAGCCCACCCAGGCCAGAGCTGGACTTTCTCACCGGAAAACCTCGACGTGTTTTGAGATACCCGTGTATCACCGCCGGGTGAGAGGTGGTTGCCCATCCAGTCCAGAGTTGGACTTTCTCACCGGAAAACCTCAGCGTGTGTTACTATCTAATCAGACTAGCACTACATGGAGATAACCTGTCTGTTACTATCTCATCCGACTAGTACTACATGGAGATGACCTGTCCGTTACTATCTCATCATGCTAGTACTACATGGAGATGACCTACTTGTTTCTAACTCACTAGATTAGTGCTACATGAAGATGACCTGCCTGCTCCTATCTCAAAGACTAGTACTAGATGGAGATGACTTGCCTGCTCCTATCTCAAAGACTAGTACTAGATGGAGATGACCTGCCTGCTCCTATCTCAAAGACTAGTACTAGATGGAGATGACTTGCCTGCTCCTATCTCACATATTAGTACTGCATGGAGATGACCTGCCTGCTCCTATCTCATAGACTAGTACTTCATGGAGATGACCTGCCTGCTCCTATCTCATAGACTAGTACTTCATGGAGATGACCTGCCTGCTCCTATCTCATAGACTAGTACTTCATGGAGATAACCTGCCTGCTCCTATCTCATAGACTAGTACTTCATGGAGATGACCTGCCTGCTCCTATCTCATAGACTAGTACTTCATGGAGATGACCTGCCTGCTCCTATCTCATAGACTAGTACTTCATGGAGATGACCTGCCTGCTCCTATCTCAAAGACTAGTACTGCATGGAAATGACCTGCCTGCTCCTATCTCAAAGACTAGTACTAGATGGAGATGACCTGCCTGCTCCTATCTCAAAGACTAGTACTAGATGGAGATGACCTGCCTGCTCCTATCTCATAGACTAGTACTTCATGGAGATGACCTGCCTGCTCCTATCTCATAGACTAGTACTTCATGGAGATGACCTGCCTGCTCTTATCTCATAGACTAGTACTTCATGGAGATGACCAAGATACGCCAAGTAGTATTTCAGGAGAACATTTCAGGAACTGATTAATTCAGAGAACAATGAAGGAAAGACGTTCGAGTATTTCAGGAGAACAAGGAAGGAAAGACGTTCAAGTATTTCAAGAGAATAATGAAGGAAAGACGTTCAAGTATTTCAAGTATTTCAGAAGAACAAGGAAGGAATCTTTGCTGGCCCACAAATTCGAAAATTGCTCAAGGACGAAAACTTCACATCTTCCAGAGAGAGAGAAAGTAGTTTGGGAAAACTTCAGATCTTCCAGAAAGAGAGAAAGTAGTTTGGGAAAACGGCAGATCTTTATAGCAGTATATTGAATGTTAGGATGTAAGATAGATAACTCATCTGGGAATTGGAATATTTATATAAAATGAGTTATCTTCTAAAGTAATCCGCTGTTTGTGAGTAGAGTCCATCTCCTTTTGTCTCGGGTTGCACGAGGGTCACGGTTAAGGTATGACAGGAAAAAGGTCAGGTGAGAGAGATATCATGTGACTGAGGGACAGTTGTGTTTTGTGTATCGTCTGAGATAGACGTAGATTAGGCTGTTAGAAATGTTGTTGTTTAGTGAAATAGATGTAGAATAGAGTGTATTAGGATGTTCATTTGGCGACAGTAGTCTGCCGGGAACATATATCGTGGAGATGTCCAGTCTTGTGTCAGTGGATTTTGTTGATGCCTTTTGTCGTTCTCGTCATATCGCTCATCGACTCATCGTCACCCCGTGCATCATTAAAGTCATTTCAACTGTAAAGTTGCTGCTTCTGTATTACTATTTCCACTGAGAGAGAATGAACCTGGGAGCAAGTAAGTCTGTGAAGTGACTAACAAAACAGACGCAAGACAACGTAGAATAATCGTAGATTAAATTAGATAAAATATTAACAGTAATTGATAAAATCAACATTTGTAAACAGAAAGAACATTATTCCAGTGGACAATAGTGGAACTGTACAGAGATATAAGAAACAAGTGTACATTCTTCACACAGAAGAGCAGAAGATAGAATCACCCGAGAATCCTGCTTTATCTTCCAGAGAGAGAGAGAGAAAGTAGTTTTGGAAGACTTCAGATCTTCCATGGAGAGAGAAAGTAGTTTAGGAAGACTTCAGATTTTCTAAGGAGAGAGAAAATAGTTTGGGAAGAATTCATAACTGTTATTAACAACTTTCTCAGTAACAGAAGAGCTGAAAACTACGTTGTAGATGAACATACCATCAACAAATTTGACATACCATCAACAAAGCTGACACGCCATCAATAAAGCTCACAGTTCCAACAAAGCTGACATACCAAGAATATAGCTGATAAATACCAACAACAAACCTGATACACAAACAACCGAGCTGACACAACACAACAAAGATGAAACGCCCACACTAATACTGATACATTAACAACAAAGCTGACACAATAACAACAAAAATAACAGACCAGCAACAAAGCTGATATACCAACAACAAAGCTGATACACAAACACCAAAGCTGACATATTATCAACAACAAAGATGACACATCACCAACGAAGCCGATATACTAACAACAAATCTGACACATCACGAACAAAGCTGACATACCAAAAACAAAGATGAGGCACCAAGAGCAAAAATGATACACTAACAACAAATCCGACACACCAACAACAAAGCTGACAAACCAACAACAAAGCTGACACACCAACAACAAATCTTTAGCATGTCACTCACCTTGATTCTCGCTTCGACTCCCGCAGGACTGTGCAGGTAGTGAGTGACAAGCTTGAGGATCTCTTCCATCAGCAGGACAGACTAACTCTTCCAACAGCGGGACAGACTAACTCTTCCATCAGCAGGACAGACTAACTCTTCCATCAGCAGGACAGACTAACACTTCCATCAGCAGGACAGACTAACACTTCCATCAGCAGGACAGACTAACACTTCCATCAGCAGGACAGACTAACACTTCC